>CM050454.1:12525000-13007500 GCA_027563935.2 Costus lasius | reverse complement strand
AATTATCTTCACGCTGTCAAACAAACCAAACGACGGGTTATTCACTCATGCACAGAGTACAGGGCCTCTGATACGAGATTTTTCAGTGCACGGGCACCTTGTCCTAATGCATCTTAAATTTAAAAGATAGTGATAACAAACTTTGGAAGGTGCACCAATCAAATTTAAGACTCAGTAATAGAGTCACAAGTTGGAGAATTCAAGCTCAGAGAAGCTTGCACGAGAACTGGTTAGATTATTCAACGCCGAGAACCATCAATCTGACAGAACTGTAAAGTTGACCAACCTTCACTCCATCTGCTTTTAAAGAATCCACTTTCTGTAGTCTTAAATATGGAGTGTAAGAAAAAGAATCGACAAAAGAGAGAACAGGATTCTACAATACTGTAACCAACTACGACTTATTGCCTTGAATGGGGGCGAAGGAGAGACAACGGGAAGGAGAGAGGGAAAATTAGAGAGAGAGGAGATAAAGAGCTCTAAATTGTTGGCCGAACAAGAGAAAGAACTGAACTGATGCAGTATTGCTGTCCCTCAATTATGTTGTCTTCTTCCCGTTACCTGTGACTGGGACCTGTACTGGACATGTCTCATGTGATTCATGCACGCTTGGATGCTATTTTGGTTCAACAAAACACACTGAACCAAGTACACGATATAAACAATAGAAAGATGGGTGATAAGCACTGCCCATAAATTGGCAGTCAATTTCTTAAACATAACAGTGAAAATATTAGGTTTTGATTTCATTATTGGAGTAAAATGAAAACGTTGTATAGCTACCAAACATATACCATGAGTTCTACATATTTAGATCTATAATGTTTAAATCCAAGATTCCAAAGTTCAATAGCACAATCTTGATCAGCATTTCATATCTGCAACAGAGTAACAAAGATTTCACAATAGAATGATAAGAGTTCAGATTAACAAAAAGAATGCATTTCTAAAGCTAAATAGCGACATCAGTTCAAAACTCAAGCGTTATTGCTTACAGTTATCACTAAGAGCACACAAGATTACCTGACAAAAACCTTCCAGGTAAAAACATATCGTTGATCATTAACATGGACAAGATCAAACAAAGAACATAACAGCAGACATCAAGATGCTTAAAATCATGATTAAAATCATATAAAAATGACCTGACAATAACCAGGAGAGTGCTCGAATACTTTATCAATGTGTACATACCTAACCCGTAAAAGTCGATCCCATTCATTTTCCTCGGAGACAGCAACTGCATTATCTTCCTTTGCCTCAGATATCTGCTCGCAACCATCCCCAGGGACACCAGGATGCAATTCTGTCCCATCTGGTTCTTCATTTATATCTTCATTCCAATCCACCGACTGACAAAGATAATTGCAAACAATTTATCAAATGGCATGGAGACAAAAATATGGCTGTATATCAGTAGTCAATGCATAGACTACATGAATACGAGCACATCACAGAGCAGAAAGAAAGTAAAGAAATGGTTACATAAAAGACAATAACAGAAGAACAGGGAAACTGGAATATAAATTCATAATAGAAATAGGTACAATTAGTATATTAAGGTTCGTCCAGTGCAAAATCAAAATAGAGAGATAAAACCAAAGGTAAAAATCTACGTCCAAACCTAAAAGTCGATATCCATGAATCACTAAGTTACATACATCATAAAAACAAAAGAGAAATATACATGTCCTAAAAACAACTCCTTGGTTTTGTAAGCCATAAAACAGTTTGGGGTTTTTAGTATAAGTCAATAGTGCCTAGCATGACTGGCTCATACTGATAAAAAAAAGATGAATACTCAGATTACCCTCTTTCAAGGTAAAAAGCTAGTACCAGCTATTTGGAGCACTACGGTGGTTGCATAAGTTATTTTAAATAGAACAAATAAAAAATACAACAGGTATATAGCCAAACCTAGTCTGAATGATACAGTTCATATATCAATATGAGAGAAGACCGATGCTGATACTTCGGTCAGCATTTAAGACCGATGCTGATACTTCGGTCAACCATGAAAAAAATTCCCCAATCACCTTCAAAGATAGTGCCATGCACCTACTAAACAAAGATTGAAGAATCGGGCACCGGAACCATTCCGGTATGGCGCCGGACCAGTACGGTACTGGTACCGGTACTGTGCTTACCGGACGAAACCGGCAAGCGGAGGCGAGCGAACGCGGGCGACCGGACAAAGCAGCGGCGCTGGGCGGCAGAAGCTAGCGAAAGCTTCAATTGAAGCTTCTGCCAATCGAAGCTTCCACCGCCTGCTGCAGCTTTTGCCGCCGTCCATGCTCCGACCGTGCTCCGACCACCATTCCGAGCTCGGTGGCCGAGCGGACCGGTATGTACTGAGCAGCATACCGCTCAATTTTCCATTCCTTGCTACTAAATTGAGATAACTGAGATTGTTTTATAAATATTATGCATTAGGAGACCGATAAGAAAATAATAATGAGCATCAAGGAAATCAATGCCATGAGAGAAGCATATAAACCCCTTTTTCTATGTTTTTATACTTGTCCCATCAAAATCCTTTGGGAAGCAAATGAAATTGTTCTAACTTGAATGTTTTATGTGTTTATGATGTGTAGTGATCATAAGGACCTATTTGTAAACATTGGATTGTTAGTATATAAGAAAATTTGGAGTAAACTAAAATTAGTTTATGGTACTTTCATAGAGAAAATCTCAAGGGACGTAGATGGCATTTATTTTGATGTAAGATGAATTTGGTTTAAGTAAACTTCAAGTAGAGTGCTCACCTCCCAAGTTCTAGGTCCTTTGGCAACTCCTCCAGCATCACAGATTTGATCAATGGGTTGGTCTCATGCAACGGCGAGCCTGGTGGGTCTGTTGCAAGCCCCTTGCACTATGACCCCATCAGGGTTCCCAGCTCAAATCGTTTGATTTACATGGTGAACTGTTATATGATACTTATCAAATTTGGATATGTTATATTAAATTATCTTTTTTATTGGTGTAAGATTTGCACAAAAAAAAAAACTCTTTAGAACCATATTTGGTGTGAACAGCAGCAGATTACTGTTCATGAACATAGATTCTGTTCTAGGGGTAATTATAAGATTAATTATATGACCCAAGGTTCGAGAAACCGGGCAGCTAGGGAACATAGATTCTGTTTTAGGGGTAATTATAATATTAATTATATGACCTAAGGTATGAGGAACCGAGCGGCTCACCCCAGCGAGCTGCCAGACTGGTACAATACCGGTGAACTCGGCAGAGTGGAGGTAGCGGAACTGCAGAAGAGCGGCGGGCAATGGAAACACGGGTCGAAGCTTCCGGCAGTAGCGGCGGCCGAAGCTTCGAACCATGCCAGTGGAACTTCGTTCGAAGCCGTCTGCTGCTCCGACGCTTGTTCCGGTGTCGGTGCCTCGCTGGACCGGTACCAATTGGAGGAACCCGGACCGGTTCCTCGCTCCGTGATATGACCAGCATGTTGTTGAAAATTATATTACCTCTATGTTGATATATCAGTCAATGTCTAAATTTCATATTTCAAAACTCTAAAATTGGATTCTCTAGACAACTATTGTGCTGCTTGACTGAGATTGTTTTAGGAGAAAATTTCAGATCTTATTGATATTTATTTGGAATATTTGTAATGTCTAAGAAGATCCATTATGATATTCAGTAGACTACTTATGTCACTTCCAGTCTAGTTTTTATTACAGAACGAAGCATGTTAAAATCAATTGCAACTTTGCGATTCTGTGAAATCAGAATAATTCTATACATATTCACTAAGTTTAAAAATCAACTTCTACATATTATCATAAACTTCTTTCATCCCATCGCTACCATCTATTGTGTATCAAGTTGGTCTCGTTTAATAATTATGCTTGGAGGAGAGGTAGACACTAGCCCTAAATGTTACTATGTCATAAGACTTAGTCCCTTGTTAGGGATTTGTACACCTGGCTTAATTTAGTCTTTTAGAAATTTGATTGGCTGGCTTTGGGGCTGATATTAATGCTCCGAATAAGTTGGGTACTTAAGCTAATGAATTTACATACTTGTATTTTTATGATGACATTTCGACTTGATTCATAACTGGATGATAAGTAATGTTAAAGGTTAAAATTGAGAAATTTGGCCTGCTAAATTTTGTTGGCAGAGCCAAATGTTGGTTCTTGTAAAGGTTTCAGTCTTATTTGGACCAAGGGATACATGTTTGATGATGCTCTAGGGTGTTGGATTGATTTGGAAGATTAAGTTCGACTACTATGTGATATATGGTTTGAGTAGATCAAGGAATGAAAACATGCAGCGGTCGGTTTATAGCAAAACTAACTCTAAACCTTCTAGTAATTTAGTTATTTTAGTTAATAATAATTTTAGATTTGAGAATGTGGTGACCAAGGAATGAAAAATCGATCTATACTGCCAGGTTGGCCGATTTGTGCCAATCGGACTCAATGGTCAGTACCGATTAATATAAGTATGTATAAGTTTTATATATATATATATATATATATACAAATGTTGTACCAGTACCATGTGTCAGCACCACCATTAGTGTTGACTGGTATATACTGGTCCGACAAGGGACTGTACATCGGTTCAAACCAGTATCTAAACCTTGGTGGTGACAAATTAGCCTTTAAATTGGTTTTAAATTTTAGTGTTAATTTGTGAAACTTTGAGAAGTCACTTAAGGTGTTACTTGCAGCTGTAGTTGTATATTAAGACCACTCGTAGTAAGTACTTGAGCAGTAAATTTTAGATGATTGTGAGTCTTTTGACAAATATTTTCAGTTGCTTGAGAGGACCACTTGGTCTCATGCAAACCTAACTCTACTAATATACGAGATAAGGATCAGAGGGCCAAATGGTCAGTTTTGCAAATATTTTTTGCTTCAGCAATACACTTATTAACAGGTCCAAAATAAACAGTTTGTAAGGCAGATTTTCCAAAATAAACTATCTTTGTAAAGCAGGCTTAAGGGAAAAGAGAAGGAGAAGAGAGAATCAGAGAGAGAGATTAGAGGAGAAAGTTAATATTTCATTTGCAAAATTTTTTGGGTCTCCCCACCTTTGCCCTCTCCAAGCTCACTATCCACCAGCTAGGGCAGCTTTCTCCCACTTCCTCTAGGTTGATGAAAATAGAAGAGTATTGTTTGTCTTCATCACAATGAAGAGAGGCTGAACTATGGATGGCTTGACCATCAAGCACAGCACTCAAAATGGATTGTAGCTTAGTATCTTAGTGTTAGAAGTGCACTTCATCTAGCACCCCCAATCGCTTCCAGGGTATCTTGGTGCCTCGGAAACATTCTATTGATCTACAAACTTATCATGGGCTCCATCAATATTTGAAATCTTGGTCCATACCGATACCGATGTATCAATCCTGGCTCAGACTGGTATGTACCGCTTATACTGACATTGGACATTGGATCATATCGGTACTGGATGTACTAGATGTACTAATTCTACATGTGCTGATTCCAATACCATCTCTACGTACAAACTGATTTAAAATCTTTATGCTCCATCAAGCACTCCATTAGAGATTGAATTAGAGAATTTAAAGTTTAAAAGGTAGTGTTGCATCCCGATTTCTTAGTCTTCCTCACTCTACTCCAACACAAAAAGCATATAAATTAATCACCATTTAGAGGTTGACTACATCTCCTGGTTCTGTAAGGCCTCAAGATCCCTTTTGACATTTGGCCTCTGACCACGATGGAGAACTATTTGATCACTTGGCTTCTTTTCCATAGCCAATTCTCAATCCTCAAATAGGGTCAAAGGTTCGGGGATTGCTCTTAGCAACTTGTGTCATTAATATAACTCCTGCAAAAAGAGCATAGACTAGTTCACCAGATCATTGGGAGTTAATTTCATAGAGTTAATTTCATATAGTAGGAGCTTCGACAAAACAATAAAGACATGGAGCATCTTGAGCTAGGGGACCTTGAAGGTCCAAGCATCAAAGGCATCTTAAAAAAGCTAATCTTTGCTACTACCATATATTAGGCCACTGGCAACAAATCAATGCAAAACTAGCTCATCCTCCTGCCAACCTTTGTCATCCACTTGATCTACGCAAATGTTTTGGGTACGATCAACACCACAAGAGTTTTGAGTTGTTGGACATAGATTTCTCATATAAACTCTAGGGTTGGTTATGCGTGAATGAGTTGGGCTCTTATGGCCATGACATATATCATGCACATTTTTTTTTCACTTTTATATAATCTCTTACTTGGACTTTGAAAAACAAAATGACGATTTACAAAGCACAAGACTTACAAATAGGTTTTAGACATTAGCACAAAAACATAACAACCAAAAATTAAAACCTACCACTAACATGAGTCAATTGACATTCACTAATTAGCAATTAATTAACTACACCCTCACTGCATCAGTTTGAGAAATTTAATTTTTTGAAATCAAAGAGTTTTAGCTCTCAAGATGCCAATATAGTATCCTGCTTTGATGAGTATGTGCAAGCACACAACATAGATACTACTCAGTTGTGGCGTTTGCTGATTAGTAAATACTAGTCTAAAAAAAAAAATCAGTATACTACACAGTTGTACATCAGGTAACAAAGATCACTAATGCTGACAAAGCAATGATTAAGGACCTCTTGAAATTGTAACAACAAAAACACGTGCAGCAAAAGATTATTCTCAAAGCAAAAAAGAAATGCTGGAGAAAGTTTTGAACTTACCTTCACTGAGCCAAGCATATCATTTTCAATTGTTATTTGACTAACAATGAACATGCATGCATCTTATAAAATTGGAGACCTCCAAATTTATTTAATTTTAAAGAATGTATGCCAATTTTGTATATATTAGTTTTTGTTCATATCGTAATTTATATTTTGTTTTTTTAATTAAGGACATCAATATTAATTAAAGGGAAATACAAGTGAGGGAGAAAAAAAGTTGATAAAAAAAATTAATTTTCTAAATTTTAGAGAAAATTGAAAAATAAGAAAAATCAGATATATAAGTGGATCACCAAATCATTTTTTTTATCTCAAATTTTATTTTATATATATATATATATATATATATATATATATAACGGTTTATTTTGTTTTATTTCTTTTACTCATTTCTAAGTAAAAATACCTCAACGTTATGTTTTATTGAGGAGAAAGTAAAATAAAATGGAAGGGAAAAAAATTCTTAACTTCAACCTAATTTGGATGTGAATAAAAAAAATTATAAGTAAAAATGAATAATTGGAAGGGTAAAATAGGCAACTCATAAAATTTCAAATCTTCTAGTTGTATAATTTGATTGTGTGCCTATAATTGATGATAAAAGCAAATAATTTTTGTACTAGTCAACATTTGTTAATAAGAAAATTGTAAATGCAAACTATATTATATAATTCTTAATAGAAAAAAATAAAAAAAGTTAAGATAGTTTTTAAAATTTTAGTACATTGAATTTAAATAAAACTAAAAGAGCTTAATAAGGTGCACATAATAATTTATTTTAAATATTTTGTGCCTTTGATAATTACTAGCTAAGAAAGAATATAGATAAGAGTATAAGTGTAGTATTAAAATTAAAGAGATTCTTTTCTTTATCTAAAATAAATTTAATTTAAAAAACTTATATATTTTTTTGTCATCTATTGTTTATATATGTATATATGGACGTGGCAAAACTTGACTGGGCCTGCTGACCTGACCCGACTCGATACGAAGTTAAGAGGGTTCGAGTTAGCTATAATCATGTTCAGGGCATAAACAGGTCAACCTGTTTATGATCTGAAAACAATCGATTTGTGTAGGGTTGTAAACGGGTTGACCTACTTAACCCTATTATATTATACATTTATATATATATATATATATAAATTTTAAATATAGGTCTGCCCAATAGCCCATAAGCCCAAATATCTTTAACCAAGATCTCGGCCCATACCACGAGCCTATAAATCTAAATTTTTATTAAATTTTAATAGAATATTTATTAATTTATTATTTATTCATAAAATATGGATGATAAATTTATAATCAGGTTGTGTCGGGTCCCCTTTTTTTCTTTCTTTTCCGAAGAGAGTTGGGTAAGGGCATGATACTTAAATGGTTATCGACCTTTTTGCATAAGGGTTAAGCATTTTCTTTATAAATTTCCCTCTATTATGTGATCGAAATAAATTTAAAGGCACAATATAACTCAGAACTTCAGTTCATTCTACTAGAGGAGTTGGAGTAAGTCTCCTACAAATACCATATAGCTCAAGCTCTACGGGTAAATGACATAATTTCCCATAAATCAATTGAAAAAGGGACATACCTATAAGTGTTTTATAACCGATCCTGTACTCCCAAAGTGCATCATCAAGTCGGAAGGCTCAATCTGTCCTTGCCCATGACATAGTCTTTCCCAAAATACCCTTTATTTTTTTATTTGATATTTCAACTTGCCCACTCGATTAGGGGTGGTAGGTGTAACAGTAGGGAACTGAGCCAAGTTCCCACCTTCTTTACTCAATCATAGAGATTGTGATGAGGGCATGTACACACTCACATTGGTGAGGCCTAGAGTAGAGAAGACCTATCTAGAGGAGATAGGTACAAAATTACTAACCCTTATGCTATGATGCATATGTAGGTTGTCTACTGAGGAGTAGTAGGCCTCGGTGCATTGTGCATCCTTAGGTTAGGCCCAGGGGTTTGTGGAGCACATCATGGCACAATGTATAGGTGGTGCATTGAGCAAAAATCCCATACGGGGGTAGTATATGAGCATGAGGTGTGTGCATATGCCTTGGCGTGGCACATGACAACTTAGGGGAGCATTGCTCAACCCAGAAGAGCGTTGGAGTGCAGCTGAAGAGTGTGCAATAGGCGCAAAGTCATAGTGAAGACTAGGGCACGAGCGAATCTCAAACCCGAGACCAAGTAGAGTGTTAGAGACCTATGTGTATTGGGACGTTAACCTAGCATGCAGGTGTTGTTGATAGATAGAGGAGGCGACCACTTGATGAAGCTCTTCAATGACATTGGCGCATGGAAGAACCAAGTCTTAGTGGTGCATTCCACAAATGCTAAAGTGGAGATGGGGTGTGGAGGCGATTTGCGCAAGGGGGGGGGGGGTTCCAAACTTGGCATATTGGCATTTAAGACTTTGCAAGCAGCGACTTCCATCATTTGGGCGATTTCTTCTGGCGATTTCTCCTTGTTGTGAAGGCTTCCAAGTCTCCTCCATCTTGTCCATCTATGACGAGCATCTTGTGATCTTTGTAGAGGGCAACGAGGAGTCTTGGGTAGTGGTTAGCCAAGACCTTGGAGGAGCACATATACATCACCCTCTTGACGTGGGGTCAAGAGGATAGCTATAGTCATCTTCATCATCTCCAACAAAGGGATGAGTTTTCCAGCGAGCTTGAGTTTAGTCATAAACTCATAAGTACTTTCTCTTATGGTTGAGTTAGTATTGTGGTGATAGATCTTGGCGTGTGGCCAATGTAGGTTTTTGTATATGACATTTTTTGGAGTAGTTGATAGATTTTTCCCAACATTGTGGTTTGGTGTGGATTTTTGGTTGGCGCATGTGTTTTCTTGCTAGACATATATTGTCTAGGGTTTTTGCATAAGTCTAGTGTGTCTATAATTGTGTAGGGTAGGGACAGATGCGTTGCTCTCGCGCTCGCGCTTGCGAAGGGGTTGGCGGTCGGCGACGGTGCTCGTGACAGCGGTCAGCGACGACGCTCACGAAGGCGCTAAGAGCTCGCGACAGTGCTCAGCGCTCGCGAAGGCGAGGCAGGAGCCGGGGAAGGAGGTGTCGCATGGGGTGATTTTTGTTTTCTCTTCGATTTGGAGAGAACCAAAAAGGGGAGAAAAGTTTTTTTTTTTTCCTCCAAATCGGTCTTCTCAATAAATTAAGAAAGAAAATATTTTTTTTGTCTCTTCTCTCTCCTTTTCTTCCCAATAAAATAGGCCCTAAGTGTAGATCTCTAATGCTAGTTTACGAGTAGTTTCACTCTCCATTAGTTGCTTTATAATTTCCATGGCACCTCGTTTAAAGTAGTGTAACGTTTGTCACACCCTACTTTAACCTCCTGTCCATGTCAGCCGAAATACCCTCGCCCTCTGCGCCGAATCAAAATTTCGTCGCTTACCTTAAATCAATTTCGTCCGCACGCCAATTTTGACCCAGTCAAAATCGCGTTTCGCTCCGAAATAGAGAAGACACCTCGAAGCGAACGCTTGCTGCTCACGCGAACGACGTTCACCAACGTCGGAGAAGGAAGCCAGAAACTCACGCGAACGCTCGCAGGCTCTGGATGTGCTCCCAAATCTAGCTACTATGGTTTTAAAGGGCGGGGACGAGCGTCGCCTCTGCTGCTAGCTTCGGACAGCGTCCGCAACTCTCACTCTTTGCCGCTTTGTCTGAAGAGGATGCCTGCGACTACGTCCTTTGCTGAGGAAGGCGCCTGCCTCGCGTCCGGAGTCCGCGTCTTCTGCCGAGGTTTCGCCGATGCCTTCGTCCGTCGCCCAAAGCTTCGCACACGACTGCGTCCGCGTGCGACACCGCCCCGCGCCCTCTTTCCCAAATCTAGCCCGAATCGTTCACTCCAAAGACTTCGCCAGCGCTGCCCGGATAATCTGACTTTGTCGCCGAAGGGGAGGAAGCGCTGGAACTATACTATGAAGTAGAATGACATACTATTCATAGGAACTATATCTAAGACAAATTCAAATAATTAATTGAACCTAGTTTAATTTAATTTTCATGTGATTTTGTTTGACTAACAGTAATCAGTTCCAATATTACTAAAATTTAATACATATTACATAGTAACTATCTTTGCTCATGTTTTGTTTGAGTCCTAACTGATATAGGAAGCTAAAACTTTGGTAATTGCCCTTGTTCTAGATCATATCAAACCTAGGGCTCGGCTCTCCAATTCTTTCCAAAAAGCTCATTTCAAATATGTAAATATTTTTTTCATTAATATTCTATATGTTTTTACTCAAGTATTATTTATTAAGTCTTTCTAGTATTGGTTCCTATTTTCATTTTCAAAACTTGTTTTAAAATTTACCATTCAGCCTTAGCTTAGTGTAAACTAACATTTTCCCAACTTATATTAGATGAAGAAAGAACACAGGCCAAATGAAGTTGATCAATTTGAGGAAGAACAAAAACTTACTGCCACTAACCTAGAGATGGCCTTGGGCATGGATGCCCGTGGCCTGTACATGGATGCCCGTGTACAGGGATGCCCATGGCCTGAACAAAAACTTACTGCCACTAACTTGATCAAGTTGATCAAGTTTTTATTTCTATGTCGATAAGACACTGATCATGGATGCCCGTGGCCTGTACATGGCCTCCAGGGAAATGGCCTTGGGCATGGAGAGACCCTCCCCCTCCGTCATGTCCACCGCCTCCTCCCCAACTCTCCTCCACTCGAAGCACTGGATCAGAGCCCCAAGCACTTGTCCCACCGCCCTCATGCCCATGCTCTCTCCGGGGCAGCGCCGCCTCCCCGCCCCAGACGGCACGTACTTGTACCCCTTCGCTTCGCCACTCTCGAACCGCTCCGGCTTAAACTCCGCTGCGTTGTCCCACAGCGCTGGGTCCCTGTGCATCTTGTAGGCGTTCACCAATAGCATCGTGCCGCGTGGGACGTCGAAGCTTGCAATCTTGCAATTGGTGGTCGATTCGCGCGGGATTAGGAGAGGCCCCGGGGGAAAAAGGCGAAGGGTCTCCTAGACAATGCAGTTGAGGTACGGGAGGTTGGGGAGGTCGGAGTCGGTTACGAGGCGATCAAGGCCGACGCGGGCCACAATCTCGTCGTAGGCCTTCTTGAGGGCTTCCGGGTGGTTGAGGAGGAGCGACATGGCCCATTCCATCGAGGCTGCCGACGTGTCGGTTCCCCCTAACACGAGAGCCTGAAATAGATAGATAAAATTGCAAGATCTAAGCCGTTGGATTCACTAGAAGGAAGAATCTTAAAGTGCCATTGTCTCTCGAGATAGATACCTCTATCGTTCCCTTGATGATGTCCTCAGAGTAGTGGTTTGGATCCTCCTTTTGCAGGGAGAGCATGGTGTCAACAAGAGTCGCATTCTTGCTCGCCTCTCTCTCACTACACCCGTGCAAGTGAAGCCACTCCCCTTCTCTCCGCTTCTCCTCCACCATCTCCTGCAAATAAGCGTCAAGCTCGCTCTGTACTTTTACCATACTCACAGTAGCCCCACTGGGTACCATCCACCTCAGAAATGGGGGTAAGAAGTCCGCATAATTCGACGCACCGCTGAGCCGAAAAACCTCATGCATGAGGACCGCAAACCGCTTCTCTGCGGTCGCCGACTCCCCGAAGTACTTTTTCCCCATAACCATCTCCACGATCGTGTTCAGCATCAGCTCTTCGAACCGGTCTCTGAGGCCGACACGCGTGAATCTAGAATGTTCCTCGGAGGAGGAGGAGAAGAGGCGGCGGAGGAGGGTGTGGACATGTACGCGGTTCAGAGTACATGTTTATAAAAATCTATATTTATTTTTGTGAGAAGACGAAACAGTCCAAAACATTTTCTGCCTTTTCCTTAAAATTAAGGGCAACATAGTCCAAAATGCCTAGAGAATATCGGCTAGGGCGATTTACTGTCATCGAGGACGATCCACCCGCCCTGCTGAGTCCACCATCTTCTTCGGATACGCCACCGCCGCCTCCTTCTTCGGGGTCCCCATCGCCCCCGCCATCCCCACCGCCCTTGCCTCCACCGCCGCCTCCGCCTTTCCGCCAAAGACAGTTTGTCCGTATTCTACCGTCGATCCGGCCATCCCCACCGCCCTTGCCTCCTTCACAGCAGATCCCTCCAGAGCAGTATGTCCATTTTCTGTCTCCTTCCTCGCAGCCCCCATCACCCGGGCCATCCCCACCGCCCTTGCCTCCACCGCCGCCTCCGCCTTTCCGCCAAAGACCGAGTCCTCGGGTACAGTTTGCCCGTATTCTACCGTCGATCCCACAGCAGCAACTCCCGGAGGCGGCGGCGGCCGTGCCTCCTTCACAGCAGATCCCTCCAGAGCAGTATGTCCATTTTCTGTCTCTGCTTCAATTCTTTGAGCTAGTATTGGATCTTTTCAAGATGAGTTGAATACTTACCAGGATTTTCTGCGGTTGTCGTTTCTTTTATTCTTTTTAGTTTTCACAAACACTTCTTGTTTATTTTTGCTACCGCTTTTTCCTACCTTAGCCCTTAGACATAGATGTTTTGTAAAATATAGATAATCTTTATTGAAGGATAAGAAGCAGAGGGGAGTTTGTCTCTCAGAAGCTTGATCTTCTTATTTGTTTGTAGGGGGCAAGAATCTCAGAGCGAGAATCTGGACCAGCGTAGCCGACTTGATCCTCCCGCATCTATTTTTTGTTTCCAGTGGATCTTAAAGGTTTTAATCTTATCAAATAATGTTCTTTCCTTGGTCTTTACCAAGGTTTTAGATACTCGTATCAATAAAAGGTTTCTTATGTTTTAGCAACTTGGGGAAGTGTCTACCGCAATTGGAAAAGAAAATGTTCCTTTGCGAGATCTGATGGGGAATTTAGCTGTACTAATACGGACTACACAACAGGCTGCCCAGTCATTTCTGATTGAGAGGCAACAGCTTCTTAGTCAATATTTTCCAAGAAGTCCCTCTGTTTTCATGATGACAACAGTTGGCAGATATCAGACTAACCTGATAGAATGTTGCCAGATGATTGAAAACTTAATTGAACTGGTCATGAAGGGTGATCCTACAATAACATATGCAGATGCTTTACGAGCTATATCAGCAATTTCTTCTAATATACGTGATTACATGGCATATGTTCTCTCACAGGTTAGAGATGAAATTTATTTTGCATTAATTCTTTACGGCATTATTCTCAGATATCAGACTAACCTGATAGAATGTTGCCAGATGATTGAAAATTTTATTGAACTGGTCATGAAGGATGATCCTACAATAACATATGAAGATGCTTTAGGAGCTATATCAGCAATTTCTTCTAATATACGTGCTTTCATGCCATATGTTCTCCCAGAGGTTAGAGATGAAATTTATTTCACATTAATTCTTTACTGCCTTTTTCTCATGTAATATTTCTTTAGTACTCTTGTAAATTTATTTTATTCAATTGATTTTGTTGCCTCTTAACTACATGAAATATTTGTATATAACTACTGGTAGTATCCAAATTCAGTAGCATATACTTATCTCCGTGTTCAGCTAGTGTCAAGTAGGTCTTCTTAAGTCTTTTCATCTGTTCTTTCTGATTTTTTTTTGGCCTCCATGTTGGTGCATCTGGTTTTGTATCCTAAATGACAATATTTTGAACTCCGTCTACATCTATTTGGGCACGCTCAGGCTCCTTCATTTCCTCGAGATAGTTCTGCATCGTCTGGCTCCAGGGGTGGCTCTTCGTCTGCAAGAGGTATTGACATTAGCAGGGGAGGCTCCTCGTCTGAGAGAGGTATTTTTGATACTTGTTTTTTTTCCCTGAACTTATAGCAGGAAGGTAAGTAGTCTTTTTTCAAGTAGTTTCTAGTTAAATGTGGTTTTCTTTGTTCTAGGTTCTTCAAGTTCAGAAGCTAAAAATAAAGGGAAAGGGAAAGTCCTCGAGTAAACAGCTGGGTCAATGCTTTGACAAAGTGCCGGTAGCAGCAAAAGAGAAAAATCCAACAATAAGTTGACACAATTTTTTTGGTCAGATTGACATAAGTAGTAATTCTGCTACTAGATTTAGATAGATTGATCCCTCTTGAGGACTATTTTCAAATTTGTATTTTTTTCAGTGTGTAAAGTGAAGCTTAAATAAAACATCTATATGGCTAACCTCTTTGTTGGTTCTTTAGAAATAATATTTCACTGGTTTTTTGCTACTAGATGATAATACCACACATGCTTCTTGCTGTTTTTTTTTTCTTTTGCTGTTTATTAAAAATAATATTTAATTCAAATTAAATTTAGTTAGCTGAAAATTTTGACTCTTTACTGTTCTTTAGAAAGGCGCTCATATCTCTTAGTAAAACACTTAGGACTAAGATACTCAAGTCACTCAAATGAAAATTAGTAAACTACTAATTTATGTAGGGTTAATTACTATGTTATTACTTAAACCTTTTACCTCTTTTATTTAAATATGTATATATATAGATTTATTGTAAAAATCTTTATAAATATTTTAATTTGATCGATCATTTTTGTTAAAATAATTTATTGTCATGCTTACACACCTAACGAAAGTATTGACCTAGCTATTTTGTCTAGTGTGCTAAGTCAACCTAATTCCATTTGCTGGTGTGAAAATCATTTAGCTCTCCTTTTCCTAACAAAGTTCTTAGCCATCTCTAGGTTAGTGGCAGTAAGTTTTTGTTCTTCCTCAAATTGATCAACTTCATTTGGCCTGTGTTCTTTCTTCATCTAATATAAGTTGGGAAAATGTTAGTTTACACTAAGCTAAGGCTGAATGGTAAATTTTAAAACAAGTTTTGAAAATGAAAATAGGAACCAATACTAGAAAGACTTAATAAATAATACTTGAGTAAAAACATATAAAATATTAATGAAAAAAATATTTACATATTTGAAATGAGCTTTTTGGAAAGAATTGGAGAGCCGAGCCCTAGATTTGATATGATCTAGAACAAGGGCAATTACCAAAGTTTTAGCTTCCTATATCAGTTAGGACTCAAACAAAACATGAGCAAAGATAGTTCCTATGTAATATGTATTAAATTTTAGTAATATTGGAACTGATTACTGTTAGTCAAACAAAATCACATGAAAATTAAATTAAACTAGGTTCAATTAACTATTTAAATTTGTCTTAGATATAGTTCCTATGAATAGCATGTCATTCTACTTCATAGTATAGTTCCAGCGCTTCGTCAAATCCAATAGTTCGGTGCGATTCCCTCGGCAAACAGCTTCGTCCCCTTCGGCGACAAAATTGGATTATCCGGGCAGCGCTGGCGAAGTCTTTGGAGTGAACAATTTGGGCTGGATTTGGGAAAGAGGGCGCGGGGCGGTGTCGCACGCAGACGCAGTCGTGTGCGAAGCTTTGGGCGACGGACGAAGGCATCGGCGAAACCTCGGCAGAAGACGCAGACTCCGGACCCGAGGCAGGCGCCTTCCTCAGCAAGGGACGCAGTCGCAGGCATCCTCTTCAGACAAAGCGGCAAAGAGTGAGAGTTGCGGACGCTGTCCGAAGCTAGCAGCAGAGGCGATGCTCGTCCCCGCCCTTTAAAACCATAGTAGCTAGATCTGGGAGCACATCCAGAGCCTTCGAGCGTTCGCGTGAGTTTCTGGCTTCCTTCTCCGACGTTGGTGAACGTCGTTCGCGTGAGCAGCAAGCGTTCGCTTCGAGGTGTCTTCTCTATTTCGGAGCGAAACACGATTTTGACTGGGTCAAAATTGGCGTTCGGACGAAATTGATTTAAGGTAAGCGACGAAATTTTGATTCGGCGCAGAGGGCGAGGGTATTTCGGCTGACATGGACAGGAGGTTAAAGTAGGGTGTGACAAATGTTACACTACTTTAAACGAGGTGCCATGGAAATTATAAAGCAACTAATGGAGAGTGAAACTACTCGTAAACTAGCATTAGAGATCTACACTTAGGGCCTGTTTTATTGGGAAGAAAAGGAGAGAGAAGAGACAAAAAAATATTTTCTTTCTTAATTTATTGAGAAGACCGATTTGGAAGGAAAAAAAAAAGAAAATTACTTTTCTCCCCTTTTTGGTTCTCTCCAAATCGAAGAGAAAACAAAAATCACCCCATGCGACACCTCCTTCCCTGGCTCCTGCCTCGCCTCCTCCTCGCCTTCGCGAGCGCTGAGCACTGTCGCGAGCTCTTAGCGCCTTCGTGAGCGTCGTCGCTGACCGCTGTCACGAGCATCGTCGCCGACCGCCAACCCCTTCGCAAGCGCGAGCGCGAGAGCAACGCATCTGTCCCTACCCTACACAATTATAGACACAATAGACTTATGCAAAAACCCTAGACAATATATGTCTAGCAAGAAAGCACATGCGCCAACCAAAAATCCACACCAAACCACAATGTTGGGAAAAATCTATCAACTACTCCAAAAAATTTCGATATACAAAAACCTACATTGGCCACACGCCAAGATCTATCACCACAATACTAACTCAACCACAAGAGAAAGTACTTATGAGTTTATGACTAAACTCAAGCTCGCTGGAAAACTCATCCCTTTGTCGGAGATGATGAAGATGACTATAGCTATCCTCTTGACCCCACGTCAAGAGGGTGATGTATATGCGCTCCTCCAAGGTCTTGGCTAACCACTAGCCAAGACTCCTCTTTGCCCTCTACAAAGATCGCCATAACTCACAAGATGCTCATCATAGATGGACAAGATGGAGGAGACTTGGAAGCCTTCACAACAAGGAGAAATAGCCACAAGAAATCGCCCAAATGATGGAAGTCGCTGCTTGCAAAGTCTTAAATGCCAATATGCCAAGTTTGGAACCCCCCCCCCTCCCTTGCGCAAATAGCCTCCACACCCCATCTCCACTTTAGCATTTGTGGAATGCACCACTAAGACTTGGTTCTTCCATGCGCCAATGTCATTGAAGAGCTTCATCAAGTGGTCGCCTCCTCTATCTATCAACAACACCTGCATGCTAGGTTAACGTCCCAATACACATAGGTCTCTGACACTCTACTTGGTCTCGGGTTTGAGATTCGCTCGTGCCCTAGTCTTCACTATGACTTTGCGCCTAGTGCACACACTTCAGCTGCACTC
The DNA here is from genome assembly GCA_027563935.2 of Costus lasius. Lineage (NCBI taxonomy): Eukaryota > Viridiplantae > Streptophyta > Magnoliopsida > Zingiberales > Costaceae > Costus > Costus lasius. The sequence continues at coordinate 12,989,728 of CM050454.1, read as the reverse complement.
CAACGCTCTTATGGGTTGAGCAATGCTCCCCTAAGTTGTCATGTGCCACGCCAAGGCATATGCACACACCTCATGCTCATATACTACCCCCGTATAGGATTTTTGCTCAATGCACCACCTATACATTGTGCCATGATGTGCTCCACAAACCCCTAGGCCTAACCTAAGGATGCACAATGCACCGAGGCCTACTACTCCTCAGTAGACAACCTACATATGCATCATAGCATAAGGGTTAGAAATTTTGTACCTATCTCCTCTAGATAGGTCTTCTCTACTCTAGGCCTCACCAATGTGAGTGTGTACATGCCCTCATCACAATCTCTATGATTGAGTAAAGAAGGTGGGAACTTGGCTCAGTTCCCTATTGTTACACCTACCACCCCTAATCGAGTGGGCAAGTTGAAATATCAAATAAAAAAATAAAGGGTATTTTGGGAAAGACTATGTCATGGGCAAGGACAGATTGAGCCTTTCGACTCGATGATGCACTTTGGGAGTACAGGATCGGTTATAAAACACTTATAGGTATGTCCCTTTTTCAATTGATTTATGGGAAATTATGTCATTTACCCATAGAGCTTGAGCTATATGGTATTTGTAGGAGACTTACTCCAACTCCTCTAGTAGAATGAACTGAAGTTATGAGTTATATTGTGCCTTTAAATTTATTTCGATCACATAATAGAGGGAAATTTATAAAGAAAATGCTTAACCCTTATGCAAAAAGGTCGATAACCATTTAAGTATCATGCCCTTACCCAACTCTCTTCGGAAAAGAAAGAAAAAAAGGGGACCCGACACAACTTGATTATAAATTTATCATCCATATTTTATGAATAAATAATAAATTAATAAATATTCTATTAAAATTTAATAAAAATTTAGATTTATATGCTCGTGGTATGGGCCGAGATCTTGGTTAAAGATATTTGGGCTTATGGGCTATTGGGCAGACCTATATTTAAAATTTTTATATATAAATGTATAATATAATAGGGTTAAGTAGGTCAACCCGTTTACAACCCTACACAAATTGATTATTTTTAGATCATAAACAGGTTGACCTGTTTATGCCCTGAACATGATTATAGCTAACTCGAACCCTCTTAACTTCGTATCGAGTCGGGTCAGGTCAGCAGACCCAGTCAAGTTTTGCCACGTCCATATATACATATATAAACAATAGATGACAAAAAAATATATAAGTTTTTTAAATTAAATTTATTTTAGATAAAGAAAAGAATCTCTTTAATTTTAATACTACACTTATACTCTTATCTATATTCTTTCTTAGCTAGTAATTATCAAAGGCACAAAATATTTAAAATAAATTAAAATAAATTATTATGTGCACCTTATTAAGCTCTTTTAGTTTTATTTAAATTCAATGTACTAAAATTTTAAAAACTATCTTAACTTTTTTTATTTTTTTCTATTAAGAATTATATAATATAGTTTGAATTTACAATTTTCTTATTAACAAATGTTGACTAGTACAAAAATTATTTGCTTTTATCATCAATTATAGGCACACAATCAAATTATACAACTAGAAGATTTGAAATTTTATGAGTTGCCTATTTTACCCTTTCAATTATTCATTTTTACTTATAATTTTTTTTATTCACATCCAAATTAGGTTGAAGTTAAGAATTTTTTTCCCTTCCATTTTATTATACTTTCTCCTCAATAAAACATAACGTTGAGGTATTTTTACTTAGAAATGAGTAAAAGAAATAAAACAAATTAAACCGTTATATATATATATATATATATATATATATATATATATAAAATAAAATTTGAGATAAAAAAATGATTTGGTGATCCACATATATATCTGATTTTTCTTATTTTTCAATTTTCTCTAAATTTTAGAAAATTAATTTTTTTTATCAACTTTTTTTTCTCCCTCACTTGTATTTCCCTTTAATTAATATTGATGCCCTTAATTAAAAAAACAAAATATAAATTACGATATGAACAAAAACTAATATATACAAAATTGGCATACATTCTTTAAAATTAAATAAATTTGGAGGTCTCCAATTTTATAAGATGCATGCATGTTCATTGTTAGTCAAATAACAATTGAATGGAGATTAAAATCTTTTAAAATCTCTCAACATGCACCTTTTCGTATGAATTTTATGCATAAAAGCCACAAAGCTCTATTTTTTTTTTACCTATTTTATCCCATCAATTTTTCTATTTTTTAAATACATGCAAACTATTACTTTATTTATTATTTTCCACCATTTCACCATTTTTTAGGAAAAAAATATAAATAATTATTATTAACTCTATAATCTTTTTTGAGATTAACATATGATTTTTTTTAAAAAATCCCAAATAATATAAAAAGAGATAATACAGTTTTAAAATTATATAAGATTTGATATTTTATTTATGTTTTTTTTTTCAAAAAAAAAAGCGACGGTTCGCTCAATCGTAGGCAAGAAGAGTCGCCGTATTTAAAGCGAGAATTAAAGAAAGAGGAAAAAAAAGAAATGAAAGATTAAAGCGCACGAAGCCACCGTAGCGGCCTCCATCTATTCTCAACGAGGCGGCGACTTCCGGCGGCCCCCGAGCCGGAACCCTCGCTGAGGCGGCGATCGGCGGCCTCGCCTCCGTCACGAGAAGAGCACATCTGGCCCACGTGTCCGCAGGCAATTGGGTGCGTGCTGGTGGGCTCTCACCTCGTCGCGGTAGCAGGGTAACCAACAGTGAGAGAGAGAGAGAGAGAAAGGGGGCGCGGAATGATAACCCGCACTGTCCTCGATAGTTGGTGTGACCCTCTTTTTCCTCGTCCAGATTGCCGTACGATATAAGCGGGGGCGCTTGGGGTTTCCTCGCTCCGCCTCTTTGTCCCTTCCCTTGCCCGCCACCGCCGCCGTCGCCGCCCCGAGAGAGGAGAGGGAGGGAGATTCGGTCAGCATCTCGATTGGAGTAGGGCGGATTTCTTGCGGACCCGGCAGCTAGGACGGCTCCAGCTGCTACTCCCTTCGTCTGCCTTACTATCGCCGACCTCTGGTGGGTTTTCTGATCTCCTGCTATTCCTTTTCCTCTAATGTTCTCTTTTGCTTTTTTATTTCCCGCGATTGCCTGTGTTTCCGATTAACCTATTGTCCACGACGTTTGAGGTTTGCAGCGCACCATTCATTATTGGGTTTGGATAATTTCCGCCTTTCCCAAGAAGGTTTGTTTTTGCTTGTTTACTTTGTCCTTAATTCTAAGTTAAAATATTCTTAGTCGCATTAATAGACAATCTTTTTTGCCTTCTTTGTTGTCAATTCTTTTTATTAAATGTTAGAACTTGTTACAGCTACCATGGATGTTAATTTCATCATGCATTGATGAACTATGTACATCTAGTCAATGAATAAAGTGCAGAAACCTCTTGTCATATTAGTCTAGTATCATATGCTCGCATATGGATCAACTCTGTCTTTCCAAATTTCAAAATGCCATTGCATGGTAATGGACGCTTCTTTTAAGAGTGTTATGAAAACAACTATGATTTTAAAATCAATAAGTTACTTCCAGATGCTACCCATATTTGAGCTGATTGATATTCTCTTTGCACATAGAAAATTCTGTTTGTTCTGACTTCCTTATGACTTGCTCTTTTGTGTTTTCACTACTCCTTGCTTTCATTTAAATACAATCGCTATTGAAAATTTGTTTGTGTGTTACTAGATCCCAATGCAGATCGGCTGTAGAATAGATCACATCTCTTAGAAACTTAACTATTAACCTGTCCTTTTTAATTTGATGACGTGTACTATATATTTGTTTGATATTGAGGCAATCCCCCAACTTATTACTTGTCAGGTGTCTTGAATCAGCGTTGATGCATGCCGCAATAATTCTCAATAATGAAGGAAGATAACTCTTTGGGTGATGACATTATAGATAGGAAATGGGTACCAAAGAGTAAGAGAAAACGAGTATCTGGGTTGGATCTTTTAAATGGTAAAGAGGGTACTTCCTTACCTTCGGAGTCCAAGCTGAAAATTCCTGTAAAGAGGAGTTTGAAAAAGTGTCAGTGACATTTCTACATCTGATCAAAAGATCAAAGGGCAAGACAGGGTATGATATTTTCTTATCAGCTAAACTAGCACATTTATTTGTTTGTACAGTAAATTGCCTTTTTATTCTCTTCCATTATTATGTCCCTTTTTCTGGATAGGTAACTTTTACTCATCTTATTCCCAAAATGATGGCTTTTTTCACGCACTCTTTAATAATGTGAATAGGATTGTGAAGTAATCAATGACCACATATGGATAAGATTTTGGCAGAACATTATGCACCGTCCAATTATTGTTATGCATGATTTGCATTGTAACATAGAAAGAATTAATTGACATATATGGAACATGTCACTAATAGCAACTAATTAGCACGACCTTGTGAATTAGGTAGAGATGCTTTAACTATTTTTTATTTCTATTTACAAAAATGAAAGATTCTTTCTCAACAACTAGCTTTATTTTGGTGGACACAAGTTTTGATGTTTCTCAAGATAAGATACAAGGCATCCTACTATTCCAGTTTGCTAATTCAATTGTGAGCAACTATCCATCATAATTAAGGGCATTGTTCTTTCAATGCTTCTGTAGATTCTGATGTAATGCCCGATTTACATTGTAACATAGAAAGAATTTGTTGACATATATTGTGTAGTATGTCCCTTTAAGTAATTAAAAGCAGTTATTTGGCATGAAACTTAAACTATTTTTATTTCTATTTATAGCTGGAGAAAGGTTTTCCCTTAACAATTAGCTTTATTTCTATTTCTATTTTTATTTCTATTTATTTCTATTTTTGTATATGCCACTTTCCGATTTGCTGCACCCTAATGAATAGTTTTCAGTTGAGGTTAGGAAGACGCAAAAGCCAATAAGCACATTTATAATGATGAAGATGGAGGCCAGAGGTAATATTTGCCTGTACAAGGAGCTTAAGAACATCAATGGCATCCTCAATCATGTATTCAGTCAGATTTTCAACATAGACACCCTTCCTGATGTCTTCTCGCAACTTACTCAGTAGGTTTGATGCAAAGAGGAGCAGAATTTAAACAACATTAACTCAAAAGAACAATTTATTCTTCTGTTGTACTCTTTTCATAGAAATAAATGGCTCCAAAATTAAAAGATAACTCACAAGAAGATTGCTAGTGGAGGGATCAAGAAGATCAATAATTTGTTCATTGTATATCTCAAGGAAGGAACACTTGCAGCTATACTTAAAGTTGTTCATCTTTCCTACTTTCTTCCTCCTGCAGAATAAAAGGAATTAAAAGGCAAGAACCACCTTATCTACAGAGCCATACGTGTTAAACAACATTAGCACCATGTTTAACATTTTTACCGCTTTGATTCTTGCAAAATTATTGTATTAGTGCGGATATTCGATGCATGTTTTACCAGTAGTTGCTCTGTACTCCCGATAGCAGCGTGTTTAAACAAGTGTAGATGCCCATGTTTAATGCCTTTCATGTATAGGCTCATGTCTTAGTTTATAATAGTTAATTTCCTTATCTCTATTAATCTTTTACATTTAGTTTCAGAAGTACTTGCCGTTTTAATCTTATTCAGAGAATCAACAGGCATTCGGCATCCCAGCAACAACGACCACCCGTGTGGTTGGTGATGGTACCGCCAGAACCGGCATGCCTGCCGGCGTCGCAGCATTCGCCTTCCCTCCAAACTCCACGTACTCAGGTGCCCCAACTTCGATTTGTTCCGAAGACCATTCCATCCCCATCGATCCTTCAAATGTGCAGACAACCGATGATGTATGTCCATTTTCTCCAGAATTTTCTGCCGTTGTCGTTTCTTTGATTCTTTAGTTTCACAAGTAGTTGTTGTTTTATTCTTGCTACTGCTTTTCCCTACCTTACGCATAGATTTCTTGCAAAATATAGACAATCTTTATTGAAGGATAAGGAACAGAAGGGAGTTCATCTCTCAAAAGCTCGATCTTCTTATTTCATTAAGGCACTTCAAGGAAAGAATTTGTTTGCAGGGAGCGGATGGATTCGATTCAGAGGGAGAGGGTGGACCAGCTTAACCAACTTTATACTCCATCGCCAACATATATTTTCGTCTTAGTTGCTAAATGGATCTTGCAGGTTTTATCTACTCTGCTAAGGATTTTTCATGTTTCATCTATGTATGGCAATATAAAATCTTAAAATTCTTAACAACTTTTCTCCCTACATTTCTGAGTATCGAATTGATTATTAAAGCAATGTTCTTTCCTTTGGTCTCTATCAAGGTTTTAGATACTAGTATCAATAATGCTACAAGGTTAGATTCATACAAATCAGCTAATATGCATGATATAGATCAATCTTTTAAACACTTGTCCTTATATATCTAGTGCAAAATTTGCTCATTTTGAGTCGTAACTCTTAAATTTGTCACCAAACCATTTTACTATATACTAAAATAAGTAGATTGTTAAAAGTACCTTTGAAATGTGAATGCTAAAAGTTTCTACTCCTTATAAATCAGAAGAATGAACGTTATCTAAAGCATCTAAGGTAGAGAGGTGAAGCCACATTAGCATTAAGACAGGCAAGAATAGTAACAACTGAAGAACTATAAGAATTCAAAGTACACTAGCGTCAGAATATCCTCCATAGTTTTAAATTCCAAATACTAAGTTTGAAGTTCCACACTACAGCGAGGTAGGTCATTCAACATTTTTTTTACTCAAGGTCTAATGGTGATGAATTGTTGCTTAAAATTCGTAGCTTATGTAGAGATCTTGTGGATTCAATAGTAATGGTTATTGAAGATACGGTACTGGCACTTGATGGTGAAGGTGTAAATTGGACGAACTACCTTTATTTCAGCTAGATATGTTCTAGTAAAGCCACTAATTAGTTCTATCTTTTATTCTATTTGATTAGTATTTTATTCTATTTGATTAGTATAAAAACATCGATCTTCAGTCACTTTTTTGATACATTTTGCAAAGAGTCGAATACTTGCAGCGGGCATCTTTCCTTTTTTTACCGTTCTGATTCTGAAAATAAAAACTAGAGTTGCTCTCTATTTTGTTCAATGATTTGATTGTGGTATAAAAGGCTTCTTTTGTTTTAGGAACTTGATGAAATTTCTAATGCAATTAGAAGAGGAAGTGCAGATCTGGTGAACAATTTGCGTAAAATAACAAGGAAAATAGATTCTGCCGCCCGGGTATATACGATGCAGAGGCAAGGCCTTATTAGTCGAAATGTTCCAAGAAGGCCCTCCACTGACGTGGACAGTACAATTTTCAGATATTTAAATAATCTGATAGAAAGTTGCCAGATAATTGGATGATCCTACAGTAACAGCTGCAGAAGCTTTACGAGCTATATCAGCAATTTCTTCTATTTTACATGATTCGTTGTCACAACTTGCCCCAGAGGTTAGGGATGAAATTTGTTTTGCATGAATTCTTTACGGCATTCTTCTCATGAAATATATATATCTTTAGTACTCTTGCACATTTGTTTTATTCAATGGATTTCACTTCCTGTTCAACTAGTGTCAAGCAGGGCTGCAGATGATCTGCTTCTGAAGCTATAAGCTAAGTTTTACTGAAATTGTTTTAAAAGTATATGCAACTAATAGCTCTTCTGTTCAAGGTGGAAGGGAGTCAAGAAATTGTCGAACGCATGCGGAAAATGTATCTTGATCAGCAGCATCATCAAAGCAATCCACAATCAGCTCCCGGACTTGCAAGCCCAACACCTCAAGTAAGATCAGATGCAAGTTCAAATGCTAAAACTAAAGCATCCTCTAGTAAACAGCAGGGTCAATGATTTGGTAGCGCCAAAAGAAAGAGAAAATCCAACAATTAGTTGACACAATTTTTTAGTTGACAGTGATTGTGCTAGTAGGTTCAGACTTGTTACTCCTAGAGACTAATTTCAATTTTGTAACTTTTTTTGAGTGTGCAAAAAGAAGCTTAAGCAGAACATTTGCACCAACATCTTAATTGACCTAATCCCATTTCTTGATGTGGAAATTGATCAACTTCATTTAGCTCTCCTTTTCCTAACAAAATGCTTACCCTATCTCTATTGTCACGCCAAGAATTGGGTAATAAAATTTTTAACAAAATACACGCGAGTCAACACTTGACTCTTTGACTCGCACCCAAGTACGCCCATGCAGGGGCTAAGCGGTCGAATCGCTGATTTGGGCATGACCGGCAGAAGCACATCCTCGACGTACTCCTTAGCCTATCCCAGATGACCACTTGTCTGCTTGTTTCGACAAGTTAGAGACCGCCATGCGTCTCCCAAGGATCGCTGCAACAAGGTACAAGACCCGAGACTTGACCCCGGCGCAGCGCCCGTACGAGTCTGGTACACTAGAAAATAGACAAAATCGCACGCAGGCGGTGGTGCACACACGCGCAAGAGACAGCGTCACGCAGGACGCCGGGCATGATGACACCGAAATTTATAGTAAATTTGGTGCAATTTCATTGGTATTTCTGTCATATTCATAAAGTTTACTTATTTTTATGCCTTTTTTTATCAATATTTGCGGAATCTACACTCTTTTCTGTTTTTGATGATTTTTAGGCAAAAAGACATGATTTTCAGTCGATTTCGAGCAATCCAGATGCATAACTGAATTCACAACATCAACAGGAGATCACACGTCAAATTTTAGAAGAATTGGAGCTTCAGAGCAAATTATGGCACCCCCATTATGGATATTACGGTACCGTAATTTGACTGCACTCGCAGATCAAAATTACGGTACTGTCGTAATTACCGAGAAGTGTCGTAATTTGAAATTTTTCAGACCAGAGAATTTTGTGGCATTACGGTACGACCGTAATAATCTCTACGGTGCCGTATTTTAGAGCGTTTTTTGGATAGAGATTTGATGAAGTTTACGGTACTACCGTAACAAAACTTACGGTACCGTAATTCGGGATGATTTTCCACCCGAAAGATTACTGACATTACGGCACTGCCGTAAAGAAGATCACGGTACCATAATTTTGGAAGAATTTCACCTGAGACTTGGCTGTCCAAATTACGGCACTGCCGTAACACTCATTACGGCTGTGATTACAACTCAAAATCGCGATTTTTCTGGTCAACATGAAGCCAATTTTTGCGAAAATGATTGCGATCGATCCAAGCCAGTAAATAGGATGCTATAAGAAGCAAAAAGGGATCTTTTTCGGAGACGAAGGGGAGCAAACCAAAAGCCCTAATTTTCGTCCACCAGAGAGAGAGAAATCGCCTCACACGCCGCCGCCCTAGGTTTCGCCGACGGGAAGCATACAGTGCATCTCCGGCCGTGAAATTTGAGTGGAAGCATGCATAGAGGAGGAGAGGGTGTCTCATAAGTTTCAGCGTAATTGGAGATCCGACGGAGGAGAAATCAACAAAAGATCGAGCACCGCCGCCGTTCGCTCAGATTACGGCCGTACCGTAATTCTTGCTTTCACTCTATTTCGATTTCCAGCACTATGAATTATTGTAATCTTCCCTCTATGATAGCTTAAAATTACTTTGGGACATGGGGGAGTAATTCACTTGATTTTTAATGACTAGATGACTATTTCTTTTCATTATTTCGTCACGTTTAATCTTAGCATGATGATTTTACTCATGTGATGATTGTCCTTAGATTCTCTTAGATCTATATTGTTATTCATGTTTTAGAGTTTTCGCCATTGACTGAAAAGTAATTGCTTGAGAACTTGAAACCCTAGAATTGCATGTTAGGAACTTCCTTAGATTAGTTCTTATTTGTTTGATTTTAGGAGATAAATTGCCATGAATATAATATAAATCTAGGATTGAGTCTAAGTTGTCAAACGTGGAGATCTTGTGCGAAAGTAAGGATCGGAACGTTGGAGAATCATGAGTAAAACTAGTGTCGAGACTCAGATGCACGAAAGTGATCCTTGAGAATCCACTAGAGATTATCAACCTAGAATTCGGATGCACGAAAGTGATCCTTGAGTTCTTAGTTTGATGATTTACTTATCTTCAGCTTGGGATAAATCTTGCGCGAAAGCGAAGGTTATTCTCTGCGTGATTATCTGCACGAAAGTGAGATAATCCTTTTATTAAGTAAATTACATCTTTATCATATTAAAGTTAAACTGACGAAATCTTTATTCATGTCTATTCATGGAAATTAGAGTGAATGAAACCCTAGTCCCATTTTCTCTCTCTAATAATTCCGTTTTAGTTTTCGTTTTGCTCGCTTGCATAATTTCGATTGCCTAGATAGTAAGAAATCAATTATTTGGTACTTGACAACACAGGTCTCTGTGGGTTCGATATCTTTCTTTATTACTTTGAGTATCCGTGCACTTGCGGACACTATAAGTTTAGGGACAATAAGTTTTTGGAGCCGTGTCAGGGAGTGACAAAAGTCCCTGTGCGCTAACACTTAGGTTTTGTCCGCGACACCTGAAATAAGTCTACCCTACTTGTATTCATAAGTGTGTCCTTTCGGATCACAACAGGGCACACGCCCTAACTCCGACCAGACCGCACGCAAGCGGCCGAACACATCACCCGCCCAAAAGGGACGTCTCGCAGACGCCCGGAACACACAAACAACAAACGTCGGATAAAACACACAAGGCCGACGCACTAGACCGGGAACGCAAAGAGGGGGTGAGGAGTCGCCGATTGAGAAAGACAACTCGGTCGGGAGCGCAAAGCGCGTGTAGAGCCAGAGAGAAGAAGACGCCGGCCGAGGGCAGTTGATCGGCTGGGAACGGGAACTGCGTCCGGAACCCGATATAGGTGCGCGCATGAAAAACAAGGCGCATGCACGCAAACCAAGGCACATGCACGCACATTGAGGCAATGGACCGATGGCCGGAAGATCGTCGGAAACCGCCCGAGACTCGCCGGAGCCCAGTCTGGCCGAGCCCGACCTCACCGGAGGCAAGGGAGGCATCGGCGAACCCACACAGTCGCCGGACGCCACCAAAGAAGGGAGCCGCGCCCCTCACATGCGACACCGTCGGAAAAGCTGGTGATGCCGGAGAACCCTTCGCTGGAAGTCACTAGGGAGGGGAGCCGAAGCATCCAGCCTTACTGGCCACCCACATTCTCGTCGGAAACAGGGAAAAGGAGGAGGACACGCCAAAGGAAGAAAAGAGGGTCGGTGACACTCGACGACCCGAAAACCAACCCGCTGGACGAAGATGGAGCGGGAGGAGGAAGAAGCTTACCTCGGCGGACGACCGTCCACTGGCTCCACCACCGGCAACGTCGAAGAAGTAGGAGGAGGGAGGGAGGGAGGGAGGGGGGGGGGGGGTGCGCCGCCCCTTTGCTTCATCGCTTCCCGCACCACTGCACCCAACCCACGGGGAAGACGCCGAAGACCGTCGCCGCTGCTGGAGACCTCTCACCGGAGCCACGCTCGAGAGGAAGATCGGGGACGCTCGATGGAGGGAGATCGGGGGAGGGGAGGTGAGAAGGGCGGTGGCTGCCACCATCGTTCGCGTCGTGCGAACGCTCTCCTGTAGCAAAGGGCACTATAGCCCTAAGTCATCTCCGCTAAATGGGTCGCCCGACCCGCTAAGCCACTCGGATCCGCCGCCCAAAACCTGTTAACCCGCTTCCCTTAAGCATATGGGTTGGGCCGTGAACGGGGCCTGGGCCCAGCGCCTAGGCCTAACATTCTCCCCCACCTGAGGTAGTCGCTGTCCTCGGTGACTCGAGGTAGCTCCTCAGCTAAACCTCATACACCAAACTTTAAAGCCTCATACCAGATGGCTTCATCCTCAGGTATAACTCTCCCAGTGAATGAGAAACACCCTTTTGTTTACTCATCCAACTATAATCCAAGAGTCGATAACCTCAAATCTCGACAATCCTTGGATCCAACCTCATCCGAACCATCGGAGAAGTTTTGTTTGGAAGCTTTGTACCAGGTTGCTTCCTCCGTAGGGGATCCATCCTATCGGATGAGAAACTCCGTACGTCGATCAGCTTACTCCGTACGTCGATCACGTATCCATCGGTCGAACTTCGTTCGCACCATCGGTGGGGTTTGGTAAGACAATGATCGAGAAGGATCGTCCAGATCCAAGTGAAATTTCCTCAAGCTCACATGGAATGTAGAATACATCTACATTCTCTATTGGTTTCAAACTGTATGCTACTGAGTCCACTCAACTCAGTATCTCACACAGACCGTCGTATCTTCGGATAAGATCCCGGTGAGTCTCTCTCACCGAGATCTTCCTACAGATCTACGAGGTAAGTCAGAGAAGAACTAAGTCACCCACGATGAATTCTTCGTCTCGACGTCAACGGTTAGCCTACCTTTGCATCTGTTGTGTAGCCAACTCCAAGCTAACTCTAGCCTCGTGGAGTGAACCAATTCGTTCCCAAGCCTTTCGTTGAGTCATAGGGCACTTCCCCGCGGAATCCCTTTGAACCACGTCAATGGGGGTTAAGGGCTGACTCCCTAACACTAGCTTGAAGCTCAAATGAGGTGGGACCTGCGGATGATGACCTTTGTAAGTCGTAGACATACCATGTCACATCCATCCATTTCACCCAGTCACCCTGACTGGTGATCAGATAGTGACGGAGATAATCTTCCACAAGAGCATTCACCCGCTCAGATTGCCTATCCACCAAAGGATGATTGGCTATGAAGAAACTTATCTTGGACAAATATTTATTGAACAACTCGGTTCAAAAGTGTCCAGTAAAATGGGCATCCATATCGCTCTCGATATCCACTTAGATGCCAAAATATTTCATCATTTCCTAGAAGAATAGGTCTACAGCAACCCTTGCTGTATACTGCTCAAGTGTTGGGACAAAGAATCCACCCATGGAAACTCATTCCACGACCATCGGCACTGAGCTCTTTCCGTCAACTGTAGGAACCCACCAACAAAGTCCTTGGACACCCTTGTCTAGGACGTCTCAGGAACAGGCAGTGGTTGTAACAACCCTGCTTCTAGTCTCGGATCGATCTTGCCTTCCTGGCAATCTTGGCAAGTGCGGACATACATCCTCATGTTTGCGCACATATTGGGCTAATAACACAGTCGTGCTAACAAGACAATTTTTCCCTTTTGTCCTGGATGCCTTGCCCAAAGTCTGTTATAGAGCTCCCTCAGTAGCTCCCGGCGCAATCCGCCCATCGATGGGACTAGTAGCCTATTGCATCTGGCCATGATATATCTTCTAGACCCAGTTAGAAAAGTCAGATCATGTCCGACCTAAACTGCTGAACTTAGCTTTTTATCCTCCCTATCAAAAGCTGAGGCTGCTTTTATTCTGCCTAGCAGATCCCCTTCCACTCTGGAGAGGGTACAACACATAAGGGCATTTAGTCTAATGAGCTTATAAGGAAACACGTTGCCTTTACCCGATTTATGTTCCCCATGGAACTGGAATTCACCCTAGAATTTCGGCCAACGTGCCTATTTTGCCGACAACTTCTTTATGTGGTGTAATGTTGTCGGACTGCAAAACCTCGAGAAGGTTCTCCGCGTCCGGAGATAGTGGACTTCCACCACCTTTTCCTTCTCGTGGCGAATATCATCGCTCAGTCCTATTAGCTTTTAACTCTCCAAATCTAAAGGATGCCCATCCTAAAAAAGATATACTACCGATAACTTGGTCCGAAGCATCGGTGTGAAACTCGAAAAACATACTGAAGTCGGGTAACTTCAGGATCGGTTTAGAGGCAATACAAACCTTCATTTTCCCAAAAGGCCGATTGACACCGATCACGCCACTCTCATTTCGAGTTCCCTTTTAGCAGATTACTGAGGGTAAGGCTTTCCTTGAACAGCTTTTGATGAACCTTCGATAAAAGTTCACCACACCGAGAAAACTCCATACTCAGATTGATTTGAGGGGGCGCGCCATTCTGCAATGGCTTGGACCATTACCTTGTCCATGGTTCATGATAGGTGCGTACTGCAAGTGCACGGTCTAGCGCGTAACAAAATAAGTATCGATCCCACAGGGACTAGGGGTCAAGTACTAACTGATCAGTTAATCAATAGCTAGATTAACGATTAATGGGAAAATGACTAATGTCCTAGTGCAAATAAATAATTTAAAACAGGTGGAAAGCAAACAGAACAGAGAACCAAGTAATCAGGGTTTTGCAATCTTAAGAGAAAATCGGGGCTTAAGGTTTCACCACACTGTAACATGAAAGAAAATTAACCTTTATATTTTAATTAAGTTTTATCAAAATTTTTAAGGTAACCCTTCCTAAGGTACAGACGCGCTCCCTCTCAGGACATGGTCCGGTGTCTAACTTAACTCGAGTCTCCGACTCTCGTGGCTTACTAGGTTAAGCCAACCCAATGGGATCTGTGAAGAATTAGAGATCCTCGAGTGCTTTCGACAACTCTCGGGGCCGAAATCACCAGTCCGGTCTAAAGGGATCCGATGATTATGGTTCACCTCTCAGTCCTTCCCATAACATCTAAAACATGAACATGTATGACCAGTACATAATCATGAAATAAAACTTCCTAGACATGAATAAGAACAAAGATAAATAGAGAAATATATGGATCAAGCATTAATATTCAACATCTTACAGTGAGCTACGCCCAAAGCCCGAAAAGAAGTTTACGCTACAAGATACATCATAAAACACATGAAATCTTTTATACAAATCAAATCAAACCAAAGGGAAAGGTAGATCCTTGGTGGGAGAGGATGGAGCAGGGTCCTCAGCATCGAAATGAGGAGGAAAACCAGCCGGAATAGCCTTTCGTCGCCAGAAAATTCCCTCGAACCCTAGGTCTCGCCCTTTCACTTCGTTCTCTCCAACCGCTCGCCCAAATCGTGTGATTCTAGTCCCAAAACGTCTGTGTCTAAGTTAGGAAGGCCTCCAGAAAATTTCAGCCAATTCTGCTCCAAAAATAGTAAGATATGGATGAAAAACTGAACGCATGTCGTGTAATACACGGAACCATTCACGGCCGTGCATAGATGCACGGCCATGCCCGTGAAGAGCTTGGCGAAGTTTATTTTCTAGAAAAATTACTCTTCACAGCCATGTATGGGTTCACGGGTGTGCTTGTGAACGTTTCGTCGAATTCTAAAACTTTTGCAAATCTTCATGGCCGTGTATGCATTCACACCCTAGGCCGTGAACTCTATAGAGGGCTGCGTTTGATCTGAAATTTGACGTGTAGTTTGGTCTCATCATGAGGAATCGTCCCATATCTTCAAATCTTCTAAATTCCACCAATTTTGAGGCAAAATACTTACATTTCAAAACAAAGGAAAAGCAAATACTCTGAAGAATATGAAGCATTTAAGCAAATAATTGAGACGAAACATGCATTTTACTTCAAAATAATAATAAAATTAAGCCACGATATATCATATATTTGCATGTCATCAGTTCATCCCAAAACCAAGGAAAGAAATTTCATCCACCACAAATAAACATTTCTCCAACTTTAATAGCTTGTTTAGTAGGAAGGAAAGGAGGGGGGAAAGGATGGAAAGTTGGAAGGAAAGCTATAAAATCGTGTTTTGTACGACGAATGGAAATAAGGAAGGAAAAATGGAAGGAAAATGTGAAGGAAAATAGCCTATTTGCATTCCGCCCAAATTGGACGGAAAATCGAACGGAAAGTTGGATTTGCCCTTTTCACACCTATTTTCACCCTTTTCTTTTTTATGCCCGCTCTCCCTCTTGTGCTTTTCATGCAATCTTCTTCATCATCGTTGTCATCATTGCCATTGTCATCATCATCGTCACCATCATCACCTCTCATCTCTCGTCGCCGCCATTTCACCGTTGCCTCTCATCGTCATTATCGACATAAAAATAAAAAAAAATAGAGTATGTTTATCAATCTTTCTAACTTTCTTTCCTTCTAAATAAACACAATAATGGAAAATCTTATTATTTTCTTTCTTCTTTATTTTCCCTTCTTTCTCATTTTCTTTTCCTTTTAACTTTCTTTCTTTCCTACTAAACACAGCATAAGTAAAGTTGGTTTTTCCCTCAACACCGGCCTTAGATGGCTTTAGGTGTTCCTCAACACTTGAGGAGAATACCACGATATAGTCCAAATATACAACTACATAAGTCATCTAAGAAAAAGGAGTCAACACTTATTCTCTAGATGACAAAATGTAGAAGGGCTTCAGAAGTTCAAAGGGTATCACTTTGAACATAAGGACTCATATCGGGTTACCCATATGGTTTTCCTATTCGTTGCCCTCGGTGTAACGAATTTGATAGCGACCTGCCCTCAGGTCTAGCTTAGAGAAAACTCATGCTTTCCCTAGTCGATCTTTCAGATCAGAATAAGTAGTATAAGATAATAGTCTTGCACCGTTATCTTACTCAAGGTTCTATAGTCTACTCAGAACCTTAGCGACCTGTCCTACTTCTTTTAGAAGAGGATCAAGGCTCCATAATGCGATACCGTAGGCCAAATGAACCCGACTTCGAGCAATCCACACCATTGCTAACGAAGCTCGGCCAACTATGTTGGAAAAATACGGTATTGAGCCTTTAGAGGAGGAGCGGATCCTGGCTCAACTTCTAATCGATCCCTCTCCTTTAAAAAAATGTTTAGAAAGCTTCGAGGAGAACAAGTCGGAGAACTCTTCCAACAAACCCTTCACTAACGAAGGGACCTCTCCTTCGCAAGGAGAGTCGTCAACCCTTGTCTCTCTATGGCAAAACCCTACTGCTAGGGTGCTGTTGATAAAAGAACCCCTCATTTCCAATATCACCTAGCCATATCGTCGGGCATAATCCCGTATGACCCAGTATGCCTTAGTCATTTTAGGTTGTCTCGCACAACCCACGATAAGTTTCCTGAGTAGAAACTAATCCTTGATCTTTATTTTGAGCTCTCTCCATAAGAGCTCATGGGTTAGATCAGATCCCAAAAGGTTGTGTGTGGTCTAAGTCCGGCACCACAGCTTTGTATCTCAGGAGAGATACGCGATACAGTTATGTGTCTGCTTCTCAGCAGGAACCTGAGTATTCTAGAAATACAATTCCAATACCCCATAAGAAGTCCTCAACTTCCTCAACGTAGCAAACCCTTGTAAAGGGTGCTAGCTTGTGAGCACGCCGTCTCACGACGGTGACATAGCCACTCTCGGCCAGAGTTTCAAATATCGTCGCATGATATTCCTCGGGTCACGATGCCCTCAGTTCTTAGAACGTGTCATCGCACGACAATTATTTGGCTGCCATCGGCCAGTCTCTATGATACGTCGTCGCACAACGATCCTATGGAGGTAACAATTAGGGTCCAGGACATATCGTCACATAATTGTCCCTTGACCACCATTAACTATTCTCCAAGACAAGTCATCGCATGACTGTCCTATGGCATCAATGATTGATGCCCAGGATATATTGTCGCACAATTATCCCATAGGCACACTCGACTGCCCTCGGGATATGTCGTCACACGACAGTCCCTATGGCCACCTCTGGCCTTGGTCGGTGCTATACAAGCTGCGGTAATGCGCTTCAGCAACACGACCCCCAGAATATATTTCGCTAGGGAGATAAAACTGAGCCGTGAGGCTCTAGTTAGACAAAACCAACTCTGTCGATATCTTTGGAGTGAAGCTCCCCCATATCCAACAGGCTCCACCAGCATCCCATGCTGTGGACGTGTGTGATCATTGTATTGATCACTGCTGCCAACATGTGTACAATACCGGTGTACAAGTTGGAACGTACAGAACTTGACTTCTGATACCAGTTTGTCACGCCCAGAATTAGGGTAATAAAATTTTTAACAAAATACACGTGAGTCAATGCTTGACTCGCACCCAAGCACGCCCACGCAGGGGCTAAGCGGCCGAACCGCTGATCTGGGCATGACCGGTAGAAGCACGTCCTCGACGTACTCCTCAGCCTATCCTAGACAACTACCTGTCTGCTTGTCTTGACGAGTCAAAGACCGCCACGCGTCTCCCGAGGATCGCTGCATGAACCAGCTCCAACGCGCAACAAGGTACAAGACCCGAGACTCGACGCCGGCGCAGCGCGCATACGAGTCCAGTACACTAGAAAATAGACAAAACCGCACGCAGGCGGTGGTGCACACACGCACATGAGACAGCGTCATGCAGGACGCCGGGCACATGCCCTAACTCCGACCAGAGCCCACGCAAGCGGTCGAACACATCACCCGCCCAAAAGGGATGTCTCGCAGACGCCTGGAACACACAAACAGCAAATGCCAGCAACAACACACAAGGCCGATGCACTAGAAAGGGAATGCAGAGAGGGGGCGAGGAATCGCCGACCGAGAAAGACAACTCGGTCGGGAGCAGGAAGCGCGCAGAGATGGAGAGAAGAAGACGCCGGCCGAGGGCAGCTGATCGGCCGGGAACGGGAACTGGGTTTGGAACCCAATAGAGGCGCGCACATGAAAAACAAGGCACATGCACACACACCGAGGCAACGGACCGACGGCCGAAAAATCGTTGGAAACCTCCCGAGACTCGCCGGAGCCCAGTCTGGCCAAGCCCGACCTCGCTAGAGGCAAGGGAGGCGCCGACAAACCCACACAGTTGTCGGACACCACCAAAGAAGGGAGCCGCGTCCCTCACATCCGACAACGCCGGAAAAGCTAGAGACGCCACCGAACCCTTCGTCGAAAGTCACCAGGGAGGGGAGCCGAAGCATGCAGCCTTACTGGCCACCCACGTTCTCGCCGGAAACAGGGAGTAGGAGGAGGACATGGCGAAGGAAGAAAAGAGGCTCGGTGACGCTCGTCGACCCAAAAACCAACCCGCCGTATGGAGCCGGAGTGGGAGGAGGAAGAAGCTTACCTCGGCGGACGACCGTCCGTCGGCTCCACCATTGGCGACGCCAAAGAAGTAGGAGGAGGGAGGGAAGGGGGGCGCCACCCCTTTGCTCCGTCGCTTCCCGCACCGCCGCACCCAACCCACGAGGAAGACACCGGAGACCGTCGCCGCTGCCGGAGACCTCTCACTGGAGCCACGCTCGACGGAGGGAGATCGGGGGAGGGGAGGTGAGAAGGGCGGCCGCTGCCGCCATTGTTCGCGTTGCGCGAATGCTCTCCTATAGCAAAGGACACTGTAGCCCTAAGTCATCACCGCTAAACGGGTCGCCCGACCTGCTAAGCCACCCGGATCCGCCGCCCAAAACCCGTTAACCCGCTTCCCTTAAGCATATGAGTTCGGCCATGAACGGGGCCTGGGCCTGGGCCTAACATCTAGGATAGTAGTAGTAAGTTTTCTTAATTGATTCTCTTCTTCTTGATTGAGTATTTAGCGGATATAAAAGACTTCAAGCTCCACCAACATCTTTACCTTCTATTGTACTTTTGTTATATCAATTCTTTTTACTGTAATAAAGTCATATGAAATGGTGTAAAACCATAAAATTTAGAGGGAGGATATATTTATTGCCTCTAAGGTGATCCAATTGAGTGAGCTTGCTAGTTTAATGCCAAGCTTACCATGGACTTATCACTTCTACTAAAGGTTGTTGGACGAATTAGCTGCAATGTGCTGCGCTTGTTGACAATTTGAAGGTTGCATACAAAGTAATTCTATCTAAGAATTAGTCAAGTGATTCAATTAAGAGCTGACATACATGTAAGATCAGTACATTGATCCATTAGAGTGATTAAATCTAATTGAGCACTAGTCTACCCAACTGATTTAATAAACTGAAGGATTGACTTGTAAAGTAACTCCACTACATTAAGAGCTAACCTACCCAGGAGATTTTGGTATATTGAGAGTCAACAAACATCAACGATTCTAATAAACTTAGGAGCGACTTATTTGAGTGATTTTTGGCAAACTAAGAATTAGTTGAATCAATCCCTAAGCTAACTTTAGCAAATTGAAGGCCAAATTGTTCTGATAATTCTAGTAGATTGAACGATACCTAATTGAGCATTCATTTTGACTATCATGGTAGCATTAGAAGGAAAGTCCTATCCTAGCAATTCTTATTGTTTTAAGATAGTCCTTAAGTTTGGAAACAATTATCTAATATTTTATTTTTTATATTGAACCTATATAGAGTTTATTATAAATTAATAAATTAAATATTTTATGTGATGGCAAGTAACAAGATAAATTATTTTTCAGATATCAATTAAAGAGTGTGCCTAGATTTTTGTTTGTTTAAAAAAATCATGCACAATTTGTGAAGTGAGAAAAATTACATGATGGCTTCATCCAAATTGATGGGATTTCGTTTACCTTCTCCATATTCTCAATTTGTTTGGCCAATATTTGTAATGTTATCGTGATGCAACTTTGTCAAAATCGAGCCACATAGTCAAAATTCATATTTCTCTCAGCTGATTTGCAATTGAACCTATAGTGCAGTGGTTAAATATAAGTGCATGTTGTAGCAATACTTTTGAATTGGAGCTTGTAAAGTATAATTCTACCAATCACAAGTTGTTCCCTATACCCCACTGTCATATCTAATTAAATTGATCTCACAAAAGTAGATTATTAATATAATTAGACCCATTAAATTATGTGATAAATTATATAATCCCTTTAGTGGATTAGAATTAGTTTCTTGATCTAACCTATAAGTTTAATATAAACTTTCCAACACCATGACTCTCCTTTTAGTCTATCTCAAGATACGTAAAATATATATCTGTCTCAAGATGCGTAAAATAGCTAAAATATTATATGACACATATGTATTATTATATAACACATATATATTATCGTATAACACCGTATAATATAAATCTTAAAATATCGTATAACAAGCATGCTTTTAGATGCGTGCTAGGAAGATATGCTTGCTTGAAAAATATTGTTTAATTGTACTATATTATATATATATATATAATTATTTATTTATAATTTTATAATTATACATATATTTTTATTTATTTATCTAACATTTTATGATTATAATATTTAAAATAATTTATTTATTTATATTAAATTTTAAATATATTATTATATATAAATTTTAAATATAATTATTTATTAATATATTTATATTTAATAATAATTTATTTATATTTATTCAAGCAAATTAGGAGTTGGCTTTTTTGAAAAAGAAGCCGTAAAAACTTCATTTTTTAGCTTCCTTAGTTTTTGATTTTTAGTTGTGTTTTCCTACTATAGCTTTTCATTATCAAATGCTATTTTAATATTTTTGACATAAAAAGCTGCTTAAAAATCACTTTGAAGTGAAGCATGTCATGTCCTAAGAACTAGGACACCCTAATTAGGGTTAGAAAAGCTCAATCTTTTAAAAGAAACTAAAACTAGGTCAAAAATAGTGCAGGAATTATGCTTGGAAAATAAAATTATGGTCTCATCCATGAAGTCTTTTATTTAGGAATCTTGTGCAAAAGAGTTATAGAAGTGATGCCAGTTATGACTTATGACTTGGGTCATGATCTTCTTAGCGTATAGTTCCTTTTGCTCTAGTGATGCTCTCATGGATGTGATTGTAGTCGCATCCCTGATCTTAAAAGCAGATAATTAAGTTAAAAAATGATATAAAAGTAACAAATTGTTACCTAGTTTAGCATAAAGAAAAAAAGAAAAATTCTATATGAACATGAGACATAGTAAACACCTAAAGGAATGCTTCAATTATAGAATAATTGATATATGTAGCTCTACTAACAAGTCTAAAACAATTAAATTTCACGTGAGAACTACCAAAATAGTGAATATTTACATTCAAATGTTACATTCCATCTTCATTGCGCACAAAATGAATAAAGAATTCTAGCTTAGAAGAAGATTCGAACACCCTTATTAAGTAGTCATCTTTTATAGCAGCTTTGATTCTATTTCTTTTTTTTTTTTACTATTGATAAATGTTTAATATTTGGTTTTCTAATATTCATTAGATTGAAGAACAATATAATGTTTATCCACATTTAGAAAAATACAGAAAATCCTTCATTAAGCTATGAGGAGAAAATATCACAAGCTAACAAGGAAATAGAAGGGCTCTTTTAAAGGGAGAGACTATTAAACTCATAGAATCATGTCTTCTACAATTGACATGTTGGATCATGTTTTTCCTTTTAATTTTGAGATTAGAGAAATACTCTAATACCTATTATCTTCTCTTTCTCTTGGACTGAAGGTCACTAATGTGCATATCACCATTGTGTTAGGAGAGACTCAAAACACTAAATTGTAAAGAAAATTTTGCCTCTTATAAAGTTGGCCCTTTGTTCATCACTTTTATTTGTTAGGTTCTAACTTAATCTAACAAGATAAATTTAGTGTAATCTCTTATAAATTGGTCCTTTCTTCATCACTCTTTTAAAGTGAGAATCCTAGTTAGTGTAACAATAGTAACAAGTCAGAGTAGTTAGCCTTTTCCTATTTAATGCCAAACGAATAATAAAAGAGACTGATATGAATATAATCTCACATGCTATTTAACTTTTTTAATTATCTCATGTTATATTATGATTTTGTCACTTTTGTATAAACAACTCGGTCAAGTTTAGGGGTGGCAATGAACCGGGTACCCATATTTTCACCATAAACTTGAATCTGACCCGATTGTCAAACCTGATATTCGAACCCAACCCAAACCTTGGTCGAGTATTTAAACGGGTACTCGCGGGTACCTGATTAAATAAAAAATAAATTATTTATTATTTATTTTATAAAATATATTTTAAAAACTAAAATAAAAAATAAATATATTTATATAATATTTATTTATTTTTTATTATTATTATATTTTAAATAGTAACAAATATTTATATAATAATTATTTTATTACTATTTATATTCTAATAATAAAAAATATATTTTTTATTGCAATCGGGTATCGAGTACCGAGTACCCATATCTCTAAACTTGAACTCGTCTTGTTTAGTTAATCGGGTATCCGAACTCGTGATAAACAGGTCGGGTACCGTACCCGACGGATGGAATTGCCACCCTAATAACATTGAAAAAAGTTATCTAATATTTTATTTTTTTTATATATTGTATCTATATATATTTTATATGATTGAAAGTAACAAGATAAATTATTTTTTATGTATTAATTAAAGAGTTTGTCTATAATTTTCTTTTTTTAAAAAATCATGAACAAATTGTGAAGTGAGAAAGAAAATACATGAAGGCTTCATCTAAATTTGAAGAATGATATGAACTCAATGTGTGTTAAATAGTGCATTCCACTTTAAATTTCCTACTAGCCTCACAACCTCGACAACTTGAGTATTTTCATCAAAAGACAGTTCCGAAAGAAAATAAAGTATTATAGAGAAAGTTTTATCTTTTTACAACGAAAGAGAGATTAAGATACCGGTGGAAATTGAATGTCACGTTGGGGTTATTTGAGAGATCGACGGGGGTTATGGCAACAGGTGTGGTCGGGGGTCGTGGCAACAGGTGTCGCCGCCTTTGCAATGCCGGTTGTGATCGCGGTAGAGAACTATTGGGCAATAAAGTCAATAATTTTTTTGAAAAAAATATAATGTCAATATTAGGAAATTAATTATAACAATACTTCTCTTGTTAATTTATTAGGGATTTTTTTGGTAACCAATTGGCTAAAATTAGAAATTAATTGCTTTGATGTATTGTCAAGTGACGTTAGATACTCTTCCCCAATCTTTGTTCCTCCTCCACTTCTACTACATGACTGTGTGGCTATTGTTTTTAATAAACAAAGATGAACTTGTATTTCCGAAAGAGTTGGACTCTTTTGCCAATCAATAGTCTAATAATGGCTTCAGATTGTTCTAAAGGTTGTGCGATATAATTAGGCAATTTTCTCATTCTTAGTCCATTTAATATTTGTTAGGTATAAGATTATAATCTTATCACTGCAAATTTTATGAAAAAGCGTGCTCCATTTCAGCCTATAATGAAAAATACCGATCAAAGGAAACAAACCCTTAATATATAATAAAAAAAGACATTTTATTTGTTAGGTTCTAACTTTTGAGGAGCACAAGCACTTATTTGTTATTTGCCCCTTAATATATAACATAAAGTGAACTTGATTAAAATATCTATTTAGGAATTAATGACAAAGCTTTCATTTTGATCAAAAATGACTTTTGATTTTGACCCATGAATGGCTTATGTATATGACTTAGAGCATAGGGAAATTTATTGACTAAATAGTTTAATAATGATTATTATTATTATCCTATAAATTTATAAATATTTAGCATGAAAATAGCTTATTAATATTAATTGGCTAAATTTTTACTATTAAAGAATAATTATTATCATGAGACATCTTCAAAATTATTTGACACATTTTTAAATATTTAGCCTAAAAATAATTTATGAATATTTATTTGCTCTTTTTTAGAACTTAGAATTAATTATTAGCCTTAAATGACTTGTAACAATTATCCTATGAGTTTATTAATATTTTGTCCAAAATAGCTTATAAATGTTTACTTCCTTTGATTTAGAATTTAGGAATAATCATTGACTAGAAATGACTTATAATAGTTATTATGTAAATTTATAAAGATATAAAATTAGTTAATGAATATTTATTGAATAAATTAATTTATAGTTTAAGAATAATTATTAGCCTAATACTGTCTTAAAAATTATTATTCATTAAATATTTACCCTAAAAATATCTTTTCAATGTTTGTTTAATTTGACTTCCACTTAGACTTGAGATATTAGATATTGTTATTGGCGAGAAAATGATTTAATAAAGTAGTTTATTAAAATTTATAAATATTCATTTAAAATTGATTTACGAGTATTTATATGATTTGATTTAGAATTTAGGATTAATTATTAACTTAAGCTTGGCTCCATGACAACCATACCCACTAAATAGATACTTTACCTGGATGATCTAATTATAATAAGTTCAAGTACCTAATTAGCTAATCGGGTTATGTGCATATTTATAGGCACTAGTATACCTTACTTATACTCGATTTATAAAATAATAATAATATATAATTTTATTTTTTAAATATATAAGATAATAATAAAAATAATTGATAAATATATTTATTATCATTATAATTAATAAAATTATATGTTATAGAATAATTTTAAATAAAAATAAAATAAATAATTTTTATTTAATTTGCTACTTGTGGGCTATGAGTACTAAGTTATATACGTGACTTGAGGTTGGGTTGTCTAATAGGGCACCCAACCGGGTTTAGGTTTAAGGTAAAAAGGCATGTACCTCATCAATTTATAAATATTCATTTTGTGTGTATGACTTTGACTATAATAACAACTGTCAGCATATAATTGATTTAATAATTATTTCAATAATAAAATTATGTCTTGATTAAACATTAAGAGATAACCCATAAACATATATTTAATTCAAATGGTTTTCAATTAAGTAAATTTTCAAATTTGCTCACTCTCAATTTAAGACAAAATATACGTATTTAATTTAATTTTTGCTCCTATGACCAATAGCTTTTTAATTTCAAACATAAATTATTTAGTGCTTAGATATGTGCATCTTAATTTTTAACCATAATTAATTTGTGTTTGAATCGGTATTTTTAAAATTTTTATTTAAAATTGACACTATAAGTCTTTAGGTTCAGTATCTTGTAATGTTAAAAAGGTTAGACATAAAAAAAAAAAGTTAGACATGATGGGCCTTTGTTGTTGCATCAAAGGTCATGGGTTGTGATATGGCATTATGCCCCGGCCATGATATCTTCTGTTAGGCCTACGGGCCAAGGAATTGGGTGTGGCCCAATTCCCTCAGCCCAGCCCATATAAACGGTCGATCGCGTCGGCGGGTGTGCAGGTCGGATCGGGCATGATACCCGGATCCGAAATCACGAGCGGCAATTCACACGCGATTGCGTGCGTAGATGGGTTGAGGTGGACGGCTCGTGCGGTGTGGGATGCGTGAGCCTCGGGCGTCGCGTTGACGCGGGCGGATTGGGGAAAAGGGGGCAGCGGTCCTCTCCGTCGGTACGAGCTCTGGGCGGCGAACGAAGTGGAACGGGCGCTCACCACCTTCTCCTCTCTGGCTGACTTCGGCCAAACCGACGTCGTCGGACGTCCTTCGACAAGCTCTCCCTGCGTTCCGGTGGTGTGGGCGGGTGCTGGAACGCACGGAAGAGCCCCGTTTCCCTCCTTCATCTCCGACACCGGCGACGCCTCTAAACAGCCTCGGAAGGCTTCTTTGCCACCTCGTCACTGACAGGAAGGATCCGAGATGGTCCGGCCAAGGTACCTTCCCTCGCCGGTCCGGCGCCTTCTTGATCTCCGTCCTGGGATGTGTTTCTTCCCCGGCGATGCCGCGGTGCTTCCCTTTTCTCTGCGTTGCATGCCTGGGTGGCCGTCCCTTCGTGCTCCGTTTGCGAGCCCGTTCTCCTCCCCTCTCGGCTGCCGGCCCGCCTGCGTGCGGGAATTTCCGGAGCCAGCTCCCCTGCGTGCGAGAGCTGGGTCGTTGGTCGCCTGCGTGTGACGCTCCCCTCTTCGCGTCTTTCTCCGGTGTGTGGTGGTCGTCCCTGGGTCCAACGATCGGCTGGGTGGCGTCCTCTTCCTTCTAGCGCGGAAGAGCTCGCCTTCGAGGTCCTCTGCTTCACCATCTCGAGAGGAGCAGCAGCGGGTTCCCTCAGCTGCCGTCTGTGCGCGTGCATCTTCAAGCCGCCTTTCCGGCGCTGCCTGTCGTCGGAGGTTGATCCCTCCCTCTCTCCTCAAACTTCCAGCGCCGGGTGGAGGGCCGCCTGCCCTTCGAGCTTCCAACATCCGCACGAGTGACGTGCTTCGGCAGACGCGTTCGGCTAGTCTCCCGGCCCGCCGGTAACCACTGTTCCTCCCGGCGTGAGCGCGTGCGCACGTGTGTCCCTGCGGGACATCCATTCCGGTCATTCTCGTCTACGCGCGAGAGGGACGAGGCCGTAAGAATTTCGTCACCTACGAGTGACGTTGCTTACGGAGCGTCGTCCGGCCTCTTCGCGCGGTGTGCGAGTGAGGAGCCGACCGAGTTCTTTCCATCGTCGGCGTGCGACGCCGTGTGGACAACCGTTCGTGATCGCCGGGCGCCGGCTTGATCCATGGACAACGGGGAACTAATGTTGTGGACCTCGTCCGACGCGGTCGGATACGAGTGAGCCCTATTTGGGTTCGGATGAACCCGGTTCGACTCGATGACACTGGTCTTCGGGGAATTGTTGACGTTGACCTGAGTCATGTTGGAATGACAGCGATCCGTGTTGAGTCCATAATTGGGCTGAGAGTCGATTTGAGGAATCAACTCCGCCAGTCGCGCCCAATCCGGCGGTTTCGACTGTTAGGATATCTGCATTGACGCAGTTGGACTCGAGTCAAGCGTTGACTCACGGACAAAATATTCAAAAAAATATTACCGTAATTGAGGGCGTAACATCTTCTATGGATTTTGGGATTTTCTTATATTTCAAACTTTGTCGCACACCACTGTGATCAATTTCATAGGCCAAATATGCACATTCCTTTATAAGATTACAACCATGCCCAATATCAAGAATCAACCATGCCTTCCTTGATGAACTTTATTTTACACCAATTATAAGGTGTAAACTTGTCTTTTTCCATGAAAGCTCCTCAAAGATAATAAAAATCTTTTGAAATAGATCAATTTTGAGTTGTTTTGCCTAAAATTATTTAAAAGCAATATATATATATATATATATATATATATATATATATATATATATATATATATATATTCTAAATAAATAAAAAAAATAGGATAAATAAAGTGTAAAAATAATAAAATAAGCCTAAATTTGACAAATTTTAATTAGGAAAAACTGTATGATATTAATTGTCACATATACATATATTGACATACAAACTAGGCGCATGTTAAGGAAGCAAGGGGTTGATACTTGAAGTCCTAACCCAAAATTAAAAGCAATGCACCTATAAATTAGATGTGGCGCGTCATCATTTGTGGACGTAATTTTGATCAAGTTTGAAAACCCAAGAGAGGTGCCTCCTCTTGTAGTTACGTTGCAACTTAAATTTTCCACCACCACCCATCTTCTACATTTGAAATGAGTAAAGGAAGTGTGTGCTTCTCAACACTAGAACTAAAAAGCACATTACTCTTCCAAGTTCCAACCAAAGACTCCAAGGAATGATGGAAAGGTTTTCTTCCCTTTTCTCTTGACTGGCGTGAAAGCTATGATCCACTCTACCACTACTTATGTGGACGCTAAATCCACGACACCTTGACTACCCTATCAAGGGTTCTTAGCGTAAGCCATATTGTGGCACATTCCTCCGCACAAATTTTGCAATACCCTTGTTGTATTGCCCAATAGCCATTGTGTTAGGCCCAGATGGTGATGGGCCGGGCTGGACCGTCGTTGGGCCACAGTGGAGGCCCACGAGCCCATCCTCCTCCTCTTGAGCGGATGACGGAGCAGAGTCGGGCGTGCGACCCGGCTCCGAGGCGGAGCGCGCGCGGAGGCGCGCAAGGAGGCTGCAGCGTCCCGAGGAGAGCGGCTGGCGCAGGTGGATGGCAGGTGTCCGTTGCAGCGAGCAGGCGGCGGACGGGACGCGAGGCAGGCGACGGCTGCGTCCCGAGGCGACGATAGCAGAGGAGAAAGGGGGACGTGCGAGCGGGCGGCGGCACGCGTTCTTCTCTCCGGACGAAACCTCCTCCACTTGAGCGGGAGAGCGAACGCGAGCAGACCTCCGAGGGCGACGATCTTCTCTGGCGTGAACTCGATCTCTCGGCCGCGAGTATCGAGCGGAGTTTCCTCCTCCCCTCCGACGTAGACCAGCGACCGTGCCGACGTGGTTTCTGGCGACGGCGAGGTCAGGCGAGAGGGCGAGCGGTGAGTGTGTACAGAAAGCGTGTACAGAGAGGAGGAAGAGGGGTTTTAAGGCGCCTGTACTGAGAGATAAATAAAGGCAAGCTTTCCTCTCATTTCCGGCCTTCTCTGCGTTTTCCAGTGTATTTCCGACGTGCTTCGAGCGTTATCTCCGGCGGATCTTCTCCACCTCCGATCGTGGGATTCCGGCGCCCGGAGGCGGCGCCGACGAACGGCTGAGGGCGGAAGGCACGTGTGGACCTTCCCCTGCCGGCAAGCCCCAGGCTGGCGGCGAAGCTGGTGAGCGCACGCAGCCGCGTCGAACCCTTGACGCCGCGAGGAAGACGACCCGAACGAACGCGAGGGCGTTCGGATCGAGACGCGAGCACACGGTCAAAATCAGTCAACGTGGGCTGATTTCGTGCAAGAATTGAAATCGCAGCGGTGGATTGCTGACGCAGCACGTGTTTCGTCCAATTAAGCTAACTTAGCTTAATTCGGGCATGACAGGTGGTATTAGAGCACAGGCGGAGGTGGTATTCCGGCGAGACTGGCAGCGGCGAGTGCTCCCTGATGGTCTCTATGACTCCAGGAGAGGGACGAGATGAGTTCTTTGGCCGACCAGGTGGCACGACTGGAGGAGTTGATTGGCATCTCCGGTGAGTCAGAGACTACGCTAGCTCTACAGGTGGAGGACCTATAGCTGCGGGCAGAGGAGCAGCGGCTCCAGATCGTCGAACTGCAAGAGGCGGTGGCGAGCATGGCAGTGCTCCATGACCAGGTGGCCGGATTCTCAGCACTGCTGCAGCAGACGCAGGCGGCACAGGAGCAGATGCTGGCCGAGATCGTCGTGCTGCGCATGGCGCTTGCGCAGGCACAGACGCAAGGAGGGAGTCCCATGTTGGTGACGGCTTCGGGGTTGGCGGCCCCTAAGCTGAAGCTGCGGATTCCGGAGCCGGCGACATTTGGAGGAGTCCGATCGGCGAGGGAGCTGGAGAACTTCATATGGGATATGGAGTCCTTCTTCACCTCCGGCCGAATCCCGGACGACGAACGCGTGCAGGTGTGCGCCGCCTACTTGACGGCCGACGCGAAGCTGTGGTGGCGGACCACAGCTGGATCGACGTCGGGAGCAGCGGCGTGGACATGGGATATTTTCCTGGAGGAGCTGCGGTGGCAGTTCCTTCCGGGGAACTCGGTGGACCAGGTGAGGGACGCGGTGGACGCACTCTGGCACACCGGCACCATCCAGGAGTACGTGCGGGCGTACTCAGCACTGAAGCTGGAGATCCCGGATATGTCGGAGGCGCACCGACGGCACACGTTCCTCCGGCACTTGCGCAGCCGTGGGCCGAGGCGGAGGTGCAGCGACACTCTCCGCGGGACTGGAGAGAGGCCACGGTGGTGGCCTAGGGATTGGTGGACGTGAGGGCATCGAGGCCGGCTTCCCTGAGGGCCACGACGTCGCCCCTGATGGGCGGCTCTTCGACGAGGGCGAGAGCGCCACCACGGGCTCGACAGTCTCCACGACAGGGCGGAGGCTAGCCGGCGCGTCCCCAGCCACGACAGGAGCCAGCCCAACCAGCGGAGAGGGCACCGGAGCAGCGGCGAGCACCACTGGCGTGCTTCCTGTGCCAGGGTCCACACCGGATGCGGGATTGCTTGACCCGGGGGCAGATCTCGGCGATGGCGGTTCAGGAGCCGACCGGCGACACCGACACCACCCCGGCGACTATCGGGGCGATGAGGATCTGTGCGATGGTGGCGTCGGGCTCGGCTTCTGGCGCGCGGGAGGCGCAGCGGGCGATGGATACCGTGCAAGCACGGGTGATGGATCCCGTGCAGGCGCGGGCGAGTTCCTCCACCTCCCCAGCACGATCACCCCCACCCCCCCCCCCCTGCGATGGTGGCGTCGGGCTCGGCTTCTGGCGTGCGGGAGGCGCAGCGGGCGATGGATACCGTGCAAGCGCGAGTGGTCATGTTGATGTGTATAGGCATAATACTTATTACTTGATACTTGATTTATAAATTAATAAAAATATATAATTTTATTTTTTAAATATATAAGATAACAACAAACAATAATTAATAAATATATTTATTATCATTATAATTAATAAAATCATATTTTATATACTAATTTTAAATAAAAATAAAATAAATAATTTTTTTATTTAATCTGCTTCCTACGGGCTATGAGTACTGAGTTATATATATGACTCGAGGTTGGGTTGTCTAATATGGCACCCGACCAGGTTTAGGTTTAAGGTAAAAAGGCGTGTACCTTGTCAATTTATAAATATTCAATTTGTGTGTATGACTTTGACTATAATAACAACAGTGAGCTTATAATTGGTTTAATAATAATTTCACTAATAAAATTATGTCTTGATTAAACATATATTTAATTCAAATGGTTTTCAAATTAACCCATAAACATATATTTAATTTAAATGGTTTTCAATTAAGCAAAATTTCAAATTTGCTCACTCTGAATTTAAGACAAAATATACGTATTCTATTTAATTTTTACTCCTATGACCAATAGCTTTTTAATTTTAAACATAAATTATTTTGTGCTTAGATATGTGCATCTTAATTTTTAACCATAATTAATTTGTGTTTGAATCGGTATGTTTAAAAGTTTTATTTAAAATCGACACTATAATGGCACTATAAGTCTTTAGGTTTAGTATCTTGTAATGTTAAAAAGGTTAGACATGATGGGCCTTTATTGTTGCAACAAAGTCATGGGCCGTGATATCTCCTATGGATTTTGGGACTTCCTCATATTTCAAACTTTGTCGTGCACCACTATTATCAATTTCGTAGCCAAATGTGCACATTCCTTCATAAGATTACAACCATACCCAATATCAAGAATCAAACATGCCTTCCTTGATGAACTTTGTTTTACACCAATCATAAGGTGTAAACTTGTCTTTTTCCATGAAAGCTCCTCAAAGATAAAAAAAATCTTTTGAAATATATCAATTTTGAGTTATTTTGCCTGAAATTATTTGAAAGCAAACAAAATATATATTTCAAATAAATAAAGAAAAACAGGATAAATAAAGTGCAAAAATAATAAAATAAACCTAAATTTGATAAGTTTTAATTATGAAAAACTCTATGATATTAAGTGTCACACATATAGATGTTGACATACAAACTAGGCGCATGTTGACATACAAAGGTATGAACCACTCTACCACTACTTATGCGGACGCTAAATCCATGACACCTGGACATAAGGGTTTGTTTTTTTGGGAGAAAAATAAAAAAAAGGAAAGAAAGCATACTTTTCTCCTAATTTATTGAAAAAACTGATTTGGAAACAAAGAAAAATAGAGAGAAAACTAACTATTTTTCTCCTCGCCTTCTGTAGCTTCGCCGCTTGCTCCTCTCTCTGATTGTCACCACTCCCCTCGCCCAGCTTTTGCTCGCCCGCTCATCTCACACCTCACAACTCGTCGCTCTCCTTGCCCTACCCAGCTTTGCCACTCGCACCCCTCGCCCATCGTCGCTGCTCACTCCCCTTGCTTGCTCACCTCACACCTCACAGCTTGTCACTCTCCTTGCCTGCTCACCTCACAGCTCGCCTCGCTGCTACCTCCTGTCACCTAGCGTCGCTCCCCTCGCCCAGCCTCATCGATCGTCGCTGCTCCCCTCACCCAACTTTTGCTCGCCCGCTCACCTCATGGCTCGCCGCCAGCGACCCTCGTCCACTCACCTCACGGCTCTCAGCTTTCGCTCGCCCACCTCACAACTCCGCTCGCCTCGCCCGCTCACCTCATGGCTCGCCGCTCACCTCATAGCTTCTCGCCCACTCACCTCACGGCTCGCTGCTCACCTCGCCCAGCCTCGCTGCTACCTCCCCTCACCCAGCCTCGTTGCTCCGCTCGCCTCGCAGTTCCTAGCATCGCTCTACTCCCCTCACCTAGCCTCGCTACTCCTAGCATCGCTTCCCTCGCCCAGCCACATAGCTCCCCTCACCTAGCTTTCGCCTTGAAGCTCCCCTTGCCCAACCTCGTCGCTCCCTCACCCCAATGTCGCCTCGCCTAGCCTCACTGGCCGACTCGTCGCCCCCTCCCTCGCCCAGTGTTGCACCTCCCATCGGCCGCCTCGTTGCTCCCTCCCTCGCCCAGCGTCGCTGCTCCCATCGGCCGCCTCCTGCGCCTGCTCCGCTAATGCCAGTCGCTGCCCCTGCTCCGTTAAACACAACCGCTGCTTTCCTTTTGTTGTAATTTTTTTATGATCACGTGAACGCACGTGATATTTTTCTCTCCCCTCACATTTTTCTTTCCTCTTAGAGATTTCTTTCTCCTTAGTTTTTTGACTCTCGAAAAACACATAGCCCAAGGGTTCTTAGCGTAAGCCGTATTGTGGCACATTCCTCTGCACAAGTTTTGTAATACCCTCATTGTATTGCCCAATAGCCATAGTCTAGTGTCACGCCCTTGTTTACGGTAATATTTTTTACAATTTTTACCCATGAGTCAACGCTTGATTCGAGTCTGTATACACCCACACAGGGGTCGCAATGGTCGAAACCGCTGGATTGAGCACGACTGGCGGAGTCGATTCCTCGAACCGACCCCCAACCCGACTATGGACTCTTGCAAAAGATCGCTGCCGTGCCAACACAATTTAGATCAATGCTGACGAATCACTGAGAACCGGTGTCGTCGAGTCAGACCGGGCTCACCTGAACCCAAGAGGGACACACCCGTGACAGACCGCGTTGGACAGGGTCCACAAAAGAATCCGGACACGCACACGTGTCGGAGAGAGAATCGAGGGGAGTAACCAACTCACCCACACGTCCACGGATCTAGCCGGCGCCCGGCGATCACGAACAGTCGTCTACACGGCGTCGCATGCCAGTGACAGGAAGAATCCAGTCGGCTCCTCACTTGCACACCGGTGAGGAGGCAGGACAATGCTCCGAGGGCAACGTCCCACGTAGGGAACAAAGGGGCCGACGGTCTCATCCTTCCCGCTTGTAGACGAGAACGGCCGGAAAGGAGAGGTTGCCCTGAGGCAAGACCAAGGCGGCTGACTACCGTCGCGCCAAGGCGACAGCCAGTGCTGAAGAAGTCTCACCCGCACGGAGGCGAGCCCGGCAGAACCGGAGAGGGGCGCGAATCCTGAAGGCGAACAGCCGGCTATTGGGAGAGCTAGAGAGGAGACGCCTCCGGTAGCAAGCGGCGCAGGAAGGATCTCCCGGCGACCGTTAGGAAGCAGGCGGACGGCGGTCGGTGGCAGGAATGTGATGTGCAGGGGCGTTCGTCCGCTCGCGCGCAGAGGAAGGTGGTGGCTGGAAGGTTGCACGGAGGCGACGGAGACGGAGGAATTGACGCCGTTCGAGGGTTTCGCCGGAAGAGAAGGATATGCGTGCAGGCGGAAAGAGGCGGGCGGCCGGACGAAATCGCACGCAGGCGACGCCCTCCGCCCGATGACGGAAACTCGCACGCAGTCGAGCACTAGTTTTGGGAATTCTCGCACGCAGGCGAGCCGGCAACCAGGAAGAGGGAGGAGAGAGCTCGCTTGGGAGCAGGGGAAGAAAGCCGCAAGAAGGGGGAGATCCGCCTGGGAGCCGCTTGCTCACCGGGGAAGGCGGCCAACGCAGGCAGGCCGGAAAAATGCGGAAACAAAGGAGAAGAGGTGGGGGATACCTCGGCGATCACACGGCCGCCAGCTCCTTTTAGTCGATGAAGCGGTGGCAGACGTGCCTTCCGAGGCGGTCTGGAGCTTCGTCGGCGGCTGTGGCGGCGGTGGACGCAAGGAAGGCGAAGGCGGCGATGGTGAAAGGGGGACGAAGCTTCCCTTGGTGTTCCACTTCCCACCCGCACCACCGGAACCCTAGGAGTACTTCGCCGACGAACGTTCGGTGAGGAGAGATCGACGGTCGTCGGAAAACGCGGGAGAGGACGAAGATCAATGAGTGCTCAAGTCCGTGAGAAGAACGACGTCATCGTTCTTTTTCCCAATCTCACCCAAGCCGACGTGGCACCCATGCCGCCTGCGTCAACGCGGCGCCCAAGGCCAGTGCTGCCCACCCTCATAAGTTATCCCATCCACGTCAACGTGCAGAACGCACACAACGTTTCGCCAACGTTTTGGGTCCGGATTCGGGCAGTGCCCGATCCGATCCGATCCGTCAACCCAATAAAAGCAAGACTGGGCTGGGCTTTGGGCTGGAATTAGGCCAATTTCTCGCCCATAGGCTTAACACCTAGTGAGCTAACTCATTGCCTACAGCTTGACCTATATAACTTGTCCCCCCTAGCTCATTAATGAAGAATAGAGATCCATAACAGGCCAAAAATTAATTCACATATTCTGCAACAAAAAAATGTGTTTGTCATCAAACTTCTCCCTCATTCTGATGGATGCCCATTATGACATTTCTTCGATTACATGCTATTTTTGTTAAGGTGGATACATGCTATTTTTGGCTGCTCATTTATAGTATTAATTAATTACCATCAAGGCAGCCACAATATTTAAATAAAGCTATGCAATATAATATTCTGGCCAAGATAATGCTTTATCATAAATTAATCAAAGATAACTTTACAGACTTGTCGTCTAAAACAAAACTTGGACACCAATCTAGTATGTAGGCATATGGCGGTGCATTCATAATTTCACATGGCTACCAAATCTATAATTATAATTAGTTATCCACTAGCCTCAATGATTAATTCTTTCAATCAACTTAATTAACCTCAAAAAGTAATTAGTATATGTTAACAAACTATCATTAGATGGCATGCATACGAGTAGCCACATGCTAATCATCTACAGTAATTAAGCTAAAACGACAAGTAAGATGCGTTATTATCCTCGTTAAACAACTTTCAACCTAGGTTTCTAGCCAGCTAACCACTGCAATTAGCAAAGAGGTTAATTTAATAACGTTATCTAAATCTACAAGCCACCTTAAGCGGGATCAACAGACACGTAGTATGTCTCATCTAACCTACCTACAAGTTTTCTTTTTCTTTTTTTTTCAATTAATGACTTTGACCGTAAATACGAATTTATCTCAAGATTTTGTTATCAACGTCCTAATGATATAAGATTTCATTGTATCTATAAGATACAAGTAAGATTTGCTGCCGTAAGCTACAGGAATATCAAGCAATTAATTAAGAATTTACTTAAAAAAGTGAAATAAATAATATGACACGTAGATGACAGCAGTGCATGCCAAAAATAATTAATCAAAAGTATATGGTATTTATTAAATTAATTTACAGGATACTGTCTCCTTTTAAGAGTACTGTTCCCTCATACATGTCATCTGTATTAAATATCAATATGCTACGGATATTACGATTGTGATATAATTGCTGAGCTGTTGCACAGCAAACATGCCACGTATGCAACACCATAAAAAAAATTTAAATTGCGGATAGTAAGATTTAAACTAATTTAAATTATTTTTTATTTGAAAAGAAATTAAGAAAATGTGATATGACCCCACGCGTCCTCGTTGAATCTCTTTCACATACAGTGCGAGTTAAGCTGGCGCGAACGACTCAAATATTCATCATCACAAACCATGCACGTCCAAGCAGGACACGACGAGCCGAATCAAGCTGGCGAAATCTGAGACCGTGGGTCGAAGCTCCTCGAACTTGCTTAATTAGTCGCCTAATCATTGCGACTGACGACAAGTCGGTTCAGTTAACTGCCTCTTTTTGTACTTTGGGTCCGAATTAATTCCATCCGCGCGCCTCGTGACTAGGTTTAGTCGAATCAAGTTCGCGCGATTAGCCTTTTTTTGTGGGGGGTCAGTTGATGATTATGACGTCACGCACTCAAGCATTTCCCTGTCAGGCCAAACCTACTGCGTCCGCACGTGGCGCGGCGGAACTGGTTGTTTGTAGCAGTGGGCACAGAGCAATGTGCACTGTTACGTGGCGGCACATTGCCTCCGGGGGACCACCAGTTGTGCCTACCAGTTCTCCTCACAGAGACGCGCGTGGGGCCGGGGGCCGGAGACCGGAAACGCTACAAAATGATTGTAACATCATTCTGTTTTATGTGTGCGGTCGGAAATCGGGATTCGGTCGCGGTCATCGACATGGATGAGTCACTTGCTACCAATTTCTGTGGCGCACCGTTTTCTTTGTTGCGATTTATTTGTGTAACGCATACTAAAAATGTGTGGTTTCGGGGTCCTAGTTAAATCGAATGATTGGCTATCTATTCTTTTTCTTTCTCTTGCGAAAGAAAATATCAGTTGCCATTTGTTGTGACGGGGCGCTACGTGATGTTATAGTATGAAAAACGTACGTATAATTAAATTAGCTAGATAATTAAGCATGTGGCCCCAAGGCTTAAACAAGTTTTATCGTGTCAATAACATCCTCTTTATCTGTCTTCCTACAATCACCTAAACACCTGTCGACGCAGCATTAAATCACGCCTTGTAGGCTCTGTAGCGAGCCAACACAACGCTATAAGCCTAACGCGTATTCTATTACAGTCAATGCGCCGCTGCGACCGGCTAATCAGAACTCAGACGACTCCTACAGTACAGGAAACATATAAGTCTTTAGAGAGAGACTGCATATGTATTATTATATCTGAGAGGTATTACAGTTGGCGCCACAGGGAGCCTAAGACTGCATGTTGGCTGTATTTAGTGAGCCATGAGAATGGCAGACCCTGATGACGGCTCAACGGAAGCCGGTTCCGGCGCACAGCATTGCGCCGAACGCCTTCCGTGCACTCTAAGTCATCTGCTAGCACGTGGCTCGGTCTCGTGCCTTGTCTTGCTCTATTTATACTTGTCTGGACCCTTCGTCGTGCTTAGATCGACCACTCTCTCGCTCGCTTGCGCAACAAACTCCATCTCTTTGAGCTTTGTAAATTGCATCAACCATGGCGGGAGAACAAAATGAATGCACGAGAAAGCGGCGGCTAACCGCAAAGCTATTCGAAATGTTCAACGCCGACTCCAGGGCACAATCCGACGATGATTTCTCCAACGGTGACAGCCGCCGCGGGCTGTACTCGTCATCCTCCTTCAACAGCCCACGCTTCCACTCCGATCGCCACCTGGAGAGCGGCGGCGGTTCTCCATACGACTTCTCACCTTGGAGCTCCACGGCCGCCTCGTCCCCTTTTGTTAAGTCTCCCTGGGCCTACCTCTCTGTAGACTCCAACGACGACTCCGGCACCGGCCTCTTAGGGTCCTTCGTTCGTAAAGAGGGTCACGTTTACTCTCTCGCCGCTTTCGGGGACCTTCTATACACCGGCTCCGACAGCAAAAACATCCGCGTCTGGAAGGAACGCCGCGAGCTCTGCGGCTTCAAATCCAGCAGCGGCCTCGTGAAGGCTATCGTCATCACCGGCGATCGAATCTTCACCGGCCACCAGGACGGCAAGATCCGGATCTGGAAGACCTTCTCCAAAAACCCCGCCGTCCACAAGCGGATCGGGACGCTCCCCCGGCTCAAGGACTTGTTGGCAAGCTCCATCAACCCCTCCAATTACGAGAGAGTGAGGCGCCACCGCAACGCCATCTGGCTTCGCCACTTCGATGCTGTTTCCTGTCTCGCGCTAGACGCGGAGGCCGGGGTCCTATACTCCGGGTCGTGGGATAAAACCGTTAAGGTGTGGCGGATTTCGGATTCCAAGTGCCTGGAGTCCATCAAGGCACACGACGACGCGGTCAACTCGGTGGCGACCGCGTTCGGGGGCTATTTGTTCACCGGGTCGGCAGACGGGACGCTGAAGGTGTGGCGGAGGGAAGCGGAGGGGAAGGGGTGCGCCACCCGGCACGTGTTGGTGCAGACGCCTGTACGCAGTGACAATGCGGTGACGGCGGTGGCGACGGAAGAGGCGTCCGGAGTACTTTACGGCGGGTCATCGGACGGGACCGTGAACTACTGGTGGTGGGAGGGGGCGCGGCGGCGGTTTGAGCACCGAGGTACGCTGCGGGGGCATCGAATGGCGGTGCTCTGCCTCGCGGCGAAAGGGAACATGGTGGTGAGTGGATCGGCTGACAACACGCTGTGCGTGTGGCGGAGGGAGGAAGGCAGCGGGAAGCACACGAAGGTGACGATCCTCGCTGGGCACCAGGGCCCCATCAAGTGCGTGGTAGTGGAAAAGGAGGAAGGAAGCGAGCATGGGTGTGGCGGCAGCGAGCCGTCCCGGATGCGACGTTACGTGGTGTACAGCGGGAGCCTGGACAACTCCGTCAAGGTATGGCGAGTATCTGAAGGCGGAGAGAAGCCTGAGGGTCGCGACGGGGAGTCGCATCTGAGCGTGCGGCGCGGTGGAACGCGGGTGCACAGATCGAGCGAGAAGCTGTTGGCGTTGGGTGTGTCCGTGGCGGACTGGCCGGCACACGTGCAGGCTGCAGCGTGAACCGCACGTGCGTTATGCATTAAATTTTGCACACAAGCCAAAATCTATAACTAAGCTTGTAAAAATGTTTGCCAATAATAAAGTTGTCGTTTTGCAGAAATGCTCATTATGTTTTTTTTTTCTCTTTTATAAAATGGCTAGAACCACGTTATATTAGCTTGAAAACTGTAAATTTATTGACATCAACTCCCTTTCTTCTCTTGCCGCATTACAAAGACGACGAGGCTTACATCATGCATTATCTACCTTTCTTCTCCTGCTCTGCTATGTCAAGAAGGTATCTTGTCATAGTTTGAGAAAGTTTTCCTTCAATCATTGTTAGGGATTCAATCTTCTCTTTTGGTCTCCCTTACTGGTTTTTTTTTTCATGATTCCTATTAGTCACTTGGGTGGTGGATGAGGCACTAGTCTTTGTAGTTTTTTTTTTTTTCCTATTATTAAAACTACAGTGCCAAAGCCTACGAAATCTTATTGTCCATCTACGAAAATATGATAGCAATCTATAAATTTCATTCTTAGTTTGTCTATGAAAATATAGTGTCAATCTACAAGAATTTAGTGACCATGTTTTCATAGATTGATATAAGCTTTTCATATATATATATATAGTGTTAATTTACAAGAATATGGTGACAATCTACAAAAATATAGTGTTAATCTATAAAAATCTACTATCCGTATTTTTGTAAATTGACACAATATCTTCATAGATAGAAAGATACTCGATTTTCATAGATATAATGTCAAAATATGAGTATACAATGACAATCTATAAAAATTTAGTGTCCGCTTACAAGAATATGATATCAATCTATGAAAATCTGCTATTTATATTTTCTTAAACACTATAGTTTTTTTAGATTAACACTAGATTGTCATAGATATGATATCAATTTATGAGAATATGGTGTCAATCTACAAAAATCTACTATCTACATTTTCTGACAAAATATTTTTATAAATAGACACCAGATTTTTGTAGATATGGTGTCAATCTACAAGAAAGGGGGCTGATGATTGATGCAATTTAATAGTAGAGAGTAGGCGAGTCGACAACTAGGCCTCGTCGTGTTTCTAATGTGGCTAAGCAAGAGAAGAAAGGGAGCTGATGCTTGATGCGAGCTCTGATCGGGAGCTTGCGGCAACGACTAGGCTTCATCATTCGATAATTAAGGCTTGGAAGGAAAGACGAAAGGAGAAAAAATTGGAACAACGAGAAACAAGGGGTTTTAGGTTGGAGAAGAGACAAGAATGCAGGGTTTTCGCGTGAGAAATGAAAAATGTAAACCCTTGTTAAGATAACACAAAGAGAATGAAAGGGTAACAAGAAGGATGCATAACAGCAAGTAGCAATTTCATTTGACAGGGTTAAGTTTTTGGTGCATCGAGATTTGTGACTGTTGGCTACTTTTCGATCGAAAAGCGACCCTGTCCATAATCGCTAGGTAGAGTCCACTGCCTAGAAAATTATTTTAGCTAGGATCTATTGTGCTAGGTGTGATGCTCTCGGGATTTAGCACAAATTCCAAAGCACGTTGAGATGGAGCGATGGCGGGACCCATTGTCATCAGCCGTGTTGGACGACTCGGGTGTGTGATTGTATCACTGAGGTTGACACAAGTCCATAAGGTGAGGGTCGAGTCGAACTATGAAGTGTGGGTTCACACATGGATGTGGGTTTCCGACTCGACCCATGGACTCTGGACCCTCTCGCACGAGCTTGTGAGTGTCTGCATCAAAGAGGGTCAACCGTGGGGCGATTCTAAGGTCTAATCGACCCCGAACCGGCACTGAACCATCCTTCTAGGCTGAACCGAACCGGTTCAGCCAGTTCAACCCGGTTGACGCACTCACGCACGCGAAAGGGGAAAACTTTCCCTGTTCTTCGTTTGCGCTGAATGCGCTGCCGCCGGCGTTGATTCTGGCCAGCTGGAGGAGGCGCGCTGAGGATGGAAGGTTGCCGACGGTGCGTGACAGCGAGGCGACAAGGCTGGCAGCAAAATCGAGCGTGGAAACCTACGTGGACGAGCTCAGGGCGACGATTGGAGTTCGCCCCGGTGGAAGCGTGATTTCTGGCGATTCATCACCGGAGATCGAGGCTTGCGTGGCGGCGAGGGTGGATTTCCATCCATGCTGAAAGGTGGCTGCCCTATCGAGCATTTTCCTGGCTCGGGCAGAGCTCTGGTGATGGGATTCTAGATCTGGGAACAGAGGATTTCTTTCCGGGTTAGTGACGAGGCTTCGGCCGAGGAATCGTCGACGTGTGCTCTCAGATTGACTCACCGGTGCCCTGAGGTAAGGAGGGGCTCATCCCCTCCGGCGCCGGCAGCCAGACGCAGGAGAGAGATCAGAATTTCCGATCTCAGGTTCCACACAAGCTAAGCTTCCATTGGGTTCAAATTCTTGTCAGTGGCTTCTCCGGCGATAATACTCCGGCAGCGACTTCTCCGTTCACGGGCGATCAAATCCCGACCCTACGGTGGAGCTCCAGTGGCCAGACGGTGACGGACAAGGAAGGGGCTCCGTCCCCTATTTCAGCCGTGCGCCACCCCTGTTTCAAACGTGGGCTGCGAAGGAGGAAAATGGAGGAGAGAGAAGGTTCGTCATGCGGGTTCGTACGCGCGGGTTCGTACACACGTCTCGCCTCAACTCCGACCGGACTTTCCGACGTAGCTTCTCGGAGGATCTCGGTGGGCTCGGCTTGTGGATTGGTGGCACGTTACAAGGGTAAACCCTCCCCGGATCTATCGTGTGTAGCTGTAGTAGGATGATTTTCCTGTGTGTAGTGGATAGGAACCTTTACCGCCGTTCAGACTTCGTGTGGCTTTTTGTCCGAACGGTTCTTTGCGCTATCTATGTCCGCATATGTGTAGTGCGGATTGTGCTTGCTTGCTGCAAAGTCCTGGACATGTGTGCCGGCACCCTTGAAGGTGTTCACCACCGTCCCCTTGTGATTGCTTGAGGCCGCGCCGGTGCCTATCTCGGCTGTGTAGAGAAAGGAGCGCGGGCTATTGTCATTTCTGTGAGTGTAAAGTGGTCGAAGAGTCTCCGTCACTTTGACATAGTTGAGAGATATGTATTCGTGTTCGAGGGGCGGTATTTATACCGAACCCTTCGCGCACGTGGGTGTGAGGACTTGTAGAGTGCTGGGCCAGCTTCCGCAACCCGATCCTAACCGTTCACGGGCCACTCTAGTGTAGGGCTGAGATCACCACGAGGGGATCTGCCGGTTGTGGTTAAGTTTATTATAAAAAAAAATAAATTTGCCCATAACAAACCGGTATCAGAGCTTAAGTTTGTGTAAGTCTGTTGTCAGGGATATCGACGTCGATGTATGCTATTTGGAGGGGTGCGTACGTCGGTGCCTAGCGCCGGGGCATAGTCTCTCAGCCTCTTCACTGATCGCTCAGTTCCGACACAGACCGAGCACTGCTTAGCTCTTTTCAGTGCACCCAGAGGTCCGACCATCAGATCTTATTCCACTAGCAGAACTTCAGAGTTTTTCTCACAATCACAATAGTTATAGTCGCAGAGCACATCTCCCGCTTGGAGACTGCGATAGGGAACTTTGATGGAGACGCTACGATCATGAAGCGTCTCGAGGCACTTCGGTCGGCGGTGGAGTCCGTTGGGACCTGCCTGGATTCTGAGTTGGCACGGCTCTCCAGTGTCCTTGCATTGGAGGTGGCTGGTTTGAAGGGATAGGCTTCTACCCGTGCTTCTACTTTAGCCGTAGGCGCTGGGAGTTCCCAGCCACATACCACTAGTGTGCGTGTCCCTGAGCCCTCTACTTTCAGTGGGCTACGCAGTGCAAACTAACTTGCTTTCCTTTGGGATATGGAGCAGTATTTCAGGACTGCTCAGGTGCCTGATTATGAGACAATGCAGTTGTATTCGGCTTATCTGACAGGTGACGCCAAGCTCTGGTGGCGTACCTTAGTGACACTTCCGGGAGAAGAGGTGCCACGTGACATCTCGTGGGACGAGCTGAAAGCTGAACTAAAAAACCAGTTCCTGCCGACACACACATCTAAGACTGCTAGAGATTCTCTGCATAAGATTAGACACACGGGGACAGTTCATGAGTATGTTCGAGCTTACTCTACCGCCATGCTCGATATACCATGAATGGAAGAAGAGGATCACTTGTACTTCTTCTTAGAGAGGATGCAGAACTGGGCATAGTTGGAAGTTAGGAGACATAGCTCACTAACTCTCAAGGAGGCTATGGCCGTGGCTGACTCTTTGGTTGATTTGACGGATAGGAAGCAATCTGCCCCTACCTCCTTAGGTCCATCTAAGTCACGTTCCCCTCAGAGGAATAAGGGGAAGCACCCAGCTCCAGGGCCCAAGGGTGGGCAGAAGAAGAAGAATGGTAAAGGAGGAGCTAGCTCTTCGGGGACCGGTCAGAAGAAGGCCACACCTGCCGGTTCTTCTCCTAGGGGCGCACCCAAGCAGCAGCTTAAGTGTTTCCTTTGCTGAGGCCCTCATCGCATGCGTGACTATCCTCGGGTAGATACACTTGCAGCTATTATTCAGAGGGAGGCTGCCCAGTCTGAGGATCCTCTGATCACTGTGAATCCTTTGGTGATCAACGCCATTGCCACTTCCACCACAATGAAGACCAAGTTGATGTACGTGGAGATGAGGGTGAACTCATATCGAGTTCATTTCATGGTCGATACTGTTGCATCTCATATTTTTGTGGCTCATGGTATGACGACGCGGTTAGGGTTGAGCATG
This sequence comes from Costus lasius, assembly GCA_027563935.2. NCBI lineage: Eukaryota > Viridiplantae > Streptophyta > Magnoliopsida > Zingiberales > Costaceae > Costus > Costus lasius. The sequence goes on along the minus strand of CM050454.1, from coordinate 12,945,808 downwards.
TCCCCTGCTCAAGACCGCTTCAAGACGCTCAACGCTGAGGAGCGGCAGATCACATGAATATCCTATGATGTTCCTCTTGTATTCGGGGAGTGGAAGGGTAAGAACCATGTACGTGTGGTTCAAATGGACGATTATGATGTTATCATTGGCTTGGAGTTGATATGAAAGATGATGGCTGCTATTGTCCCTCATCTTGGGGGTGTCCAGGTGATGGATGAGAGATACCCCTGCTTTGTTCATTGCCTATAGTTAGCTGGGTCGGATAAGTCAGTACGACCGAGGAAGGCTCAGAGTACATCCATATCGGCTGCAACTCTTGAGACAGGCTTACGTCGGGGAGAGCGGACCTTTCTGGCTACATGGGCGATGGCCCCTGTAGAAGGTCTAGACAACGTACCAGCATAAGTGAAAAATTTACTTGAGGAGTTCTAGGATCTACTTCTGCCTGAGCTACCAAAGGAGCTACCTCCTAGACGTGCGATTGATCAACACATTAAGTTGGTTCCTGGGGCAGCTCCTTCTTTCCGACCACCATATCGCATGCCTCCTGTAGAGCTCGTTGAGCTGAGGAAGCAGTTGGATGAGCTCTTGGCAGCTGGGTTCATCCAACTCTCCAAGTCTCAATTTGGTGCTCCTGTGCTTTTCCAGAAGAAAAAGGACGGTAGTCTTCGCTTCTGTGTTGACTATCGTGCCTTAAATAAGAACACCATCCGGAACAGATACCCCATTCCACATATCTAGGACCTCATTGACAGATTGGCGGGTGCTACTATCTTCACTGATGTCTCGTATTTATATAGTCCTTTTAACTACTATTTCCTAGTAAATCGAGACGTATTTTCATGCTTCTTCAGCTCTTTCCAGCTTAATTCACTTACTTTCTTCAGAAGCTTTACTACTTGTCATGTTTGTCAAATACAGGACAATTCACTCGTTTCTGGAGCTATACGGATGCACAATCACACACCTGAGTGAATCCAAATTCATGACAAGAAACTTAACTCCAGACGAGAGCTAAAATTCACCCGCATTCAAGACACACGCCAGCTAAAGGGAACACACGCCACCAACATTCATGAATAAGCATTAATGAGAAGACATTCATGAATGAGCATTGATTAAACACATTCATGAATGTTGATTTATTAGAGGATGTTCATGAATGGCGATTTATTAAAAGATCTTCATGATTGGCGCCACCTTGAAGAGGTGCTTTGAAGAAGTGCCTTGAAGAGGTGCTTTGAAGAAGCTTTGAAGAGGCGCCTTGAAGACTATAAGAGGGATGAGTTCTCTCTTGAGAAGGGAGACGTCGGACGTGAGAAGTGAAAGGTGAATTGCGCCAAGAGCTCAAAGGATTAATTCCAAGGCAAGGGGACGATATTCCAAGGAGATAAGGGCGACATCAAAGGGAGGAGAAAAAGAGTTTGATTTGATTCTTTCCCTTTCTTTGCCTAGTTCGGTTTCCTTGATTGTAAATCTTGCACTTGTAATAATCATGTGTGTATTAGCGTAAAACCTCTATCGGGATTCGGGCATAGCCCGTCTTTTTGATTTGTAAGTGTTAGTGTTAAGAACTGCTTTCTGATACATTTTCTGAGGCCATTTGATCTAAGTTTACTTCATTTGTGTTATCATTTCTTGGCCAAAACGGTTCTCGCTTTTGTTGATTGTGGTAACAACTGAGAGGTGAATCACAATCAACGCATTCTCTTGATCAATCTTGTGTACTCTATTACGAGAGTTGTAGAGTCCACTTGGGGAATCTTGATGTCCTATTTTACACGATCTACCTCTACTTAGTCCGCCGCGAGAGTAGGAGGCTAACTAAGTAGATTGTGGAGTTGTCCACTGCGAGAGTAGGAGACTAACTCAGTTGTTGAGTCACGCACCCGAGAGGGGCACGGCTCAAAAGGACACATCCTTGGTTTTCTAGAGATTATCAAAGTAGTACTTCTCATTACGCTTATAAGTTCATAGACGTGGTGAACCCCGATATCCCGATTTCTCTCTCATCGTTCAGACTTTCGTTTTACTACGCTTTCTTAGTTTGACTTGCTTCGACAAACCAAGACCTTTAATTGCTTAGCTATTAAGGATTAGAAGATTCGGTACTTGACAATCCGTCCCTGTGGAAACGATATCTTACATACTACATCGGTAAGCCGTGCGCTTGCGGATTTTGCACAATAAGTTTTTTGGCGCTGTTGCCGGGGACGGCATTTTGTCAATATTGAAATATTCTGAAAATTGATAGACTAAGTTTTCGCTTTCTTCTTTCATTATATACTTTCACCTTTTAGTTCTTTTATGCACAGAAGTCTTCGATCAGGAGGACTTGAGGATTTATACGATCTTGACCAGGAGATAGAAAGGACACTCCATCGAAGAAGAAGACTGAAAGAATTGAGGGAAAAAGAACAATCAGGTAACATTGATCCAATTCCTCTATCTGAATTCACGATGGCAGAAAACAATTGCTCCTTAAAGGATTGCGCCGCTCCGAATGTACAAGGGCTTCATACAAGTATCGCTCGTCCTCCAGTGGAAGCGAACAATTTTGAAATTAAGCCTTCTTTGCTGTCGATGCTCCAGAATAACCAATTCGGAGGTACGCCACATGAGGACCCTAATATGCATTTATCAATATTCTAAGAATACTGCGATACCATGAAGATGAACGGCTTATCTAGTGATGCAATAAGATTGAGGCTCTTTCCGTTCTCGCTACGAGACAGAGCTCGTACTTGGCTGCAATCTTTACAATCTGAATCCATCAGAACTTGGGATCAACTATCCCAAGCATTTTTATCTAAATACTTTCCCCCGAGTAAGACAGTACAGCTGCGCAACCAAATCATAAGCTTTACTCAAAAGGAAGGGGAATCGCTCTACGAAGCCTGGGAACGCTACAAAGAACTCCAGAGGCTATGTCCACACCATGGACTCGAAAAGTGGGTGATAATTCATACTTTCTACCATGGTTTGAATTATAACACACGACTTACTGTGGATGCGGCCACTGGCGGAGCTCTTATGAACAAGAAAATAGATGAAGCAATGAATCTACTTGAAGACATGGCGCTCAACCACAACTAGTGGTCCGGCGAAAGAGGTAGCGCCACAAAAACAAGCACCCCAGGTAGGTATGAACTAGATGCTCTGAGCTCTTTGGCGGCAAAGGTAGATCTTCTCTCACGTAAATTAGACTCAATTAGTACAAACTCTGCTAATGCAACTGTTTCTTCCTGTGAGATATGTGGTTTGACAGGACACGCTTTTACTGAATGTCAGTTGGGTATTTCTCATAATGCGACTAATGAACAAGTTCATGCTATAGGGAGTTCCAACCCTAAACCTCAACTAGATCCATTTTCAAGCACTTACAACCCAGGTTGGAGGAATCACCCCAACTTTTCTTACAGAAACAACATGAATCCAGTTCCTCAGCAAAACTATAGACCACCTCCTGGATTCCAACTAAACTACCCAGCGACAAAGCCATATGCTCAACCTCTGCCGCAGAAATCATCACTTGAAATAACCATGGAAACTTTTCTCGCATCTCAAACCAAGACCAACGAGAGCGTAAATGATTTGCTGCATCATGTAACGACAAGACTAGCCCATGACAAGCAGGTAGATATTCAATTGGCGAACCTAGCCACCAACATAGCTAGACCTGCCGGTAGGTTACCTTCCCAGCCCGAACAGAATCCATGAGAAAACTGCAGTGCAATTACTACTCGAAGTGGTAAACAATTGGAGGAACCTAGAGTACCTAACTCTAATCTGAACCCTGACGCATCCACCAGCAACACACCCGAACCCGAGAAAACTAGTAAAGAGAAAGAGGATTGTGAAAATGAACCAGCTTACGTGCCACCGCCACCCTACAAGCCACCAGTCCCAATCCCTCAGCATCTGGCGAAAGCAAAACTGGATAAGCAATTCGGGAAATTCTTAGAAATTTTGAAAAAGTTGTATGTTAACATCCCCTTCACAGAAGCTTTAACGCAGATGCCCACATACGCAAAGTTTTTGAAGGATATCCTTTCGAATCGACGGAAGCTCGTGGAACCAGGCACAGTGGCACTAACTGAAGAGTGTAGCGCCATAATTCAAAATAAGCTACCGGAGAAACTGAAGGACCCGGGCAGTTTTTCAATACCGTGCAAAATAGGGGATCTGTCTTTTGAACATGCACTGTGCGACTTAGGCGCCAGTGTCAGTTTAATGCCCTTCTCGATATGCAGGAAACTGGACATCGGCGACATAAAAGCAACGCCAATCTCTCTACAACTTGCTGATCGCTCAGTACGAAAGCCATCAGGAATTCTTGAAGACGCCCCAATCAAGGTCGGAAACTTCTTCTTCCCAGTTGACTTTGTCGTGCTTGAAATGGAAGAGGACGTGAAGCTACCAATAATTCTAGAAAGGCCATTTCTTGCGACCGCCAGGGCAGTCATTGACGTGAAGAACGGAAAACTAGCCCTAAACATTGGTGAGGAGGCTATCGAATTCGATTTGAAACGAAGTTTGAAATATCCTTCAATCGCAGGTTCATGCTGTAGCCTGGATATCATTAACAATGTGACCGATGTTGATAACCCCATAACCAATGAAGTGATTGATTACCCGCTAGAAGTCTGCCTTTCAGAAAGTTTGACAGCAGCAGAAAATAAAGATATCCAGGTAACGGACTCAGCCGCGTCGCTAAACTCTGATAAGGCAAGGATCGAACATCTTGATAAGATGACGCCACAGGTCAGTGAAGAAAGAAAAATTGAGTTGAAATCTCTTCCGAGAAATATGAAATATGAATTCTTAGATGATGATTCTACCTTACCTGTGATTGTGAATGCGAATTTGACTGACGCTCAGATAGCAAAATTGCTCGCTGAAATTAAACTTCACAAAAGGGTCATAGGATATTCCTTAGATGACATCAAAGGAATTGACCCAACTGTCTGCATGCATAGAATTCTCTTGGAACAGGAAAGTAAACCCTCTATTGAGTTTCAACGACGACTGAATCCAAACATGAAGGAGGTTGTGAAGAAGGAGATCTTGAAACTTTTAGATGTGGGAGTCATCTACCCGATTTCAGACAGTCAATGGGTGAGCCCTATCCACGTTGTACCTAAGAAGGGCGGGATGACTGTTGTCAAAAATGAACTCTGCAATGCTTCGGCCACATTCCAACGATGCATGATGGCAATCTTCTCCGACTATAACGAAGATTTTATGGATATCTTCATGGACGATTTTTCAGTGTATGGTCGATCCTTTGAATCATGCTTGGCTAATCTTTCTAAGGTGTTACAGCGATGCGAGGAAGTGAACCTCGTACTGAACTGGGAAATGTGTCATTTTATGGTACAAGAAGGGATCGTGTTAGGACATCTCATTTCTGAACGCGGGATAGAAGTCGACCAGGCTAAAGTGCAAGTGATTGAAAGGATGAATCCACCAACCTCAGTGAAAGGAATCCGTAGTTTCCTCGGACATGCCGGATTCTACAGAAGATTCATAAAAGACTTCTCAAAGATAGGCCGACCTCTAACCAACCTGCTCTGTAAGGACTCTGATTTCTATTTTGATGGTAACTGTTTGCAGGCATTCGAAAAGCTCAAGAAGGCCTTGATTTTCGCACCGATTATTCAGCCCCCTGATTGGAATCTACCTTTTGAGCTGATGTGCGACGCGAGCGACTTTGCCGTAGGAGTTGTTCTAGGGCAAAGGAAAGACAACAAACTTCATGCGATATATTATGCCAGCCGCACTTTGGACGAAGCTCAGATCAATTATACAACAGAAAAGGAGCTTCTATCCATCGTCTTTGCGTTCGATAAATTTTGTTCTTACTTGATTAACTCGAGAGTTATTGTTTATACAGATCACACAGCAATCAAGTATTTGATGAGTAAGAAAGACGCAAAACCACGACTAATACGATGGATACTCCTCCTTCAAGAATTTGATCTGGAAATAAGGGTCAAGAAGGGAGCTGAAAATGTTGTGGCCGACCATTTATTGCGTTTGCTTCTGAATAAAGAAGAATATATTTTTGACGATTTGGAGATTAATGATAGGTTTCCAGAGGAGAAATTGTTCAAAGTGATGACGCAAGATGCACCCTGGTACGCTGATTTCGTAAACTATTTAGCTTCTGACATTCTTCCACTTGATCTGTCTTTTCAACAAAGAAAGAGGTTTTTATCCAACGTTCAACATTTTTACTGGGATGATCCACACCTTTTTCGGCGATGTGCCGACGGAATTTTTCGACGATGTGTATCCGAGGATGAGGTTCCTGAAATCTTAAAGCACTGTCATTCTTCCCCTTATGGAGGGCATGCCGGAACTTTAAAGACAGTATTTAAAGTGCTTCAATCAGGCTTCTACTGGCCAACCTTATCCCGCGACGCACATAATTTTGCTCAAACCTGTGATCGATGCCAACGCTCGGGCAACATATCAGGAAGAGATGAAATGCCCCTTAATGAGATTCTGGAGTTAGAAATTTTTGAGGTATGTGGCATTGACTTTATGGGCCCATTCTCTTCATCATGCGGAAATAAATACATACTGGTTGCTGTCGACTACGTGTCGAAGTGGGTGGAAGCCTTAGCCTCACCAACGAATGATTCCAAGGTTGTGATTAAACTGCTTAAGAAGGTAATATTTCCTAGATTCAGAGTTCCACGTGCCGTTATAAGTGATGGTGGATCTCATTTCATCGAGAAAAGCTTTGAAACCCTGTTGAAAAAGTATGGTGTAAACCACAAGATGGCTACGCCTTATCACCCGCAGACGAGTGGTCAGGCGGAGATTTCAAACAGAGAATTAAAGAGGATCCTAGAAAAGACTGTTGCAAAATCTAGGTCTGATTGGTCGCTCAAACTCGATGATACATTGTGGGCATACCGTACCTCATACAAAACTCCAATTGGAATGTCCCCATACCAGCTGATATACAGAAAATCCTGCCATCTGCCTGTTGAGTTGGAACACAAAGCGTACTGGGCAATCAAGACGTTAAATTTTGATTTGAAAAGTGCCAGAGAAAAATGATGCTTAGATTTGAACATTCTTGATGAGATACGACTAGAGGCCTACGAGAATGCACGAATCTATAAAGAACGCACAAAGAGATTTCATGATCAACGTATTGTGCAAAAAGATTTCAAGGTCGGGGACAAGGTCTTATTATTCAACTCAAGATTACGACTATTCCCTCGGAAGTTACGAACTCGATGGTCAGGGCCATTTACTGTCAAAAAGGTCTACCCATACAGAACTGTGGAAATTAATCGCGACAATGAGGATTCTTTTAAGGTCAATGGACAATGACTTAAATGCTACTACGATCTAGAAACTATGACTGCTGTGGACACCCTGCTTCTTTCCGACCCAGTCGAATGATCTCAGCTACGGTCAAGCTAATGACCTTAAACGAGCGCTCCTTGGGAGGCAGCCCAAGTACGTTATTTATCTGATCTCAATTAGTTTTTCTTGCTAATGTATGCTATTTGATGTAGTTCTGTGCTTTCTGATAAAAAAAAGGGAGCATTGACGAAACGGATCACTGGCTAGATCTCTTCTGAAGCTTGTTCCACCGACAAAGGCAGCCTCTTCCGACGATCGTTCAACTGAACTCCGCCGGCATTCCTCTCGCAAATTGGGCGCCACTGCTCGAGCTTCGTCAAGCTTAGCAACACCTTCACTCGTTCGTGTCTCTTCATCCGTCGAAAAGCTGCGTCGATTGAAGCCAGCAACACCGCCTCCGATTCTTCCATTCACCAGGTGCGATGATCAACTCTGCCACGAACAGCAGCGACGCTTCAATTCGGACAGCAACAATTCAGCCAAATCAGCTTCCATCTTCCACCGACTCTGCCTCTTCGATCAACGCCACCGCTTTCGACTTCAACCGACGCCATAACTTCAACCCTCTCGGTGCGACGTTTCTGCCAAATTGGCGTGACTCTTCATCTATTGAACAGATATGTTGATTGAAGGGGAGGAGGTCAATTGATCCGACCACATGTCATCGCTTCAAATTTCAACCTGCCGCTTCAGCCAACCAGCGACGACACTTAAATCGCCAGGCGTGATGATCAACTCCACCGCTTCAATCGACGATTGCAGTTCTGCTTCAACTTTCGATCGAAACCACCGCTGAACGACCACGACGCTTCAACCTTCAATCGACGATACCATTTATTCCTCAACGCAGGGTACCAAAATTCTGATTTCGCTCAAGAACTATGTTGTTCCGCTTCCATCTTCGCCCGATGTCTGCCCGACAAATTTCCTGTCGACGGAACATTCCTTCCTCAACCACCAGTCTGCTTCTCCTCTTCGTACCCCTCTGCTGTGAGCCTCTCCCGCACCCTACTCCGCCGGTGGGAATATTTGCTGCCACCAGAATTGAAAACCGCATTCGGAAGAAAGCGGTGAACCCGCTGATCTCCTCCAACACTGTTCTTCCCCACTTACGGGATCCATCTCCTCTTTCGACCGCAACCGCAGCAAATCAATCTTGAGCCATGCCTCCGGTACGCAAGACTACAGCCAGGAAATCCACCATCAACTTTGCTCCTTACGGCCACCACCTGGGTTCTTCTTCCTCTACGCATGCACCTGCGCTAGTCGAGCCACATCATCCTGCCACACCACATGGATTGCAACCACTTCCTCCTGCGCATCCAACGACTCCTACTACATTCTTCACCCACACTGATGCGTGCCCCACATCGTCTCAAGTTAACCCCTTACTGACCCATCTGTTAGAAGAACAAAAATGCCAAGGGGGCTACATCCGACAAGTCTTTTCAAACATGGACAAAATGCTGCATATGCTTCATCACGAATTATCACGTCAAAACTCCGTGATAGCACATATGGCATCTCAACTGGACCTCCAAGGGGAAGTTCTGGACTCCCTTTGGTCTTCATTACATGACCACTTGCTGCCGGATGCCGACCTTGAGATACAGGACTACGATGATCCTACAGATGCTGATCTTGAGATGCAGAATGATGATGATCGTGCTAACGCCGATTCTGAGATACATGATCATACTGAGATGCAAGGCGATAATGATCATGAGGACGAAGACCCAGAGCCACATAGCGATGCTTATGCTGACACTGAGATGCAAAGCGATGCTGATGACGCGTATCTTGAAGTGGTGGATCTTAGCTCTGATGACTCCAACTGACTCTATGAGTATTTTGTCCCCCATCCCCACATTTTTGAATGCTCTTTCTGTAAATGCATAGAGACTATGCATATCTTAAGTCTGGGAGATTGTGGGTTGCAGTGTGTTGTTGTTATGTCATATACTCTTAACCATTATGTAGTTTACTTCTGAAACTGTTCTGTTGCGTTAAATTAGCACTTGTGTCTGTCTAACGATAAAATGTGTTTTGTTTTATGTCTGAATGCTAAATTTATCCCTTGTTTCAATATATAGATTACTCTTAAGTGGTGATTCTATTCATGATGATGTCATTTCTAGCTTTGTAATTCATTAAATCTCTGGGATATTATCACTATGTTTAGAATCTTGTGGGGTGGAATTTCATTTAATTATCCTATCTGATTGGAAAAGGGTTGTGGAGTGATAAAACCAATTTTTGACTAAGGTCTTTCCTTTCGAAGCTTGCATACAATCTTCCTGTAGAAGTATACAACTCTGTCAGCTTGATACAACTCGTTACTTGTTAGAAATAATTAATGCACTAGTCTATGGTCATAATCTCCCAAAAAAAAAAAAACCTCAAAGAGGGAAGAAAACAAAATAAAGACTCCTCTACTTGGCACTGCGTAAAATTGGCAGTGGTACCTAAGAATTGAGTTGAAGTCAAAATAAAATAAAATTTTTTTGAGGGGATGAACATACAAATAAATAGTGCATTGGTGTCTTTCCAACTAATATCTTTGTTGAATCAAGGCTGAACAAGGTGTATTCTCCAAACAGAAGATTATTGCGGCTCATGAAGGTAAGCCTCATCTGACTTTGCATTTTGATATTCACACCTTTATTCATAACGATAGATGATAATCTTGAATTTCCTGACTCACCGAGATTTACTCGTAATGATATATTCCAGAGATAAAATATTCTACGAGCTTGGCATGATTTCATCTGCATCTAATCACCACTTTCCTTTATGCTTGAGGACAAACATTGGTCTAAGTCTGAGAAATTTTTCATGTCTCATATTTATATAGTCCTTTTAACTACTATTTCCTAGTAAATCGAGACGTATTTTCATGCTTCTTTAGCTCTTTCCAGCTTAATTCACTTACTTTCTTCAGAAGCTTCACTACTTGTCATATTTGTCAAATACAGGACAATTCACTCGTTTCTGGAGCTATACAGATGCACAATCACACACCTGAGTGAATCCAAATTCATGACAAGAAACTTAACTCCAGACGAGAGCTAGAATTCACCCACATTCAAGACACACACCAGCTAAAGGGAACACACGCCACCAACATTCATGAACAAGCATTAATGAGAAGACATTCATGAATGAGCATTGATTAAACACATTCATGAATGTTGATTTATTAGAGGATATTCATGAATGGCGATTTATTAAAAGATCTTCATGATTGGCGCCACCTTGAAGAAGTGCCTTGAAGAGATGCTTTGAAGAGGCTTTGAAGAGGCGCCTTGAAGACTATAAGAGGGATGAGTTCTCTCTTGAGAAGGGAGACGTCGGACGTGAGAAGTGAAAGGTGAATTGCGCCAAGAGCTCAAAGGATTAATTCCAAGGCAAGGGGACGATATTCCAAGGAGATAAGGGCGACATCAAAGGGAGGAGAAAAAGAGTTTGATTTGATTCTTTCCCTTTCTTTGCCTAGTTCGGTTTCCTTGATTGTAAATCTTGCACTTGTAATAATCATGTGTGTATTAGCGTAAAACCTCTATCGAGATTCGGGCGTAGCTCGTCTTTTTGATTTGTAAGTGTTAGTGTTAAGAATTGCTTTTTGATACATCTTCTGAGGGCATTTGATCTAAGTTTACTTCATTTGTGTTATCGTTTCTTGGCCAAAACGGTTCTCGCTTTTGTTGATTGTGGTAATAACTGAGAGGTGAATCACAATCAACGCATTCTCTTGATCAATCTTGTATACTCTATTACGAGAGTCGTAGAGTCCACTTGGGGAATCTTGATGTCCTGTTTTACACGATCTACCTCTACTTAGTCCACCGCGAGAGTAGGAGGCTAACTAAGTAGATTATGGAGTTGTCCACCGCGAGAGTAGGAGACTAACTCAGTTGTTGAGTCACGCACCCGAGAGGGGCACGGCTCAAAAGGACACATCCTTGGTTTTCTAGAGATTATCAAAGTAGTACTTCTCATTACGCTTATAAGTTCATATACGTGGTGAACCCCGATATCCCGATTTCTCTCGCATCGTTCAGACTTTCGTTTTACTACGCTTTCTTAGTTTGACTTGCTTCGACAAACCAAGACCTTTAATTGCTTAGCTATTAAGGATTAGAAGATTCGGTACTTGATAATCCGTCCCTGTGGAAACGATATCTTACGTACTACATCGATAAGCCGTGCGCTTGCGGATTTTGCACAATATTCACCAAGCTTGATTTGAGATCAGGCTATTGGCAGGTCGGCATAGCTGAGGGAGATGAGGCGAAGACAGCCTATGTCACCCGGTACGGCGTTTTCGAGTTCTTGGTTATGCCATTCGGCTTAACCAATGCACCGGCTACCTTCTCCCACCTGATGAATAATGTTTTGACATAGTTGCTAGACGATTTTGTGGTTATCTACCTTGATGATATCGTGGTGTACTCGACCACGATAGAGGAGCATTTACAGAATTTGAGATTGTGTTCGAGAAACTGAGGGAACACCAGCTGTATGTGAAGAGGGAGAAATGCTCCTTTGCTGCTTCTGAGATCCAGTTTCTGGGCCATGTGGTAAGCCATGGTACTGTCCAGATGATCCTGCGAAGGTGCGTGCCATCGTCGAGTGGGCCACACTTACTTCCCCTACTGAGCTCCGATCTTTCCTGGGAGTGACGAATTTCTACAGAAAATTCATCCAGGATTACTCTAAGATCGCAGTTCCTCTTTCAGACCTCCTGAGGAAGGAGACTCCTTGGCTATGACAAGAACGACATCAGACTGCATTTGTAGACTCCTTTAAAACGCAGGATCGCCAGTGAGCAGGTTCTTCGCATGTCGGACATCAGTCGGCCCTTTGAGGTCCATACTGATGCCTCTGACAGAGAGATCGGTGGAGTGCTCTTACAGGAGGGGCACCCAGTGGCATTTGAGAGTAGAAAGTTGAGTTTGGTGGAGCAGCGTTACTCAGCTCACGAGAAGGAGATGGTTGCCGTGATCCACTGCCTTCAAGTTTGGCGCATCTATCTTCTCGGTAGCGCTTTCGTAGTGAAGACAGATAATGTTGCTAACACATACTTCGCTACGCAGAAAAAGCTTTCACCGAAACAAGCGAGATGGTAGGAGTTCCTCGCTGAATTTGACTTCACCTGGGAGCACAAACCGGGGCGCTCCAATGTGGTTCCAGATGCTCTCAGTTGGATGTGCACTGTGGTGCTTGCTTCTATATCGAGGATTGACGGTGATCTCCTCGATCGCATTCGGCAAGCTGTTGTTCTCGACGCCAAATACCAGCAGTTGATAGCCGACGTGCGAGAAGGCAAGGTTCGTTGTTACTATCTTCAGGGCGACGACCTTCTGATGGCCGAGGGCGGTCGGCCACTTGTTCCGGCGACTAGTGGACTTCAAAGCGAGTTGTTGAGAGAGCTTCATGACATGGCATGGAGTGGACATCTAGGACAGCGCAGGATGCTGATTCTATTATCCAGATCTTGTTATTGGCCTTCCATGCGAGCTGATGTTGATCACTATGTCCGCACCTGCTTGATCTGCTAGCAGGATAAAGTCGACAGGAGGCGTGAAGCTGGATTGTTACAGCCTCTTCCTATTCCGGAACGACCATGGACTTCAGTTTCTATGGATTTCATCACTGGGTTACCGAAGATCGAAGGGAAGGCTTCAATCTTTGTGGTGGACAAGTTCTCTAAGTACTTTGTGTCAATCGCAGCACCTGAGCCTTGTTCAGCCAAGGAGACGGCTGATTTTTTCTTCAAGCATGTGGTGAAGCTGTTTGGGCTTCCCCTTGACATTGTTTCTGATAGAGATGTCAGGTTCACTGGTAACTTCTGGATATCCTTGTTCAAAACTCTTGGTTCCGAGCTCAAGTTTTCTACAGCGAACCATCCTTAGACCGATGGCCAGACGGAGAGGATAAATGCTCTACTTGAAGAATACCTTCATCACTTTGTGTCGACAAGCTAGCGCAACTAGGTGTCTCTCCTCGACACAGCGCAGTTTGCTTACAACAACTAGCAGTGTTCAGTGACTAGCAAAACACCATTTGAGTTGGTGTTAGGACGACAGTCTCTCAACCCCACTGACGTTGTGCAGCACATTGATGGTGAGTGCCCAGCGGCCTATCAGGTTGCGAGAGATCATGCCGAGGTGCTCCAGGAGGCTCGTGATAGCTTAGAGCACGCTGCAAGAAGGATGCAGCATTATGCCAATCAGAGTAGACGCAGTGAATAGTTCAAAGTTGGCGATCTTGTGATATTAAAGTTGACACCTCAGATGTGGAGAAAGATCTAGGACAAGACTGCGCATCGTAGTCTTATTCAGAGATATGAGGGACTTTTTGAGGTCTTGAGATGGGTTGATGCTGTAGCCTACAGGCTGAAGCTTCCCGACAGATTAAAGCTTCACTCGACCTTTCATGTAAGCTTTCTGAAAAAGTTTCATGCCGACGAGACAGACCCCAGTCGTTCTCAGGGGCGTCGGGCTCCTCCTAGTGTTCGAGCAGAGTTTGACAAAAGAATTGAAAAGATTTTAAATCATAAAACACATGGACAGGGTAGTAGGAACAGGCGGATGGAATTCTTGTGCAGTGGGAAGGAACACCCATAGAAGAAGCTAAGTGGGAAAAAGCTTCTGATTTATGGCAGTTTGAGGAGGAGTTGAAAATCTACATGGACAGCCTGTCATCGAGGGCGATGACGAACTTGGGTGGGGGAGTATGTGATGCTCACGGGATTTAGCACAAATCCCAAAGCACATCGAGATGGAGCGATGGCGGGACCCCTCGTCATCAGCCGTGTTGGACGACTCGGGTGTGCGATTGTGTCACTGAGGTTGACACAAGTCCATAAGGTGAGAGTCGAGTCGAACCACGAAGTGTGGGTTCACACATGGATATAGGTTTCCGACTCGACCCATGGACCTCGGACCCTCTCGCACGAGCTTGCGAGCGTGTGCATCAAAGAGGGTCAACTGTGGGGCGATTCTGAGGTTTAATCGACCACAAACCGGCACTGAACCATCCGTTCAGCCGGTTCAACCCGGTTCATGCGCTCACGCACGCGAAATGGGAAAACTTCCCCTGTTCTTCGTTTGCACTGAATGCGCTGCTGCCGGCGTTGATTCCGGCCTGCCAGAGGAGGCGCGCCGAGGATGGAAGATTGCCGACGGTGCGTGACAGCGAGGCGACGAGGCTGGTAGCGAAATCGGGCATGGAATCCTACGTGGACGAGCCTAGAGCGACGATTGGAGTTCGCCCCGGTGGAAGCATGATTTCTAGAGATTATTCGCCGGAGATCGAGGCTTGCGTGGCGGAGAGGGTGGATTTCCATTCACGCCGAGGGGTGGCTGCCCTATTGAGCATTTTCTTGGCTCAGGCAGAGGTCTGGCGACGAGATTCTAGATCTAGGAACAGAGGATTTCTTTTGGCGTCGGCGACGAGGCTTCGGCCGTGGAATCATCGACGTGTGCTCTCAGATTGAGTCACCAGTGCCCTGAGGTAAGGAGGGGCTCATCCCCTCTGGTGCCGGCAGCCATACGCAGGAGAGAGATCAGAATTTCTGATCTTCGATTCCACGCAAGCTAAGCTTCCATTGGGTTTAAATTCTCGTCGGTGGTGGCTTCTCCGGCGACAATACTCCGGCGGTGACTTCTCCGTTCACGGGCGATTAGATCTCGAACCTACGGCGGAGCTCCGGTGGCCGGATGGTGACAGACAAGGTAGGGGCTCCGTCCCCTGTTTCAGCTGTGCGCCACCCCTGTTTTGGACGCGGGCTGCGAAGGAGGAAAGGGGAGGAGAGAGAAGGTTCGTCGTGTGGGTTCGTACACACGTCTCGCCTCCACTCCGATCGGACTTTCCGATGTAGCTTCTTGGAGGATCTCGCTGGGCTCGGCTTGTGGATTGGTGGCACGCTACAAGGGTAAACCCTCCCCGGATCTATCGTGTGTAGTGGTAGTAGGACGATTTTCCTATGTGTAGTGGATAGGAACCTTTACCGCAGTCCGGACTTCGTGTGGCTTTTCGTCCAGACGGTTCTTTGCGCTATCTATGTCCGCATATGTGTAGTGTGGATTGTGCTTGCTTGTAGGTGATTGCATTGCTTGCTGCAAAGTCCTGGACGTGTGTGCCGGCACCCTTGAAGGTGTTCGCCACCGTCCCCTTGTGATTGCTTGAGGCCGCGCCGGTGCCTATCTCGGCTATGTAGAGAAAGGAGCGCGGGCTGTTATCATTTCTGTGAGTGTAAAGTGGTCGGAGAGTCTCCGTCACTTTGACACAGTTGAGAGATCTGTATTCGTGTTCGAGGGGCGGTATTTATACCGAACTCTTCGCGTACGTGGGTGTGAGGACTTGTAGAGTGCTAGGCCAGCTTCCGCAATGCGATCCTAACCGGTCGTGGGCCACTCTAGTGTAAGGCTGAGATCTCCGCGAGGGGATCTGCTGATTGTGGAAAAGTTTATTATTAAAAAAATAAATTTGCCCATAACACTAGGGGCTTCTTTATATTGATAATCTAATGTGGTCTATCTATCCATGTATCTCTTATAAACCAATCAATAAATGAGCATTTTAATATGCATTCTATTATGTACATATTTATATGTTAATAAAGACGTTGTTATTATTATATTTACTTGATATGTGTGTAATATAAATAATTATAATAATATCTTAGAATAATATAGTTATTCTTAAATATCTCTAGTCCAGTATTATTATAGATTGAGAAAATAATTATACTTGAGACTAGTATGTATAGTGAATAATAATAAGAAGTTGTCATCTTAGAATATTATATGGATTGTTATAAAAATGTCACATTCTTATTGTAATAATGGTGTACATAATTTTAGAGTCTTAGTCACTATAAATTTCTAGATGACTAGTTATATATTTTGATACAGTCAAACGTCACCTGTAAATGGTTGTCCTAAATGCTATAATTAGGTGTTGCATGATGAGAAATATGAGAGATCAAGATAAAATTGTCCCTCATATATAATAACGAGGGTATTGGTATGTAGGACCTCTTTATCAAATGAATCACTCTCCAATGTCAATTGGTTGTCATGTTATAAGATTCAGATTGATAGATCCAATGTCAATTGGTTGTCATTCAGATTAAGTTGAACCAGCATGTTTAGACGGTTTTACTAGAAATAATTTACTAGATATATTCTCCAGAAACAGGGTGTGATTAGAACCTTGAACCTGCTCTCCACCAAAGTAATTTACTAGAAAAAATTCACTCACATCGATTCTTCTTCGATGACAAAGAAATAAAAAAAAATAGAAAGAAAAAAGGTGCGCTGATGAAATCAACAAGGAAAGGAAAAAAAACAAATTTTAGTGTAAAAAGATTTTTGAGAAGAGGCTCTCAAGAAAAAGTATTAAAATATAAAGGTGTGCTTTTGGCCCAAATGATCCAATCGGTCTCACTATCAAATACTGAATCGTTACAACGATCCTGATCCAGATCTTTGCCAGAAAAAAAAAAAAATAAATGAGATCGGCCAAAGATTAAAAAAACGAGAGGCCTTCAATATTCTCTTATCCGATGGCAACAAAGGCAGAAGAGGAAACAAAAATATCATCCTCTATCTACTGTTCCTTCTTGACGAACACGGTATCCAACTGTTAGATCAAATCGAAACTTTGAGGACATTTTCTCCTCGATCCTGGGAACCCACGGGCACAAGGGTCCGGCCATCTGACGGTTGAATTATCGAAATCAAAAGATTTTCTGGCGATTTTTTTTTTCCAACCACAAATGCTTCTAAATTCTTTTTGATGAACTTGACATCCAACCATCGGATTGGGTTCAGACCTTGGCCATACCTTCTCTTCGTATGCAAATCAATGACAAGAAGGATTCGACCATCCCTGGAATCAAATTAGTTTCCGACAACTCCCACTTTCAGTGAATATTTTCGGTTCGAGACTCAGCTTCAAATCTTCACCATCTGGCTTCAAATTCTAGGCCTTAGTCCTTCTCGGCGTGAATGACTTTCTACCGGAACAATGAATAATAGCCGGCGGCTAGCAGCCCGCTTGATCACCTTCAATGTGAGAGGAAAACAAAGAAATATAAGAAAGTCAAAATCCCAATTTCTAAGCGGAAGTCAATATCGAAATCCAATTATTACAATATTGCGAAGTGAGCATTGCAATTTTTTTAAAAAAAACCCCTTAAAAGCCACTATAGACATTTGGCTTTGCTGAGAGCCCAATTTAAGTTAAAATTGTCATTATTTTGGCGGAGATCAAGATTCAAACGAAAGTCAAAATTAGACTAACGCTTATATGCATTTGGTTTATTTTAAATTATGCCTAGCTTGACATAAAGGTAAATGCAAATGACGTAAGTCGAATCAAATCAAACAAAGAAATAGATTTAGCTTGAGCCAAAAATAAAATCCAGTCAATTTTTCCTCTGAAACAAGTCTAAATGTGAATTTGATTTTAACCTTAATCCAAATCCAAATTTGAACTGCCTTTCTGTTGATGATGATCAGATCCTGCCAATCCAACATGGCCCAAGTTATTATGAAATTGATTTAATGAATGATTGATCTAACACAAATGAAAAATGGAGAAAGTAGGAAAAGTTTTGCTAAAGCATATCTTCAATAATATTATTTGGGAGGTGCATACGTTGATACTATATATCAGGGCGTAATTCCTTAATATTATTATAATATCGCTTATAGCAACTTATGTAACTTGAAATGAGATAAATATTCACAAAAAGAATATTTATCGAAAGAATAAAAGATAAAAATAAGAATTTTGAAGGATGAAAGAAGGAATTATGAAAGATGAAATGGGATAAGTATTCATAGAAAAAATATTTATCAAAGGAATGAAAGATGAAGATGAAATGAGATAAGTATTCATAGAAAGAATATTTATCAAAAGAATGAAAATGCAAGAAAGAATTATGAAAGATGAAATAGGATAAATATTCATAGAAAGAATATTTATCTAAGGAATGAAATATGGAAATAAGAATGATAGATAAAATGAGATAAATATTCACAGAAAGAATATTTATTGAAGGAATAAAAAATAAAAAAAATAATTATGAAATATGAAATTAAATAAATATTCATATAAAGAATATTTATCATGGTTAAAATCAGATAAATATTCATAGAAGGAATATTTATCAAAAGAATGAAAGATGAAAGAGGTATTGAAAAAATGGAGGACGAAATTCAAATATATTTTCAAGGAAGAACATTCATTTAGAAGCTGAAATCAGATAAATATTTATTGAAAGAATATTTATAAGAAAATGAAGGATGAAAGAAATAATAGAATGTGAAAGAATAAAAATAAAATTGTATTGAAATTATAAGCCTTTTGTGGCAATTATTATGAATGATATTATTTTTCCAACTCCTTATTTTCGTTTGGTTTTTATGTATGGATCTCTTAATCAAAGGTGCCCTAAGCTACTTAGGGGTAATTAACAATCAGCGCTTGCATTCATTGGAAGCCATAACTCACTAAACAAAAAGCCTTATATCTATAAGGTGAATTTGAAATGGTTGCATGACATTTTAACATGAAATTAAAACTTAACCATTTTTGACCAACATGCGGGAAGAGAAGAAGAAGAGGAAAGGAAAAGAGGAAGAGGAAAAAGAAGAAGAGGAGAGGACAAGAAGGAGAAGAAGATGAAGGGGAGGAAGAGGAGGAAGAAGAGAAAAAAAATAAAAAAAATTTTGGTACTTTGGGAGCTTAGGATTTTCCGAACTCATGTTTGGGGGTACCGATACTAAACTCCTGAACTCCCAAAGTATTAATACCAAAGTACTGAATACCAAAAATTTTGATACCTGTGCCATTTGCTCACCCCTACTTGCAAGTCAATATAGGGCCAGTTTGGGGCTGATTTTACTTTTAGCTTTTACTAGCTGGAGAATTGCTAGTTAAAAGGTAGCTAGCTGGAAAAGCAGAATGCTATTTGGGAACTACAAGTGCTAGTCAGCAGAATAAAAATTACTGTGCTGTTATATTAAGCAGAAATTTTTAACAAAAATATATATTTTAATAATAATTGTCTCATATAACACAAATGGTATTTCTCACATACAACACAAATGGTAGTTCTCACATTATTTTATGATTTGTGTTTTTAAAACACCTGATTAAATTTTCTAAGTATGGTCCATGCCAAAATATTTTTCTTGTTTAATATATTAGTAACACATTAATATTTATATATTTAACTACTATTTTAAAACTCAAAACAATTAATGACTACTTATAGTCCTAAAAAATACCCCAACCATATAAGCACTTCTTAATATTTTTTTTTCCTAATATATCTGACTTTGTGATTTGTTGTTGAAAAATAATAATAATAAAACCCTTCTATATAATTTTCCTTCAAATAAAATTTAAAATTAGTAAATACTATATCTCATAATTATTTTTTTCCTACTATCAACTAATTGCTGGTTGACATGGTTCATGTACTAATGCTAAACTTTTAAACTTCAATTGAGCTAATATTCATTGCATCTGAACTGTGATTATTAATAAAAATAATTAATTAACTATAATCATAGGATCATTTATTATGATGTCAGGGGAACTCGAGTTGAAGTCATCCTCTTCCCTTATCGTCAAGTGAACTCGAATATCGTCAGGGGAACTCGGCGGGAGCAGGATTTGGACACAGAGGCAGAGGAGGAGGAGGTGGCGGGCACAAGGAGCTGGGGCGGGCACTGGATTTGGATGGCAGAGAGGCAGAGGAGGTGTTGTGATCCGCAAGTGCACGGATACTCGAAGTAATAAAGAAAGTATCGAATCCACAGGGACCTACGTTGTCGAATACTAAATAGCTGATTTCTTACTATCTAGGCTAATCGAAGTAGTGAGAATAGAAATTGAAAGCTAAAAACGGAATTATCAGAGAGAAAAGCTGGGACTAGGGTTTCGTTCACTTTAGCTTTTATGAGCTAGATATGAATAAGGATTTTGTCAGTTCAAATTTATCATGATGAAGATGTAATTTACTAAATAAAAGGGTTGTTTCACTTTCGTACAAACAACCGCACAGGGATTTATCCTCGCTTTTGCGCAAGATTCTTCCTAACGCTGAAGATAAGTAAATCATCAAACAATGAATTCAAGGATTACTTTCGTGCATCCGAATTCAATGTTGATAATCTCTAGTGGAGATTCAAGGATCACTTTCGTGCATCCGAGTCTCAACACTAGTTTTACTCATGGATCTCCAACGTTCCGATCCTTGCTTTCGCACAAGATCTCCACGTTTGATAAATAGACTCGATCTATAGGTTCATGTTATAATTATGGCAATTAATCTACTAGAACAGATCAAACTAGAACTAACCTGAGGAAGGGATCCTAACATGCAATTCTAGGGTTCCAAATTCTCAAGCAATTACCTTTCGGTCTCAAGCAAAAATTCTAAGAACATAATTAGTAACATGAACTTATAGAGAGTCTAAGTACAATTATCACTTGAGCAAAATCATCATGGTAATATTAAACACAACGAAATAGTAAAAATAGTCATCTAGTCATTGGAAATCAAGTGAATTACTCCCCCATGTCCCAAAAGTAGTTTAAGCTATCATCATGAAGGAATTACAATAGATCATGGTTTCAGAGGATCGAAAATCAAAGTAAAAGAGAAGTTTAGAAAATACAGAACGGCTGTGAAGTATTTCACAGCCATAATTTGCAAGACCCGTCGATGAACAGTGCCGACGACTCATTTTTCTTCGATTTCTCTTCCAATCGATCTCCTTTCGGTCTGAAACTTCTGGCACGTTGTCTCCTCCTTCAGACGATGCTTCAGTATGAAAATTACGGCCGGGGAACATCTGGATCGAGCGCGGCCGTGAAACCCTAAGCGGCGCGTGGATCGCGATTTCTCCCTCGACAGTGCACAAAATTTGGGGCTTTCGGTCTCTCCCTAATCCTCTCGTCAAAAGCTCCCTTTCTACTTCTTACGGCATCCGATTTAAGGCTCTGGATCGCTCGCAATCTTCTCCGCAAGAATTGGGCATTGATATTGACTCGGGGGTCGCGTTCAGAACAGAAATTACGGTAGTGTAATGTCTTACGGCATTGCCGTAAAATCGCTCGAGTCTTCTGTTCTGATGTTGTCAGGGAATTACGGCACCATAATCTGGTTTACGGTAGTGCCGTAAAATCGGCTAAACTCTCTGTTCGCGAACGTCTGGAAATTACGGCCTGTGTAGTTTCTTACGGTAGTGTCGTAAAATCGGGTGAAGTTTCTGCTCTGAAGCTCTCCGAAATACGGTACCGTAATATTGCTTACGGCAGGTACCGTAAAATCTAAAAATCTTTCTATTCAGAAACTTCTCAAAATACGGCAGGGCTCGGATTTTCCATTACTGTCTGGAATTACGGTACCGTAAAATGGATTACAGCACTGCCGTAATTTGCTGACTTGCTCCGTTTTACATGAAATTTCTTGGGCGATCTCCTCTTTGATGATGTTAATCCTTCTATGTATTTGATTTTGCTTGAAAACGCCTAAAAATAGTGCCTTTTTACCTGAAAACTATGTAAAACCAAAATATAAGTAGACTTTACAATATTCAATGAATTTATCATGAAAACAAGTAAAAGATCTTCAATTTAGCATGAAAAGATATCGAAAATGATACAAAATATACTATATATTTTGGTGTCATCAAAATACATAAGGCTCAAACCTTGCTTGTCCTCAAGCAAAAATCAAAATTTGAAATCAAAGTTTGATTAAAAGAGTAACCTTTTCATGCTCAATAAATTTCTAAAATACAACTTTATCAATGAGGAATTCTATCAATTGATTTATAAAATTTCAAATAAACATATCATTCTTAGAACTCAACCCTCTAGATCCATAATTCAGTCAAATAAAACTTCGCAACATGTACAATAGAATTTTCAATCTTATGATTTCACCCAATTTTCAGTTCAAATCTATCATGCTTTTGTTTATAGGAATAAGGTCCCCAAGATCTTTTTCCACTCATATCAATTTTTTTTTTTGGCATCATTCACATTCTCTAACTCAATTACCACATTTTTTCTGGTGACGAGATTAGAGTGCACAGATCACATAATCAATGTAATGGAACTCATATCCTCTCATTTGGAATGAATTTACTAAGGACAGCGGAGTTTATGTGAAATGATTTTTCTCATGGTATGTACCCACATAGATACATACTTTTTCTATTTATTACTTCAACCCATAACCTTCGGTACCACTATGCTTCCCCACAGTGCCAAGTAGGGGAGTCCTCACCTTATTTTTGGGGATCTTGGATTCTTATTTCCCAACAAATAACAAGAATAGACTAAACATCTACTATATTGATCAATTGATCTCAATTCATAAATCATACTCATATACTCATTTTATTCGAAAGAAAAATTTCACCTTTAGATTTTATTCTTCAAACAATACATCTATCCAAAATTTCATGCATCAACTAATTTCATATTTCAATAGACAAATATGTATTGAAGAAATAAATTTTGACATGATAGGGCTATATCTCTAATCATGGATTTTGAATTTCATTTGTCATCAAAAATCATCAACACATCTCAAAACATAATCATATATCAAAATTTTTTTTTTCATCATCATCATCACATCATATCAACAAGAGTAATATCATCATCATATAGTAATACAACCAAATCGAATGATAAGTCAGAATATCAATATTTGTCATACAACCATATTGAAAAATTCAATGTAATCATATGAAAAATCAGTGGCGGCGATCATGAAGCGTCATCCTTCCCTTCATCATATGAAAAATCAATGAGAGATATATATGGGAAAACACAGTATGGTAAAGAAGTAAAGGAAAACAATACTCACAAAGTATCTACTCGTCGCCATCTGATCGTGTAGCCTCTAAATCTCTCGCAGCAGCCTCCATGGGGTCATAATATGGTGTTCCTTCTTGATCACCCTGGTATCCATAATCTCGATGATCTGCATAACCAAAGCGGTCAAAAAGGAAATTACCCATATCTTCCATATGATTACATAACCTCTCCATATCCCTCTAGATGTGCCCCAGAGTCTCTTCCATCCTCTCCTGGCAGCGTTCTTGATTATACATCTGTGCTGTCAACGCCTGAAAACTGGGATCATGGTGGCTAGCAAAACCAGCCCTAGGTCTCTGTGAAGATGCACCGGCAGCCTGTGGAGAATCACGAGGAGGTGACTCCATCCCATACAGATCACTCCTTCCACCCCAGGTGGGTGGCGGTGGTGCTGAATCAAGCGGTGGGGTAAAGGCTACCTCTTCTGCGCTGGGTGACAACTTCCAATTGGCTCTGTCCCTGACTGTAGTCTTCTCAACACGCGGTAAAGGTAGAGGGCGGATATTTGGTCCGAGGACCAAACAAAAGGTATCTCCCTCCCTAACAATCATCCTCATCGCAATGCAAGATTCCATGTCCAGTCTTGGATTCCCTCGTGCCATCTCTACGTCAAAGGGCTCAATCCCAAAATATCTGGCTATAGGAGTAATCAAGCCTCCTATCACCACAGTTCCTCTGGTTGCTCTAGCCACCTTGTCCATATGTTTGACCATGAAATAAGCCACATCCACTGCAAACCCACTGAGCATCCCCCAAAGAAGATAGAGCTCATGCTGACGAACCATGCCGTCACTATCCCCTCTGCCGAACACTGTGTGTGCTAGAACCCTGTGAGCATATCTGATACAAGGGTTCATGATCTTGCTAGCCCTAGCAGAAACAGCATAGAAACTGTTTTCATCAGTGATCTGGTTCCAAAAGATGTTTTCCATAAATCCAAGGGGTATCTCAGTGTACCCTCCTGTGCTCAGTCCAAAGATGTCTCTTACTTCCTACAGTGTAAGCTCCCTCTCTTCATTAGCCAACCTGAAAGTGATTTTCCCATCAGCGGGGCCATAGGAATACTCCTTCAGTTCCACAATCAGACTGCTCAAAAACTCTAGAACAAGGGGTAAGAATGTGGGCGGATGCATCTGGAAAAACTGCTTGGCTTGAATCCTATCAAACATCCAAAGTACATCATCATAAAGCCCTAAGGCTTCAAGAGTCCTCTGATCAGCATATTTTGTGTTGACAATTCTTCTTTCAGTTAGTTTGTTATATCTGGCCTCCTATATCTCATTCCTAAAAATGATACCATGGGGGTTTTGGGGTTGAGATGGTTCTGCAGGAGCTTTCCTCTTCTCTCTTGGGAAAATTACCTTTCTCCTTGTAATATTTGCTAACAAGCTGCAAACTCACAATTCAATGGATATGCAACATAATAATATAGCAGTTTAGATTAAGTTCTATCATCATGTTCTTTAAGCATCATTAGCAAAGTAAAAACAGGTCTTGTAATCTCGATCTCAATTCAAAATGGCAAGCATGAATCATAGCTCCAGCATCATTAGTAACACTAATCAAGTATGTAGGAAGCGAAAATCAACTCATAACTCAAGCTCAAACTCAAAAAAAAAAAAAAAAAAAACCGTGAGTGAACAGTAACCTCGAGCGCGTTCAGCGTATTTCAACTCAAATCATCGACGAAAATTGGTTAAAACTCATTCAAACAGCGAAGAATTGAGAGCTCATTTTCTAACGAGTAAATAGAAACAAGAATCACTCGAAATGGTTGGGAATCGAGCGAGAACGAGCGAAAGGGGCGTAAGTTCATCAAAACTCATTAAAGTGATGAAATCTGAAAAATGGGTACCTAATTGATGGTGAACTCTGGATAGGAAGGATCGCCGGCATGCACAGTAGGTCGGAAACGGTCGAAGAAACGAGATTGGCGCAAGCTCGAGCGAAAACGAGGGTAAAACCCTAAAAATGGCCCGGTCGAAACCCTAAATACGATACAGACTCGCGTGTCCGAAACCACTTTACGGCAGTGTAATGTCTTACGGCACTGCCGTAAAATTGCAACAACTCTCGGGTCAAAAACAATTCAGGATTACGGCACCGTAAAATGCTTTACGGTACCTACCGTAAAATCTCAGAAACTTTCTGTTCAAAAACGACGTGGAATTACGGTACCGTAACATAGCTTACGGTACCTGCCGTAAAATCCAAACAGAAAATTTTTTTTTTCAAAAATTGAAAATTCAGAAAATCAAAAAATAAAATTTTGTGGAAATACGGTACCGTAGAGTACCTTACGGTGGTACCGTAAAAATAAGGAAACTCTCGGGTGGATTTTGGAACCAAAATACGGTACTGTACAATACCTTACGGTAGTACCGTGAAATCGTGGCAACTTTCTGATCGAAAGTGGTTAAAAATACGGTGCCGTAAACTACTTTACGGTAGTACCGTAATTTGCTCCAAATCAAAATTTACCTACAAAAATAAAAGCAAAATTAGTATCAAACTAAAATTAAGTTAAAGAAAATAAAATAGCGGTTAGAAAGCTTGGGTTGCCTCCCAAGAAGCGCTAATTTAAAGGTCATTAGCTTGACCCTTTAACACTTGGGTTTGATCGTGAATTCCTAGACTTCCTCTCTGATATTGCAACATAAGGCTCAATCTTGAAACAGTATCCAAATTTGCTCAGAATCTCCTCTAATTTGTCAATCAATCTAGAGCTTCTTCTTCTTTTCTTCCTCCTTGTCTTTTTCTTTTTATGCAATTTCTCATCAATACCCTCAAAAAGATTGTTAGATTCATTATTTGAGGTCTCCTCAAACAAACTTGAAACATCATAAATTTCATCATTAAATATTTCAACGCTACAACAAGATCTTGAGTTTGAAAGTTTATTCAATGAATCATTAAGATTAAATTCAATCTTGTTGTCACATATATCAAAAGTAATCTTTCCTTCTTTCACATCAATATTTGCTTTAGCTGTGGCCAATAATGGTCTACCAAGAATGATAGGATTTCTAGATTTTACCTCCATGTCTAACACTACAAAATCTGCAGGAATGAAAAACTTACCAATTTGTACAGGGACATTCTCTAATATGCCTATAGGATACTTTACCGATGAATCCGCGAGCTGTAAGGATATGGATGTATGCTTTAGCTCTCCAAGATTTAGTTTCCTGTAAGTAGAAAGAGGCATTAGACTCACACTTGCACCGAGGTCACTTAAGGCTCGGTCAAAAGCCATAGTGTCTATTGAACAAGGTATAGAAAAACTACCTGGATCTTTCAGTTTAGGTGGCAGTTTGTTTTGTATGATAGCACTACAATCTTCTGTTAAAGTAACAGTGCATGTACCATAATCATCTAATTTCCTTTTACGAGACAAAATTTCCTTTAAAAACTTGGCATAAGATGACATTTCAGTAATAGCTTTAGTAAAAGGAATGTTAACATAAAGCTTTTTCAGGATTTCAAGAAATCTGCCAAACTTTTTGTCTAGTTTATGTTGAACCAACCTTTGAGGAAAAGGTATTGGTGGCTGGTAAGGAGCAGACAAATTAGGTTTAGGATTGTCTTTCTCACATGATTCCTCCCCTTTTGGTTCATCACCCTTTTGAGGTGATAAACAAGTTTGGGGTTTCTCATGTGAAGAAGATTCCCCTAACTCTAATTCCCTTTCATTATCATTAAGCCTTTCTTTAGTGTTTTCAAACCTCCCTCTAGGTTCTCCTAGTTGTTTCCCACTTCTAGTCATAATGGCATTACAGTACTCCCTAGGGTTTATCTCAGGTTTTGCAGGCAATTTCCCAGGGGGTCTGTAAGGTACACTAGCATGTTGTGCAATTTGGTTTTCAAGAATTTTGTTGTGGACTTCTAGTCTATCCAGTCTAGAGTTAATTTGATGAAAACTTTCCTTAAACTCTTAAATTTGTCTATTTTGATTTGACAAGATTTGTTTTTGATCAGACATAAACTCTTCAATTTTTCTATCTTGTTTTAGCTCAAACTGATTTTGACTGGTCATTATTTTTTCAAACATGGATTTTATCTCAGAAAATTGATCATTGTTTTGATTCAGATTTTGGTTGGGATTTTGCCTTTGGAATCCTTTGTTTTCAGTGTTCCCCCCTACATTGTTATTATTTTTCCATGAAAGGTTGGGGTGATTTCTCCATCCAGGGTTATATGTACTAGAATAGGGATCATTAGGTCTACTTTGATTATAATTCCCTATGACATTCACATACCCGTTACCCTGATCAACAATTCTACAATATTCGGCAGTATGACCATCATTGCCACAATTTTCACAAGTAATAGCAGAAACAGAAGCAGTTTGCATGGAATTTAACTTACTGCACAAAAAGTCTACCTTCTCTTCTAAGGATCGCCATCCTTCACTTTCACCCTTACCATGAGAAGGCTTGTAAAGTACTCCTCTCTCGGTAGTCCATTGATTGTGGTTCAATGCCATCTCCTCTAGTAGTCTGAAGGCATCATCTGGTGTTTTGCTCATAAGAGCTCCTCCTGCAGCAGCATCCACAGTCATTTTAGTCTGATCAGATAATGTAATATAAAAACTTTGCAGTAAAGTTTGAAGTTCAAGTCAGTGAGGACACTTCCGCTGCAGTTCATTGAATCTCTCCCAGGCCTCACTGAGCGACTCCCCACTTCTTTGTTGAAAGCTTGTAATTTGGTTTCTCATCTGCAGTGTCTTGCTTGGGGGAAAGTATTTGTTCAAGAAGGAATTGGACAGTTGATTCCAAGTGGTGAAGGTACCGGCTGGTTGTGAATTAAGCCATGTCTTTGCCCGGTCCCTAAGAGAGAAAGGAAAAAGTCTTAATCTCAATGCATCGCTAGAAACACCATTCAATTTAATAGTATCGCATAATTCAAGAAATAAGGTCAAGTGTTGGTTGGGATCCTCCAGTGGAGATCCTCCAAACTGATCTTGTTGAAACATTGCAATGAAACCAGACTTAATCTCAAAATTGTTGGCCTCTATTGCTGGCCTAGCAATACTAGAACGAATTTCATGATGATTACGGGCTGCATAGTCCCTAAGTGTTCTCTTATTGTTCTGATTGTCTCCCATCTCTAATATTTCTTCTTCTAACTCTGGTTGGAATGTCTCTTGCAATTCTTCTTGTGATGTCTCTTCTAATCTCAACTTTCTGCGCACTCTTAATGTCTTATTGATTTCAGGATCCAATGGTACAAGTGGTCCTGAACTAAGGCTCCTGCGCATGCAAAGTAGATAGATCAAGTGATTTCAAGAAACAGAAAATAAGCAGTAAATAAAAACCTAATCTAGCAATAATCTCAACGTCTTTAATATCAATAAAAACTAAGGTCCCCGGCAACGGCGTCAAAAACTTGTTGTGATCCGCAAGTGCACGGATACTCGAAGTAATAAAGAAAGTATCGAATCCACAGGGACCTACGTTGTCGAATACTAAATAGCTGATTTCTTACTATCTAGGCTAATCGAAGTAGTGATAATAGAAATTGGAAGCTAAAAACGGAAATATCAGAGAGAAAGGCTGGGACTAGGGTTTCGTTCACTTTAACTTTTATGAGCTAGATATGAATAAGGATTTCGTCAGTTCAAATTTATCATGATGAAGATGTAATTTACTAAATAAAAGGGTTGTTTCACTTTCGTGCAAATAACCGCACAGGGATTTATCCTCGCTTTCGTGCAAGATTCTTCCCAACACTGAAGATAAGTAAATCATCAAACAATGAATTCAAGGATCACTTTCGTGCATCCGAATTCAATGTTGATAATCTCTAGTGGAGATTCAAGGATCACTTTCGTGCATCCGAGTCTCAACACTAGTTTTACTCATGGATCTCCAACGTTCCGATCCTTACTTTCGCACAAGATCTCCACGTTTGACAAATAGACTCGATCTATAGGTTCATGTTATAATTATGACAATTAATCTACTAGAATAGATCAAATTAGATCTAACCTAAGGAAGTGATCATAACATGCAATTCTAAGGTTCCAAATTCTCAAGCAATTACCTTTCGGTCTCAAGCGAAAATTCTAAGAACATAATTAGTAACATGAACTTATAGAGAGTCTAAGTACAATTATCACATGAGCAAAATCATCATGGTAATATTAAACTCAACGAAATAGTAAAAATAGTCATCTAGTCATTGGAAATCAAGTGAATTACTCCCTCATGTCCCAAAAGTAGTTTAAGCTATCATCATGAAGGAATTACAATAGATCATGGTTTCAGAGGATCGAAAATCGAAGTAAAAGAGAAGTTTAGAAAATACAGCACGACTGTGAAGTATTTCACAGCCGTAATTTGCAAGACTCGTCGATGAACAGTGCCGGCGACTCCTTTTTCTTCGATTTCTATTCCAATCGATCTCCTTTCGGTCTGAAACTTCTGGCACGTTGTCTCCTCCTTCAGACGAAGCTTCAGTATGAAAATTACGGCTGGGGAACGTCTGGATAGAGCGCGGTGGCAAAACCCTAAGCGGCGGCGCGGATCGCGATTTCTCCCTCGACAGTGCACAAAATTTGGGGCTTTCGGTCTCTCCCTAATCCTCTCGTCAAAAGCTCCCTTTCTTCTTCTTACGGCATCCGATTTAAGGCTCTGGATCGCTCGCAATCTTCTCCGCAAGAATCGGGCGTTGATATTGACTCGAGCGTCACGTTCAGAACAGAAATTACGACAGTGTAATGTCTTACGGCACTGCCGTAAAATCGCTCGAGTCTTCTGTTCCAATGTTGTCGGGGAATTACGGCACCGTAATCTGGTTTACGGTAGTGACGTAAAATCGACTGAACTCTCTGTTCGCGAACGTCTGGAAATTACAGCCTGTGTAGTTTCTACGGTAGTGCCGTAAAATCGGGTGAAGTTTCTGTTCTGAAGCTCTCCGAATACGGTACCGTAATATTGCTTACGGAAGGTGCTGTAAAATCCAAAAATCTTTCTGTTCGGAAACTTCTCAAAATACGGCAGGGCTCGGATTTTACGGTACTGTCTAGAATTACGGTACTGTAAAATGAATTACGGCACTGCCGTAATTTGCTGACTTGCTCCGTTTTGCGTAAAATTTCTTGGGCGATCTCCTCTTGATGATGGTAATCCTTCTATGTATTTGATTTTGCTTGAAAACGCCTAAAAATAGTGCCTTTTTACCTGAAAACCATGAAAAACCAAAATAGAAGTAGACTTTGCAATATTCAATGAATTTATTATGAAAACAAGTAAAAGATCTTCAATTTAGCATGAAAAGATATCGAAAATG
This sequence comes from Costus lasius, assembly GCA_027563935.2. Lineage (NCBI taxonomy): Eukaryota > Viridiplantae > Streptophyta > Magnoliopsida > Zingiberales > Costaceae > Costus > Costus lasius. The sequence goes on along the minus strand of CM050454.1, from coordinate 12,915,202 downwards.
ATACAAAATATACTATATATTTTGGTGTCATCAGGAGGCAGGGTCTAGAGCTGGCAAGGCGCGAGAGGCACTAGAGACGTTAGAGGCGAGTGCTGGATCTAGACGGCAGAGAGGTGCAAGAGGCGAGCGCTGGAGCTGGCGAGGTGCAGGTGCGACGTAGCTAGCGAGGCATAGGGGCAATGGAGCCGGAGAGGCGTAGGGGAAGCGGGCGAGGTGCGAAGCTTCGCCTCGACGTAGCTGGCTGGCACCGAAGCAAAAGTGGCAGGAGCTAGAGGATGGCAGGAGCTAGTTCTACCAGCATTGATGAGGTGGAGAGGCGAGGGAACAGGGATCGATGCTTGCTTCCGTGAGAAGAACTACCTACTTCTGCGGGCCATCGGGTTTTTGCGGGTGCGGCCATCAAAGTTTAACTACTTCTGTTGGCTACACTTGCAAAAGCAAGCAGCCAGCAGCCTAAACCAGCCTATAGCCATTTGCCTCTATGGTGTGAGCCGCTATGCGGGCCAAAGTAGCTACGTTTGGACTTGCATTAGCATTTGGCATTAGCAATGCCACATAAGCATAATCCAATACAACAAGAAATTTATGAACAAAGTTATGATAGATATTAATAGGTAATTAGCAAAGAAAAGAATGCTCTTCTATCATAAAAAAAAAAGTAAAAATAACAATAAAAATGGAGAAATAAGTTAAGAGGTAATTGATAATTTCTATCTATAGTGTTCCATAAATTATGGCACACATTCATATTAGTATTAACATGATTCATAAAAAAATTCATTATGAATTTAGGTAATAGGGGTGAAGAACTCAAGATTAGAATGAGATCACAAAACTTCGATACAATTCATTTTCCAAGCAAGAAGAATGCTAACGATCCTAAGAAGAATGCTACTAAATAGGCAAATAGCTCCTTCTAATGATAAGTCAATTTTACTTTGCTCCTTACAAACTGTTGGGGGTAAATAGAATTATCCCGGAAATTTTTCGGCTCTATCGTCCCGCTCCTTTTGCACGCGACTCACCCTAACCCCCTCCTCTACACTTTCACTTTGGAGTAGAAGCTTTCAAAAGTCTTCACCCTCCGCCATGGTTGCCCCAAACGAAGCACGCGCCGACGAGGAAACCCTACTACAAGATCCCGTCCCGTCTGAGTCCACCGCTGAAGGAACCATATCCAAACATCCCGTCACTTCACCGGCCTCCGAGGAAGGAGCCGCGGTGGCCCAGGATCCTGCTCTAATCGACGGTTCTTCCGCCGCTCCGGATAGAAAGAGTCCTGAGGAATCCCTAGCACTCGCGGATGAGCTGCACGAGAAAGGTTCAAAGGCAATAGAGAACGGCGACTATGCTGATGCCGTCGATTGCCTCAGTCGTGCCCTAGAAATCAGGTAGGAGGTTCTTGCAGTGTCTTTTACATTTTTTCTTCTTCTTTTTTTTCAATCAAACAGTTCGATTCAAGCTTGTGTTTGCATTGCTAACTTAATATGATTTTATATTTGATAATTTCTGGCAAAAACTTCTTTTCTCTGTTTATCTTCCTATTTTCTACTGTAATTTCATCTTCCTTTCCATACAGGTGTATGTATATATTGAACTTGCTAAACCAATGTGTGTTTATTTAGTTGAACTATGATGGTTTGCTGACATAATTGAATTATTGGTATTATTTAGTACAATATTCTTATGCGACAACAATTTTGTAGTCTTTGATATTTATATTACTCGGGTATAGGTTATACCTGCTAATCATGCAGTTAATTTACCAAGATAATGTCATATACGTTGGACTGCTTCCCGTTGAGTGAATTGCCGCATGGTCATAACTTTGAATGATTTGTTCAGATGTTTCTGTTTCTCCAACTTATAATTACTCCTCTATGTCTTTTAGAGGTCTCTTTTCATGTGACTCTGCAACATCTGATTGATATTCTGTATATTTCTTAATCTTGCTAATAAACTTTGCAAAGATAAAGTTTATAGGATATAAACCTTTACCATCTGTCTCCCTCATAATACAAAGATATAGATATATCTTTTTCACTTAATCTTTATTGGCCTGTTGACACTACATAAAGGACGCTAACACCTCAAAAGGCAATTGAATTTACACAGTACTTTAATATATTTTATGATTCAGTGTAGCTAACACTCTACTTCTTGCCTGTTGGTTATATTATGAATAGATACCTTCCAAATTCTCTACTTCCTTCCTTATTACATAGACTGTAAGTAATACATATTTTATGATTAGTTGATAAATCCTTGCCTGCCATCTTTATCTTTGAACTGGTTAGCCAACAAGCACTACCTATATTCACTCCCTCAAAGCTCCATTTTTGTTTTCCCTGAAGAAAATCTTAACCAAAAATTTCCTTGTAAGTTCCATTTTTGCATATGGAATTTTGTCCATTTCAGTCACTTTAGGTTCACTAGATCATGTCCATATGTGCAGATTTAATGCCTGAATAGTTTGTCATGTGTCTTGAAGAAATGAATAGAAATTATTTAGATCAAACTACTATTTCTGAATTTGTCCTGTTTGGATTCCATCTATGCATTGCAGTTATAGGGTTCTTCACTTTTTCAGTGTGATATTCTGATTAATGATTAGTTTATTTGTTGCGTTCTAAATCTTTTTAAGCTGTCTGATACAATTTTCTTGAGGAAATCAACTTGCCTTCCATATTATTAAGTTATAGGAAATGTGGCCCTAGACATGATTTCTTATCCTCAAACTCTCATCTGGTGTGCACATTCGTTAGGAGTAAGTTTAGGAAGTATGGGAAGAGAGAGAAGAATGCTTGAACTTGTGATTCCTTCTCACAATAGCATCATAATTTTTTTTACTTTGATTGGGATTTGGGAATTGAAATGTGTTAAAATTTAATGATGAATCACTCGTAACCCCTTGTTTTAGGGTATCACACTACGGTGAACTCTCTCAAGAATGTGCTAACTCGTATTATAAGTATGGATGTGCACTGCTATACAAGGCTCAGGAAGAAGCTGATCCACTGGGAAACTTCCCTAAACTCCCGCCAACAAGTGAGGATAAGTCCAAAACATCCAGTTTCATAAAAGAGAGCAGTAGTTCAAAGGCTTCTGCTGATGATTCTAGTAATACTTCATTGATTGAAGATGGAGCACCTGAAGGTATTATCTTGTAACTCCTATTATGTTACAAATTATCATATGATCTTTAATTGTCTTCCAAAATACTGAAAACAATTGTTAAATATGATGCTAGATTTGGTCCATAGATGTAGATGTGGATAATTATCTAAAATGATCCAGATACTGCAAAATAAAATCTTCTACCATGAAAATGTAATGCTTGCATAAAAAAAATGAAAATAATGGTTATGCTAGTTTACAGCTTGACTAATTAAATGGTATCTTTGATCTCTTCAACACCATTTATCTTCATCAACCTTAAAAGCACGTTAATAATGTGGCATGGCTGGTTCTTGTTTAAAGATCATGTCTACCACAATTCTTTAAGTACGTATGTTCAAAGGAAATAGTTCATGTCATCACATCAATGCTTTTAACTCTCTTACTTTTGGTTCTTCTTTGAAGTTGTTTAATTGTCCACATATTTGCTTCTTTGGTGTTTCTATTCTTTATATTTCTCAGCTTTGTTGGCAGTGGCAATAAATGTACACCCATTTGTAATATGTCCTTAGGGGAAGATTCTAACAAGGATACTACAAATGCTGAAGTTGATGATGAAAGTGAAGTTGAAGAGGATACATCTGAAGTAGATGACGATGAATCTGATCTGGATCTTGCCTGGAAAATGCTAGATATTGCAAGGGCAATTGTCGAGAAGCACCCTGAAGAAACCATGGAGAAAGTGAATATATTGGCTGCTCTAGCTGAAGTTTCCATGGAAAGAGGTGAGCTTCCTTATCTATTATTACAGCTATTTGAACCTTTGCCTGACTATCTGCCATTTTGCTAACAAGCAGAGGACATTGAGACTTCACTGAATGATTATTTGAAAGCTCTGTCCATAGTGGAACACCTGGTTGAACCAGATCATCGCCGGATTGTGGAATTGTATCCTTCCAACTGCATAAATGCCTCATGGAGTACCTTTATGATCTGGAAGTGTAATAAAAGCCACTTGACTTATTTCTGCTTCCTTCACTTGATTTTAGAAATTTCAGGATTAGTTTAGTGCTGGAATTGGGATCAAGGATCGATGAAGCTATACCTTATTGTGAAAAAGCTATCTTACTCTGCAAGTCTCGTTTGCTAAGACTCAAGGAAAACAAGGGAAACTTGACAACTCCAACAGTAGCTTCAGGTGTGTCAGGGGTGGAGAAAAATAGCAGTTTACCTGCTGAAGAACCTAAATCTTCATATAATTTTGCAGAAGAGATTGAATTATTGAGTGGAATCTTAACTGAACTTGAAAAGAAGGTAATTTCCCCACTTGATTTTTCACCTTTTTTGTTGTATATATTTACATAGGACGCATTAAGATCACTTATAAGGAATACATTATCAAAATACTGTAATCATTTGTGTGCATGCTTCTCTGGACAAATTATTGGTAAGTCTTTTGTTCTTTGTGAATGTAGCTTGAAGACCTACAACAAATAATGGCAAATCCCAGATCTATTATCTCTGAAGTTATGAAGTTGATTGCACCTAAGCAAACTGCTGACGAGAAGGATGCAAGTGCACCAAAACCAGTACCTTGGAATTCTTCCGTAAATGGTGGATTTGATTCTCCAAGTATTTCTTCTGCTGCGACAAATGGTGTAATGGACTTGGGCGTCGTAGGCAGAGGCGTAAAGCGAGCTACCGTACATCTATGCAGCGCAGAACCATCCCACAAAAAGCCTACGATGGATAAGCATACAGAGGAAGTTGATCACAGCAACAATTCTGCTGACCAAGAGGCTGTTACCCTCGGTTCTACTTCTAAAGATGCGTAAATTCGCCTCAGAGCAGTGCTGGTATGTGCCTGCATTTTGGCCTCTTGACTTTGTAACCCATGCTATTCATTATGCTGTTTTTTCCGAACTATGTGTAGCTAAATAGAACGGCTCGGGGACCTTTAGTTATTTTGTGATGCGTGATGCACAACTGCATTTGATTTGCTTATGATTATTAGTTCACAATGTTTGGTCTTGGATATAGCTAATGAATGGCACCACTGAATCTCACATTCAAAGAAATAAGAAAGATTTAAAAAACTAAGATCACTTCATGATTGTGTGAGTGTTGTGTTGTGTTGTTGTGATGAAAACATTTTACTCGTTCAAAACTCTTTTACCAAAGACAGTGGACATCTATCTGGACTAAGACATGGTTAAACTTGTGCAAGTGATTTACTGAATAACTAATGCAATGAAGGCGGAGGAAAGGCGTTGCTGGATAGACGGCAGCAAGAATGCCCCCACAAAGTTATGTGCCAGTTGGCATGCTTGCCTGGCCCGTGCCTTAATGGCAAGGGCATCGACATTCTCTTTGTCGTGTAATATGCCAACACAGCTGTCCAATTTATTAACGTCGATGACTAAATCGCACACTTGGGTCACTACAATGTTAAATATTGACTAAACTATTGTGTAAGTCAAATGCTCTATATTCTGAGAAAAGCCAGTTTCTATAGATGTGGAAGTCAGTAAATTATTGACCTGAACCGAATAAAGCGATGAGGTTCAAGTTACTGCCAAAGTGCATTACTTTGATGCAATTTTTCGCTAATTCCCTATAAAAGCTGACAGAACTGCAGCTGTTGCAATTAACTAAGCCTGGGCCTTGGCGAGGATCTAAAAGGATGGAACTGGTATCAATTTAGCGGGTACTTGCTATATCCGAATCCATTTAAAGCTAAATATAGCAATCCATTTAAAAGTAGTTGTTATTTAGATTTAAATAGAGTATGAGTAATGCATATGCTAAAGGTAAACAAATAGTTCATTTAAAGGTAAATAAGTAGTTGTTATTTAGATTTAAATAGAGTATGAGTAATGCATATGCTAAAGGTAAACAAATAGTTGTTATTTAGATTCAAATAGGGTATGAGTAATGCATATGCTACCAAAAATTCTAAGCGGATCGTTCGCTTAGAATTTTTAAACTGTCGCCTCTTCGTTTTAGGTGAAAATAAATCCAAAAATAAAAATAAAAGATGAAGAAATAATCTACATGATTTAAACTTTCCAATGATACCAATATTATGATGAAATTTTTTTTAAAATGATATAAATTCACATTTAAAACACGTAGATCATTTAAAATATATAAATAATTAATATTTTTCTATTATGTTTTAAATGTAAATTTGTATTATGCTTAAATCATGTAGATTATTTCTTCATCTTTTATTTTTATTTTTGGATTTATTTTGACCTAAAACGAAGAGGCGACCGTTTAAAATTTCTAAGCGGATACCCACTGCAAATCGATTATATATATATATATATATATATATAAGCTTATTTATGTTATTTTATTTGTGTGTTAATAAATATATTTTTATAATATATTAGTGGGATTTGTAGGTGCCTATTTTACTTTACTCAAAATTTAATTTTTATTAAGGTATTATAGAGTCGTGTACTCGAATTTTATTCGAGTAGCCATAGAATAGATATTTAAGTCAAGTATTTATAGGGTCGGATACTCAAATTTTTATTAGGGGTATTATAGGGTCGGGTCTTTTAAGGCACAGTCCATAAAATAATTAATTATCTAAATTGTATATGCATTTTATCATAATTTTAAATCATTTATATTTTAAAATTATTGATTGGCCTGAGCATGCATTGGGCTCATCAATTGGGTCAGACAAGCATGTCAAGTGCAACAGTAGATCACAGGTTGCTTGAGTGAGTTCACCGAGTTGTTAGTTTAACTGAGTAACCTTGGTGAGCGATAATTAGTTATTCCTAAATCACATAATTCCCTGTTTTTGCCGGCAATAGCCCTCTCTCATTTTCTTTCTTGGCTTCTCGGCTCTTGGTGTCCCATCTCTTATCGGATTGTCATCCTCTACGTCATCTATTCTACCCTTTCACCGACCGCTCCACCCATTCATGTCCACCCTATCCATTTTCTATCGCCCGTCTGCTATAACTCTAAGCATCACATTGTTGACTGCTCATTTGCTCATTCCCAATCCTGTCTCGGTTATTTTTCTTTGGGTGGATTTCATAGCGGATGAAAGGAAAAAAATAATATATTTTTTTTATTTTTTTTGCGGATGTAAAGTAACAAAAAGGAAAAACGTATTCGTTTCTGAGTCCACCCAAATCGGGTGGAGAGCATTGGAACGCTGGCTCACCTCGTCATCTTGTCAAGCCGCCCATCCATTGGCGAACACGTCTTCTTCTCTCTCGTCTTTTCATCTCCCATCTGCCCCCTCTCATCTCTTCGGCATCTCAAGCGTGTCTTCTTCTCTCCCGTCTTCATCTCCCATCTGCCCCACCTCGTCACGTGCAACGCGAGCTCGCCTCGCATGAGACTAGATGAGGAGAGAAGGGAAAATGCTTGACAAGCAACCTCGCCCTCGCCCTTGCCATGAACTCCTCGCCGCAAGCTCCACCATGCCGTCACCGAAGCCTTGGAGGAGATAGAGCTTGTCCATCCATCCCAACAACCTCTCATGCGCCAGGTGAGGTCGCCGGAGGCAAGTTCGGCACAGCTCACTGCTCCCGTCCACCCCTCCGCTCGCCTGCCCATCCGAGCTCACCACAAAAAGAGAAGCTCAGTGCCAGCTCGCTACTCCTGTTTGCCCGTCTGAGCTTGCCGCATGAGAAGAAGCTCGGCACCGACTCACTATGCCCACCCGCCCGCCCATCTACCGACTCGCTGCTCCTAGCAATCTCTCCCGCATCCGGCAAGGAGAAGCGGCAGCGAGCTCAACAACAAGCTGCACGTGCAAGAAGAAAGAAAGAGGAAATGTGATATTTTTGTTTTTCATATGTATAACACATATTGTAATTTTCCTCTCTCCTTTCCATCGAGCTCTCCATCAGTCATAGGAAACTGAGCCTAAACGAAGTGACTCAACTACTACATTACTAATCTCATCGGCTACCTACAACTTTAACATTGTGTTTCCTAAGAGAGAAAAATGAAGAGAAAGGAAAGAAAAAATATATTTCCGCTGATTTTTTGTGTTTCCTAAATGAAGGAAAAAATTTAGAAAGAAAAATAGAAGAAAAAATTTAAAATTTTTTCACCCATTTTGATCCTTCCAAAATGGGTGAAAAAGCTAAAAAGTATCCCTCCTCCCGTGCCTTGCCTTTTATCCCGCGCTCGTAGCCGCTCTCTCCCGTGCCCTACCTTTTCTTCCACGATCACTCACTCGCTGCTCCCTCAACAGGCAAATCGCCCACTCGCCATCGATGAGTGAGGGCAGCAAGCAACCTCCTCTCGCGTCTCCTTCCTTCAGGAGGCGTCATCCCTAACTCAGGCGGCGTCCAGGTGGCCGGCGGCGAGATCAGGTAGCGTACGGCGCAAGCTCGGCATCGTTCGCGGCATCCAAGCGTGTCCGTGCGAACCGGTGACGTCAAACGAGCAGGCAGCTCGCTCTTGGCGTCAGCGACCTCGTTCTCGCCGGCGGACGCTCCCAGGTGGCTCAGCATCGACGTCCGGCGGCCTTGCGACTCCTCTAAGGCATTGCTCGTTCTTCCCCACACGAGGTGATGACAGGCGACGATGATCGAAGCGGCGGGCTCGTATCTAGGGTTTCGACCTTGAGACGACTCGGGAGCTTGCTGATCGGCGGCGGCTGGAGTTCGAACAGTCCGGCTGCCTCCGGCGAGACCAGGCGGACGACAATCAGTGGCTGGCGCTGATCCAGCAAGTGACAAGCTCGCGTACATGCGACACAGGGAACGCATGAGAACTCACGTGCAGTGAGTCTCGTGTGTGAAGCAGCACACATGGTTCTCACGTGTCTCTGGATTTTATTTTCTCTCCATTTTCCTTTACCCTCTAATTTTCTTTACTCTCCCATTTTCTATCCCTCTTAGGAAACACAGCTTAAGTGAAGTGACTTAGCTACTTCATTTAATATGTGAGTCATGTTGATATTTTATACATTAACCCATATATATATATGGTTTATGTTCAAATCTAGCGTAAGCATATTTATGACACATGAATACAAATTGCCAACTCTACAATATCATCCCTAATATGAACTTCCCTCTTATGCTTATTGATTAGAATATAGCTTATTTTCTATATTTTTTCCTTGCCTATTTCTCTGGTATTCTAATTTCTAAATCTTTCCGGAGTGCAAGGGGTATTAGGCAAAGGGATTCTTTTTACCATACTTGTACTAGGGGTATTAAGGGACAAAATTTCAGTACGTTCCATTTTTAAATACCTTGGGGCCTTTAATTCCCCATGTAGATTCTCTCTAAAAGTAATATTTCTTGTGAATCAAGTGATTTCCAAGCCTAAGAAGAATGATCTCTCCAATCTGCTTTAAGATTTGTGCGGATTAAACTTAACTTTAAAATTCGAAGCCTTTATATCTCCTTGAAAAAAATGTCCACCGCATCGCCGCCTGCTGCTCCTCTCCTCCCTCCTCGCCAATGCGAACCGCCGGACGGTTCCCCTCAAGTCCCCCCTGCTAGCCAAGTTTTTGGGCCTCCGCCGTCCCCTGCCTCATCCAAGGAGGAGAGGAAGACTTGGGCTTCACTCCTGAAACCTTCTATAGGATCGGACACAAAGGCATCATTGGCTCAATCTGCCGTTCTCAAGATCATTGCGGAGCGTAATCATCGGCGCGTGATCTTTGATCCGGAGTCCCTTCAGCGTAGCCGATATAAATGGGAAGCTTGCCTCATCGGCAAGATTCTCGCTCGAACACCACCGGTCCGTCTCTTCAGGGCAGCCATTGCTCGGCTGTGGAAAACTTACCCTCTCCCTGCTATTTTTGATCTTGATAATGGTTACTTTCTATTCCAATTTGAATCCGTGCAGGTTGCTATGGAGGTTCTCACGGAGGGCCCCTGGTCGCTGCTGGGTGGCGTCCTGAATCTGGAGCCCTGGTCTTCAAACTTTCAACCTCACCTGCACCGCATCAAAACTTCACCTATCTGGCTCAGGTTGCAAGGGCTACCTATGGAATACTGGGATGAGAACCTTGCAAGGGGTGTTCTCTTAGCAATCGGGCGCCCACTGAAAGTGGACAACCGAGTTTTCATCCTTGAGCGAGGAAGATACTTGCGCGCCTGTGTGGAGATAAATCTGGAAGAACCCATCCCGGAAGGACTTTGGCTTGGGGACTCTGGCTCAGATATCTTCCAACCTATCTCTTATGAAAATCTCCCCTCCTTGTGCTCTGGATGCAGGCGTGTTGGGCATCGACAACAAGACTGCTTGTACAAACGGAAAGGATTCGTCATCTTCCCCGGACAATCCCTCGATGCCGGCGGCTTCAACCTACGCTCATCAGCAGAGCGATATCTCGAGTACTGGATCAAAGGGCGCTGGAGAGGAGATTCCTATACGCCCGTGGATTCATGTCGCTCCCAGGCGCCGGCGGCGAAATGGCCAGAAACAATCGACCCTCCCAAACTCCAAATCGGATCTGGAGGAAATTTCCGGGCAAGATCCAAAACCCACTGGGCCTCAGCAACATTCCTGTGCCGTTGGCAACGTTCCTCATGGAGATAGTACAAAAACATCCCATCAACTCCCTGTGCAGCCAGAGGACTCCTCTGGCTTGCCGTGCTCGGTTAGCGTCCGGGCCTGTCCGATTCTTTTGGACAAGACCGCTGAGAGGGTGCCCTCTTCTCGGGATGAAATGGCCCTCTCCTTGGGCCCCCCTCCGTCTACTTTTTTGCTCTGCCTCCCTGTGGTTCGCAACCTTTGGCTTGTGAAGCCCACTTGGAGGCCCATCGAGTCGAAACAGCGGAGGATCTTATGCAGGAGGACCCGCACCCGCTTGCCATCACTTTGCACGTGCCTGCTCCATCCTCTCGTGTTTTGGGCGGATCCAAGCGACCAAGCTTACCTCTCCCCGAACAAGAGGTTGTGGGCTGCTGCCCACAGGAGGCACCTGCTTGCTCAGCCGAGGACCTTTACAAGGAAGCCAGAGGAAAACTCAAGAACATCTTCGGAGGGAGACCTGAAGAGGCGATGGCGTGCTCCTCCCTGGCTTTCAATTCAGCTTTGCCTGCTATGGAGAGTACCCTAAGCGCTGCTCTCAAATCCATCAAGCAGAACAATAAAAAGCCCAGAGTGGGCAGGCACAGGACTATGGGGCTTTCCACTCCTTAATCCTCTTCTTCCTGACATGTTGTCGCTCGCCTTTTTTTCTCCAACCTTATCAATGCATTTGCTCTCATGGAACTGCCGGGGCGCGAGTAGACGCCAGGTTCGGGACCATCTAAAAATTTTGATGTTCAAACATAATCCTACTATTATAGCATTGTAGGAATCTCACTTAAACCAGGAGGGTGTAGATCAATTTACTCGTGAGCTTGGCAGACGCTGGAAGCATGTCCAAATGCCAGCAGTTGGTCGCTCTGGAGGTATTTATATCGCTTGGCAATTTCAATTAATCACTCTCCAGGTAATCTCTATAAATCACCAGGTTATTCATTTACTTATGTCTACCGATGATAACAGTCCTTGGTTCTTGTCAGTTTTTTATGCTAGTACGAATCCTCTTGCCCGTAATATGATGTGGAGGGATCATGCCAATACTCATATTACGAGCATACCTTGGCTTATATGTGGTGACTTTAACTGCATATTAGATCAAGTTGACAAAAAAAGGAGGTTCTCCTTTCTCTATAAGTTACTCTATAAAGTGTTTTAACAACTTTATCCACTCTCTTGGCTTCATTGACCCTGGTTTTTCTGGTCCTCCCTTCACTTGGTGTAACAACAGAAGGGGCACCCATAGAATCCTTTCCAGAATTGACCGTGTCTTCGCCACTGGTTAGATCTTTTCGATCAATCTTGTGTCACTCATCTTGCTAATGTATCTCTGATCAATATTCTCACTTCTACTCTTGTGAATCGGAGACTTTTCAAATTTCAACCTTATTGGAATTTCTACCCCGAGGTCCATTGTATTATCTCCTCCAATTGGACTCATCTCAATCCTGTGCACGCGCAGGACCTTGATTTTGAGAAACGCTTTGCTTCTATTAGGTGTGATCTCTCCTTCTGGAACCGAAATCGCCTCGGCAAGCTTGAGGATAATCTAAACAATTCCTTGTCTGAGATTTCTCTCATTCAAACTCTTGAGGCCTCTCGAGGTCTTTCTTCAGAAGAGGACGCTACTCTCATGACTCTCATCAACAAAGCTAAAGCTCTCTCCCGTCAAATTAATCTCAAGTGGTAGACCTTAGCCAAATCCAAATGGATCAAGCATGGAGATGGAAATACCAATTATTTTCATGCTCTCGTTTCCTCTAGAGCTCGGCTTAATCGCATTCTTTCGATTGTCAATGATAAAGGTGATTGTATCACTAATCCTAACCTTATCAGTTCTCACTTCACGTCCTTTTATCGTACTCTTTGGGCAAGCTCCCAATCTTCTTTCTCTAGTACCTTGGTTTTTAGCCCGCGCAGCCCTCTTTCTTCATCCTGCCTCTCGCCTACAGATAGTGATTCCCTTATTCTTCCTTTTTTCTGCTGCTGAGTTATATAAAGTGGTTTGTTCCCTGGGAAAAGGTAAGAGTCCTGGACTGGATGGTTTCACCGGTGAATTCTTTCAAACGTTTTGGAATATCATTCAAAGTGACTTTCTCTCCTTCATGACAAACTTTCACCATAGTGCCTTCATTCCTTCTAGCTGGGGTAAAACTCACCTTATTTTTATTCCTAAGTTTCCTAACCCTAGAATGGTCTAGGACTTTAGGCCCATCTCTCTTTGTAATGTTTCCTATCGGATCCTTGCAAAAGTCCTTGCTAATAGGCTTAAACATGTCCTTCCTAATATTATCAGCCTGGAACAATCCGCTTTTCTCAAGGGACGTAGTATTCATGATAACATCCTTACCCTTCAAGAGCTCACCCACACCATGTTTCCTTCTAAAGGGATTCACCCCCTTGTTATTTTTAAAATTGACTTAGCGAAAGCTTTTGATAGTATTCTTTGGAAGGCCATATATTCTGCTCTTCATGATCTTAACTGTCCGCCTAAATTCATCTCTTGGATCAAGGCCTACATTGAGTCTCCTACCTTCTCTTGTGTGATCAATGGGAATCCTTCACCGTACTTCTCTAGTAATCGTGGTATTAGGCAAGGCGATCCTCTATCTCCCTACCTTTTTACCATTTTTACTAACACTCTTAGCTTCTTAATTAATGAGGCGGTTTCGCATAAACGCATTTCTCCTTTTAACATCCAAGGCAAACTTCAGATCTCCCACCTGCTTTATGCTGATGACCTCATCTTGTGTTTCCAGGCAAATCTCAAGTCTTGCCGCAATATTAAGAAATGTCTGCACCTCTTGCATCAACTCAATGGTCTCCATATTAATCTCGACAAATCTAGAATTTTCTTCCCTAAATCTTGGAATCGCATTACTAGGGAGAGAGTCCTTTCCTCCTTTCAAGTCAAGGAGGGCTCCTTTCCCTTCAAGTACTTTGGAGCTATTATTGCTCCTAAGGCCCCTTCCTCCTTGGTTTTCAACACTATCTCTAATGCCCTCTCAACCCATCTCTCTTCCTGGAAGAGTAGTCTCCTCACCCAAGCTGGTAAAGTTGCTCTCATTAACTCCACCATCCTTGCTACCTCTGTCCATACTCTTGCCTCAACCTACCTGTCTAAGACCTACATTGATAAGCTTAATCGGATCCAAAGACAATTTCTCTGGTCTAAGAATCATTTGTCCAAAGGTATGCACCTTGTTGATTGGAATACTGTCATCAAGCCTAAACACAGGGGCGGGCTTGGTATCAAGGACTTCACCATTTTTCGCACTGCTTTACAATGTCAGAGAGTCATTAACCTGCTTAATGGCCGCGGCAATAGTATGTGGCCCAAGGTCGTCATTGCTAAATACGGCTTGCTGGATCCTTGGAATATCTCTCCTCTCTCTCGTCATTCCTGGAGTTGGAAAGGCCTTCTCTCTGATATTCTCTTTCTTCGTGCGGGCTTGAGGAAGTCCATTGTGATGGCAAGTCTACTCATGTTCTTTCTACTGCTTGGTGCTTTGACCTCCCCTTAAGCCTCAAGCCCACTTTCCTCAATGCTGATAGAAACTTTCAAGACTTGCAGGTTGCTGATTTTATTGTAAATAATTCTTGGGATCGTCATAGGCTCTCTATATTCTTTAATGACCACATCATTGAAACTATTTTGGGAATCAGCCTGAAATATGATCCTGGTCCAGATGTTTGGGCTTGGGGAGAGGCCGTAAATGGTTGTAAAATCAATACGTCGGCTTATCTATTTTTATTAAAAAATTGCCATGGACTCAATGATTCTTGGAGGGGTTGGAAGGCCATATGGAGGATGCCTGTTGCCCCGAAGATTAAAATCTTCGGTTGGAAATTGCTTCTCCACAGACTTCCCACTAGCTCTTATCTATCATGTATTGATAATGCTAGTGCTCGTTCTTGTGTTTTTTGTGGTCGGGATTTGGACTGTGTTTTGCACATCTTCTTCGCTTGCGATTTTACCAATCATATTTGGCCTTTTTTTTCTCTTCTATTCCTAGTTTTTCTATTGGTCTTAAAGAGAAATGGCCTATTGGTTTTTGGCTCTTTGAAAACTCTATTACTGCTACTATTGTCTTGATGGCACTCTGGTTTGTCTGCAAGGCTCGTAATGACTTTCTCTTCAAAGGAAAATGTTTCTCTATTTCTGCCATTGCTAGATCTGCCCTTACTGAATTTACTTTCGGGCTTTTGCCGCTAAAGGGCATGGTATTATGTTCGACTCTGATTTTATGCATTGCAGATGGCAAAACCCCCCTGTTGGCGTTCTAAAGGTTAACGTCGATGGCTCTTGGTGCGCCTGGACAAACATGTGTGGGCTTGGATACCTTCTCCGAGACTCAAATGGTGAATGCTCCCTTGCCGTTGCTGCGCATTTCCTTGGAGACTCGGCTCTCCTTGCTGAGCTTCTTGCCATCAAGTCTGCTGTTCAATATATCTATTACAAAGTCGGAGTAAACTCTCAACATTGGATTATCGAAACTGATTGTCAAGTAGCGATCGATCTTATTGAAGGAGGGCAAGCTCAAGATCGTCCGGAATTTTCTGAAATTATTGCTGAGATAAACTTCCTTCTCTGTAGGATCACTACCTATACTATAATGTTTACTCCTCGACAGTCTAACCAAGCTGCAAATTGGTTGGCGAATTTTGCTCGGACTTCCACTTTAAGTCATTGCTGGCTTTCCGATTGGCCAAATGACTTTGTTTGTATCCTTGCATCGCATAGGCATCTTTTGCATTTAATATATAGCTTTCGTTTTTTTAAAAAAATAATAAGAATGTCCTATTGATGAATAATTTCTCTGAATCAGATAACTGAATGTTCAATTATACAAGAAAAAGAAAACATTCAGTGCGCATAGCACCCATCCCTAACCTCTGGTTCTAGCCTGACACCTTTAATGAGCTCCAACAATGGTGGATGGACATTGATGATTTCTGAATTACTGCAAATGGATGCAAGACCTGCAACGCCAAAACAGCAGTAGCAAAAAAGAGAATCAGATCGAAAGTGAGGTTAATGACAACAGAGCAAATTTTGTCCAACGATGGTGGGACATTAGACAAAAACTACCTTGCCTCGCTTTCCTCTGCTCTCGAATTGAGAGAGATTCTGCTGAGGTATATGAAGCAAAAGCCTGCAGCGTGAAGCTTATTAAACTAGCAAAAAAGGAACAATTATGAGCAAGGTTACTGCTTTTGAGGTAAAACTGTGCAAACGCACCTCGTCCCTCTTTCCCAGTTGGAATCATTCTGCTAATACCCTTCATCTTCTTCATCCCCTCACCCTGCAAATGCAAGAGTCCAATCCCGAGATTAAGCGATACAGTTCCTGAAAGGTTTGAATTCCACTGAGCTCTGTGGATCTGGATTCTGTAGGCAACAATGGCAGCAGAGAAGCCCGTCTCCAGAGGCCAAGCATGGTTTGAGCTCACATCATCAGACCTTTCTCTATGGCTTCTGAACTTTTAGCTCAGCAGTCAAATGCTCTTGCAGGTTCTGCACTACAGGATTGCCAACCGATGTTGTGGTCGAGGTTGGTGAGATGTGCTTCCATCTCCACAAGGTGATTTAAGAAGCCTCAAGGCTCTCGTCTTTTTCCATCTTTTCATCGGTTCCTGACTCCGGATTCTTGGCGATCCTAGTTTCCATTGATGTCCAAGAGCAGAAAGCTCCACCAGTTGATCACGGAGAACAATGGAGCAGAGCGGGAGGAAGACGAGATCGAGGAGGTTGAAGAGGATTTCCAGCGCATTCAACTGCCGGACTTCCCAGGCGGCGCCGAGATCTTCGAGGTCACCGCCAAGTTCTGCTACGGCGTCAAGATTGAGATCACCGCCTGGAACGTCGCCGCCCTCCGCTGCGCCGCCGAGTACCTTGAGATGACGGAGGAGCTCGCGGAGGAGAACCTCGTCGCCCGGACAGAGCGGTTCCTGTCCCAGTTGGTGCTCCGGAGCCTGAAAGAATCGGTGAAAGTTCTCAAGTCCTGCGAGGATTTACTCCCTGTGGCCGAAGATCTCGGTCTCGTGCAACGGTGCGTCGACTCCATTGCTAACCGTGCATCCGCCTCCACCGACCTCAGAACCCTTTTCAGCAGGACAGTCACCGACGGAGGCCACAGACGAGCAGACACCAAGCTCCCCCACGCCGCAATCGCAGCCCTCTGGAACGGGATCGAGTCCGGGATTCGCCGCAAAAGTGGCCTCCGCTCCTCCGCTGCTGCCGCTGCCGATGCTGATTCCTGGTTAGAGGACCTGGCGACCATCAGCCTTCCTATGTACAAGCGAGTGATCTCTGCCATGAATGAGAAGGACCTGTGCGCAGAGGTGATTGAGGGTTCCCTCATGTCCTATGCGCAACGGTCGATCCCAGGTCTCTTACGCACCAATCGCCATGAAAACAACTATAACGCCACAGCAACGACCGCAGGTCCGCTGCCTTCGGAGGCGGAGCAAAAGGAGCTCTTGGAGACTGTCATCACCAACCTCCCCCAATCCAGCGAGACAAAGATCCGCAGCCCCTCGTCAAGGAAGCTCACCATCCGTTTCCTATTCGGTCTCCTCCGCGCGGCGAACATCCTCCGCGCCTCAGAAGCTTCCCGGATCGCTGTCGAGCGCAGGATCGCCTCGCAGCTGGAGCACGCAACGGTCGACGACCTCCTCATGCCGAGTTACACCTACCTCGTCGAGACCCTCTACGACGTGGACTGCGTCGAGCGGGTAGTCCGCTACTTCCTGGAGGAACTCGAGGGGAGAGCAGCCGTGACCGATACATCTAACGAACATGCCGCAGACGAAGACGATGTGGAACGAGAAGGGTCAACCCCGTGTAACGATAGGAGCAAACTAGTGATGGCGGGGAAGCTGATGGACGCATACCTTTCGGAGATCGCGTCCGATGCGAACCTGAAGACGGACAGGTTCTGCGACCTGGCGCTGGCGCTGCCGGACCACGCAAGGGTATTTGACGACGGTCTCTATCGCGCCATTGACGCCTATCTCAAGGTACAGCAACTCAGGTGCTCTAATTTATACGCACAAAAAGTGTTTGTTTAAATGCAAATGCACAATCAGGACCATCCGAGGATAACCGACGAGGAGAAGGAAAGAGTGTGCGGCGTGATGGACTGCCAGAAGCTGACGCTGGAGGCGTGCACGCATGCGGCGCAGAACGAGCGGCTACCGCTGCGCACGGTGGTTCAAGTGCTCTTCTCCGAGCAGCAGCAGCTGCGGCGAGCGATTGCGGGCACGCTGATGACGGTGGAAGAAGAGCGAGAGGAGGATGCTTTGGCGGCGGCAGCGGGGGCGGGACGGGAAAACCAGGTGCTGAGGTTGGATATGAACAGCATGCGGAGCAGGGTGCAGGGGCTGGAGAGGGAATGCTCGAGAATGAGGAAGGCAATTGAGAGGATGAACCGCGGGCCGGCGCCAGTTGTCGGGATCCGGCGGGGAAGGTTGGCGCAGCGGTTGAGCTGCAAGTTCGGCTCGCAGGTGTGTGTTTCGCACCAGCGGACAGTGGTGGCGCCGAGGAAGTCTGGAATGCGCGGCGGCGACTGACGGCTTGCGCAGTGAAATCAGCGCCATTTTTGTTTCATGTTCAAATGTTGGCACTTTCTGATTAAATCAGCTCTACTTTTGTTTCATCGTGATCTGCAGATATCTGTTGATACTGGATCGAACTAAGTGGAGGACAATCATGCTGACTTTTTAATTCCATCTATCTTCCTCTGTGGTATTTTCTATCCTGAGGTGATCATCGCTTGTCTTGAGCCTGCCATTTTGGATCAATCCTATAACACGGAGAGACGTATCTGTTCCAACATCAGAAAGTGAGGGATAATCTGCACTAATAAGTGGAAAATAATCCTGGACAAAACATTGGGGATGTTTTATGTAATCATTAACAAAAATACTAACAAAATTTGGATAAACTCGATTTCTATGCCAAGAAATTACTAATTTCAGCGTAGGAAAAACAAGATGCTACAATACATATTTCTTAAAATTAAATAAAATTTAACTTCTTTAAAAAATAATCAAAGTTTATATAATTATTAATTATTTTATAAATATCAATTAATTAAATTATATATAATATTAATTAGTAATATTATTTATATAGCTGCCATGTGTGTATATATATCTTATAATTAAATAAATTTTTAGTTTTTTTATTTTCAAAATAATTTTTTTATAAAAACCTATATTTTTGGTCTAGACGCATTTTATTACTATTTAGTCCATATTCCTCTTTCGTGATATGTGAAAAAGGGTTTTGCTAGCCCTACGAGCTTGAACCACCTTATCATCACTGCCTATATAAGGCAATTGTCCTCCCTTAGCTATATAGTCTATACTACACTATAGTCAACTACCATTTATTTTAAATTTTATTTTTAAGTCCAAATCTTAAATATCTGAATTCACATTTTTGTAGCAACATATTATTGCTTTTTTTTTTTTTTGCACGGATTAATGTGAAAGAATGGAAAATAGAGAGTGTACAAAAGCTCCCCCAATTCGGAGAGAAAACGAAAATGACGCCCAAACCCGCATTGCCCCCTTCCCCCATCCGCATTTGTTGCCCCCCGCTGTTGTTCTCGTCTGCATCACTTTTAACTTTTCACACACTTTTACTTACTTTTATCTATTCATCATCTATTCAATTGTTCACATTATGCCATCAATCATTTGTCTACAAACTATGCCACTACAAGCCTATAAAGGTATAGGGTAAGTTTCTGACTATCTTATCCTCTCTATGTCACTCACTATTGACTACTGCTTGCTGTAAGTTCATCATCAGCCTCTTCTTGGCTTCGCTCTCACAGTTTAATCTCTTACTAAATGCCATCATTGAAAGCAGCAATAAGTTCCTCGTGGTTGGTCCATCAGCAACTCATCCCATGGCCTCATATGTTAGTTGAAGATGCATTCTAAATCTGCCACGGTTGCCCACTATAGAATAATCAACATGTCAGAGTCATCTTGATCTTGGTCAATTAAGTCATGTCGCTTCCTCACTATAGACTTTTGCCAAGACCAAAACAATCACACCTGTTGGGTAAAACAAAAAGGTTAAATTGTAACAAAAATGAAATAAAAGGCTTCCACAAATGCATTGACAATTATACAACTTGTACATGCATCCATAAAAAAAGTTATGTACCTTTTCTTCTTCAAACAGTTATGTACCAAAAATGATAAAGTTATGCACTACCAGAAGGTAGAAGGTGTACCTCTTCTTCTTTTTTCTACTCCACTCTCAAATTCATGTCTCACTCATCAAGATTCATCATATTGTTGTGCCTCTCTTGCTGCCCCACCAGGGGCAACTCATCATTCTCAAGTCATCACACACTTGTCGCCATTCATAACCCATCACCACTCATTGCCTCTTGTTAATTTGTTTCACCTCCCACACCCTAGTAG
The DNA here is from genome assembly GCA_027563935.2 of Costus lasius. Classification (NCBI taxonomy): domain Eukaryota; kingdom Viridiplantae; phylum Streptophyta; class Magnoliopsida; order Zingiberales; family Costaceae; genus Costus; species Costus lasius. The sequence continues at coordinate 12,895,100 of CM050454.1, read as the reverse complement.
TAGTAGGTGTGTTCACAACAACCAATGCCATCTAAAAACTCATTCATCCATATCTATACCTCACCTTTCCTACTGTCACTTATAATTCCTAAAAGCAAAATATCAATTGGGCTATCACTCGCCATCTACTGTAAGTTCATCATCTAGAGCTCAGATCTTCCATCCATCCACCCTTGATCCTCTCATGCTTGTTGGACATTGAACACCGATCATGAGTTCACCAATAGTGAAATCTATATAGGATTTCATCAGTACATTCTTGTCCTGCCTAATTCTGTATTTTCTACATTTGCCCACTCCTCCACAAGGTTCAAATATCCCCACTAATCAAAGGTCATTGCAAATTGACCTCACAAAGTGCGAAGTTGTCTTTCATTAGATGCACAAATGCTCAACAGTAAATGATGATCATGCATTACTAGCCTCATTACCCAACAAAGAACAACACAAAGAAAAAAAAAAAAGAAAATGTCATAATTTCCAAAAAAAAAAAATAGAAAATAAAAGATTCTCCTTTCTTTCATCTTACATTAGGAATGTAGCAATAACTAAAAGTGGAGGAATCTCACGTTTTGCTTTTTGAAATTAGGATTCATTTGTATCTTAATAGTTTATTGAGGTTATCTAATTTTGTTTAAAAAATGAGCAACTTAAATCTACCATCACACTTGTGTAGATTCTTTGTTGCATATTCCCCCCAAAGCTTTGGCCACCTCTATGCCTATCGGACTGTGATGATGAGAATCTAAGTCATCCGTTGTACTCGGTGTGTGATGGAACTCCTGGGCTAAGTTCTGGGTGTATCATACTTTCCATATAGGGGTGTTAAAAAAAAAAAGAAAATGATTCAACCATGGTTGATTGATTGAATCAAACTGGCAGTTAATTAAATTGATTGGTTTAGTCAACGAGCGATTTCCCAAAAAGATAATTGTTATTTCATTCAGAATATATATATATATTGAAGAAGACTCAAGTATTAATATCTCCAAAATGGCTAAACATACAAATTGAATAAAAGAAAATTCCGTCGATTGTGAGATTAAGGCATAACTGAAAATACTATTATCACAAATCTTACATAGTTTCAAAATGTTACCAAGAAATTAGTTTAATTCGAGGGTTACGAGAAGTGGATTAGCCGATCACTAGGGTTTATGCTTACCAATTGTTAACCCCGAGGCTTTCAAAGTTTGTCGGCAGGCAAACTTGAAGGGCAGACAAGCGGCTGCAATTTTTAAGCGCTCCAATTCGCAACTTGTGTAAGAGGGTTGTTTAGGTACTTTCCATATACGGGTGTTAAAAACAAGAAAGAAAATAGCTCAACCATGGTAGATTGATTGAATTAAACTAGTGATTAACTGAATTGATCGGTTTAGTTTGCGGTTTTTCAAAAAGATAGTTGTGATTTAGTTTGGAACTGATTCAATCTTAGGTTGAGTGTTAACCAAGCATACCGAACTGGACAGTTCAATCAATAGGCGATTTTTCAAAAATGTAGTTGAGATTTAGTTTCGGAATCGATTCAACCCGGGTTCAACCATTGGTTAACCATCTAAATCGATTATATAGCACAATAGGTAAACTATTTAATCTAAAAAAGATTCAAACCTTGCCCTTTACTTTTTTTTTTCTTCTTTTTTCTTTACTATCAAACTATACATATACATATAATTAATATTATATATGTATATATATACAAATAATATATATAGATATATATAATTAATCTTATATATATATATATATACATACATATTTAAAAAAATTATATAAATAATATATAAATATATGACTATTTAGGAAATTATATATATAATTACTAGTTAACTGAAATTTGGTGGCTAACCAAATTGAAATTTTCGTTTTTGGTTTAAGAATGATGCAAAATTGCCAAACTGATAGGTTCGAGATAAAATTTTGGTTCATGGAACCATGAATACCCTATTGCCACATATTTTAAAGTAATATATATATATATATATATATATATATATATATATATATATATATATAATTACTTTATATATATATATATATATATATATAAAATTACCAATTAACAAACCTAGCGGTTAAACAAACCAAAAATCAGTTAATCAATATTTTAGTTTGGGAATGATTATCAAAATTCGTAAGTACGATTCGAGATAAAATTTTGGATCACAGTTCAGTTAATCAAATCATAAATACTCTAATTTCATGAACAAAAGATCATCCCTCGCTCTAATCATATTTTCTGTTAAGTAATGTGCACAATAATACTTTAAGACACGGGAAAAGCAAGCCAAGACCACTTAGCTTAAAAAAATTAAATCTCAATAGAAAATTAAATCTATAACTTTGTGTGTTTTCTTAAAAATATAATTAAAAATGTGTAAAGCTATGTAATAAAAAATAGAAAAGAAAATATAATAATTTAATAAAATTAAAATTTCGAAATTTTATTTTATTATGTGAAATATAGATGCTAAAATATTTAATAGTAAACAAAAATCCAAAATAATAGATGAGGGTGAGGTGGCCAGCCCAACCAACCTCAATGCGGTCGAAATTGTCTCGGTACTCTCCCTCTGCCGCGCCTTCTCTCGTCCCCTCGTCTCCCACGGAGGATAACGCGATTTATGTCACGACATGGAGACATCACATCAGATTCATCGTGGCGCGCAAATGTCAACCCATCGCGACTGGTCCTAGCTTTCGTCCCACGAGAAAGGCCACGCTCGAGGGAGACGGAGGCACCATCGCCACGACGCCACCATACTCCCTTCCATGATGTAATTTCTGGCATTCCCCCTTCGCTTTGCACCTCTAAGGTCCCCTGTCGGAGAACGTTTATACGAGCGGGAAGTGTAAACGCATCAAACATATTGACTCAGCACGCTTACCTTATCAAGCCGACTGCCACCGTATACACATCGAGGATATTACAGACTCAGCAACAAATATTACAGACTCAGCAACAAATAAACAGCCACCATTGTTTCAAAATAAAGGTGATCTACCTTCCAAGCAAACACCATTGTTTCCCAATAAAGATGATCTACCTTCCAAGCAAAACTAGTCGGAGATCAAATCAAATCAAATCAAATCACATATTGATTTGCAAATCAATTGTAAATATTGACATTTATGTATCATAGCACTCTATATATACGCCTGTATGATTCTTTTGTAAAGACAAGGAGAAATAAAAATATTTCACTCCACATATCTGCTGTGCCCATACAAGTTCTTAGTTGCTCGACATCAACGCCATCTTACATGGTATCAGAGGCAATTCCTGTTCTCTCTATCACTCTCTGACGAGATCTCTTCATCGACGTTCAACCTCCAAAATCAAGGTGGATCTTTCTCTCACGTGGTCTCTCTGATTAAGCACCGAGGCCTACCCTGCCCCACGTCTCCACCTTTGTTTACGACTTCATCTGCGACTGGTGAGAGATTCCAAGCTTTCTTTTCGCACGCTAACTCTGGTGACCTTTTGTACGTAATACTTGTTATGGATTCTGAGCTCAATTCCGCATCCTCACAACACTCAACTGGTTCAACGAACTCATCTATTTCTCTTAGTGGAGTTCCCATCTTACCACTCAAATTAACAAATGATAACTATTTGCTGTGGAAAACTCAGTTTATTCCTCTCTTCCGAGTTCATAGATTACTTGGTATTGTTGACGGCACCGACCCCATACCATCACCGACTGATCCAAACTTCCATGACTGGATCACCAAGGACCAACTTATCCTCACCTGGATCAACGCTACACTTACCGAAAGTGTCTTCCCCATGGTGGTTGGCCTCAACTCTGCTCACGAGGTATGGACTGCACTTGCTAGAGCCTTTCAATCAAATTCCAGAGCTCGTGTGCTACAACTTAAAAATCAATTACATATGATTCAACGGGGGAGAGACTCTGTTCATGAATATATGCAAAGGATAAAATCTGTTGCAAACAGCTTAGCTGCAATTGGAAATCCAATTCCTGACGCGGACCTGATTATGCATGTTCTTAATGGGCTAGGTCCTATATACGACAATCTTGTACCTACCATTACTACACGTGTTGATGATTTCACCTTAGAAGAAGTTCACGGCATGCTCTCCTCTCATGAGCGCCTTCTTCAAATGCGGCACACTGATTTTCTTGCTCCTTCCGTCCACATCGCCAGCCACCAGGACAATTCGTCCAACCGCCACGACAATATCAGCAGCCAAGGTAGAGGCTTAAACATCAGCTATAATACCAATAGCCAAGGCAGAGGCCACAACACCGGCAATCGTGGCCGTGGACGATCCCGTGGCCGAGGCAGAGGTAGATGTCAAATATGCTTTATTCCTGGACACTATGCTCATGAATGTCGCAAAAGGTATGACACAAATTTCGTTGGGGGGTTCTCTCAACAACAAACAAGATTTCAATCTCATCCACGGGCCTACTCAATGACTGCGGCATCACCTAATCCAATTGAGTCACTACCTCCTCATGCATCAGCTTCATGGTATCCTGACTCAGGCGCAACTCATCATGTCACGCCGAACCTTCAGACCTTACAAGGGGCTGCACCTTATGATGGTCTTGATGAAGTCCACATTGGCAATGGTACAGGTTTGCATATTACTCATGTTGGAAACACATTACTCCCCTCTTATGCTCACAATCTTACCATGCGCAATGTCCTTTGTGTACCATCTATAACAAAAAAACCTTCTTTCTGTTCGTCAATTTACTCATGATAACAATGTCCTTTTTGAATTTCATCCTAATGAGTGCTTTGTGAAGGATCGCACAACGGGGAGCACTCTTCTGCAAGGAACAATTAAGCATGGTCTCTATCACATTTCTTCACCGTCCAAAGCCACCTTCCTTGGAGAACGCGTCAGCCCATCACCTTGGCATGCCCGACTTGGCCATCCATCCCTTCGCATCGTTCGACAAATAACAAGCCACTACGGCCTTCCTACTCATCGCTCTACTTCTTCTACTTTATGTGATGCATGCATGAAATCAAAATGTCATAAGCTTCCATTTTCTCCAACTCACAATAAAACTTTGGCTCCTTTGGAAATTATTTATTCTGACATTTGGGGCCCTGCTCCTATTCTATCAAATACTGGCTATTCCTATTATGTCTCGTTTATTGATCATCATAGCAGGTACACGTGGCTCTTCCTAATGAAGCGAAAGTCCGATCTATTAGATATTTTCTGCCATTTTCAGAAACACGTGGAACGTTTTTTCAATAAAAAAATTCTAAATGTCCATTCCGATTGGGGTGGGGAGTATCAAGCACTGCATCGGCATCTCATCAATTCTGGCATTGCTCATCGCCTCTCCTGCCCACACACTCCTCAACAAAATGGCACTGCTGAACGTAAGCATCGCCATATAATTGAAACTGCACTTGCCTTACTGAATCATGCATCAATTCCCCTCAAATTTTGGGATGCTGCCGTCACCACTGCTGTCTACCTCATCAACCGCCTTCCCACTCCTCTTCTTCAAAATAACACGCCATTAGGTAAACTCTACAATTGCGCTCCCAATTACAAGTTTCTTCGAACCTTTGGTTGCGCGTGTTATCCTCTTCTACGGCCTTACAACAAACACAAACTTCAACCTCGCTCGGACTTGTGTGTTTTCATTGGCTACAGTAATATGCATCTTGGCTACCGTTGTCTCCATGTTCCCACTGGGCGGATATATATCTCTCGACATGTTATTTTTGATGAAACTTCCTTTCCTTTTGCAACAGCCACACAGCTAGGCTCGGCCTCCGCATCGCCATCTCCGCTCACTTTACCCGGTCTCCTTGGCGCGGCTCCACGCATGCCTGTGCCTGGTATACGGATCCAACCTCCGGTCCAGGTTGACGACAACTCTCCTGCTGCTGCTAATTGCGGTCCATCCACCGCACAGCTCGACTCAACCTCCTCGACACCAAGTTGTGTTGGCACATCTCCACGCCTGCCAGATCATCATATACGCCTCCCGCGTCCACTGTCGGCTGGCGACGAACCCCTTGCCGATGACTGCACGTCTTCCCCACCTCTTGCCAATTCTCCGGGCTCATCTGCTGCTCCGTCATTGGCGACCGGGCCTTCTCCCGACTCTGCTACACCACCTCGACGCACTCGGCCTCTTACAGATATTTACAGGGACTCTGCTCCCATCGTTCTTCACACGAAATTTCGGTGTAAACATCCTCTACCTTCGATCCTTATCAACTCAGTCACAGCAGTTGAACCCAGCTGTTTCTCTCAAGCTTCCAAGGATCCAGCCTGGCGTGCAGCTATGGCGTCAGAATTTGACGCCCTCCTTCGCAATGGTACCTGGACCTTGGTCCCGCGGCGCACCTCTATGAATGTCATCGGCTGCAAATGGATTTTTCGCTTAAAGCGTCATGCGGATGGTTCTATTGAACGGCACAAGGCTCGCCTCGTTGCGAAAGGTTATCGTCAAATTCCAGGTATCGACTTTACAGATACCTTCAGTCCTGTTGTTAAAATCACAACCGTGAGATTACTACTGGCCATCGCCATAAGCTCCAACTGGACTCTGCGTCAATTGGATGTCTCCAACGCATTCTTACATGGTCATCTCAATGAAACTGTCTTTATGGATCAACCACCAGGATTTGCTCATCCTCAATTTCCTCACCATGTGTGTCATCTTAAAAAGTCCCTCTACGGCCTTCGTCAGGCCCCTCGTGCATGGTTTCAGCGTCTAGGTGGTTGGTTACAACAACACGGCTTCGTTGGCTCAAAAACTGATACCTCTCTGTTCTATCACTGCACTTCCTCCTCCAATGTCTATATTCTGGTCTATGTTGATGATATCCTCATAACTGGCGATAACTCTACATTCATTGATGACTTGATCAAGGCGCTTGGCACTGAATTTGCACTCAGAGATCTTGGTCCGGCACATTACTTTCTTGGCATTCAATTATCTGACCACTCACCCGGCTGTCATCTCAGCCAAAGCAAATATATCATGGATCTTCTTACTCGCGCAAAGATGGACGGCTCGCGGCCTATTTCGACGCCCCTGGCTGTTGAGTCTAAACTTGTCTCCTCCTCTCCTATGGAGGATGCCACACTCTATAGAAGCACCGTTGGAGCCTTGCATTATGCCACTATCACACGACCCGATATTACTTATGCTGTCAATCGTGCATGTCAGGCCATGCATGCACCTACTATCCAGCATTGGGAGGATGTCAAGCGTATACTCCGTTACTTAAAGGGTACCATTCTTCATGGCCTTCTTGTTCATCGAAGCTCTTCTCGCGAGCTACATGCTTATAGCGACGCTGATTGGGCTGGCTCCCTCACCGATCGGCGCTCCACAAGCGGTTTTGCTATATTTCTCGGCCCAAACCTAATCTCCTGGTCCTCTAAGAAGCAGGCTACGGTCTCACGCTCCAGCACCGAGGCTGAGTACAAAGCTCTTGCAAACGCCACAGCTGAAGTCATCTGGCTCCAATCTCTCCTTTCCGAACTTAACTTATCTTCCACCATAACTCCAACTCTCTGGTGCGACAACATTGGCGCTACATACCTCGCGGCCAATCCTGTGTTTCATGCGCGGACAAAACATATTGAGATTGATTTTCATTTTGTCCGGGAACGAGTCGCGGCTAAACATCTCAATATATCATTCATTTCCACACGGGATCAAATTGCAGATATATTCACCAAACCTCTATCTCGTGTTCGTTTTTTATACTTAAAGACCAAGCTCAACGTTGTACCTACTACCGATGAGCTTGTGGGGGAGTGTAAACGCATCAAACATATTGACTCAGCACGCTTACCTTATCAAGCCGACTGCCACCGTATACACATCGAGGATATTACAGACTCAGCAACAAATATTACAGACTCAGCAACAAATAAACAGCCACCATTGTTTCAAAATAAAGGTGATCTACCTTCCAAGCAAACACCATTGTTTCCCAATAAAGATGATCTACCTTCCAAGCAAAACTAGTCGGAGATCAAATCAAATCAAATCAAATCACATATTGATTTGCAAATCAATTGTAAATATTGACATTTATGTATCATAGCACTCTATATATACGCCTGTATGATTCTTTTGTAAAGACAAGGAGAAATAAAAATATTTCACTCCACATATCTGCTGTGCCCATACAAGTTCTTAGTTGCTCGACATCAACGCCATCTTACAGGAAGGAGGCGGAGAAGGGGATTGTGATTTCGCGAAGAGGAAATGGAGGAAGCGCACGTGAAGACAGGCTACCCTGTCGGTGGCGCCGATCAACTGATTCGGGCCGATGTAGTGGATGTCGTCACCGCCGCGAGAAATCTCGCCCACCATGCTCTCAACCTCGGCCTCGACGAATTCGGCTTGGCGGTGGGCTTCTCTTTCCTCGCTTGCTTCGCCGCCATGTCAGTTCCTATCTTTTCTCTTTATTTGTTCTTCTTCGTTTAATTTTTGCTTTGATGTATCATCTGAGTAATCTAAGCTCCTAAGTAAGCATTAATGAGTAAGAAATGCGATTTCTCTGTTCCTGAATCTTGGGTATATCCACGTGTTCTAACAAATACATATAGGTCAATATCGTGCTTGTCTTTCATCCATATGTTCGCACTTTCATTTAGTTTCTGATTAAATCAGCTCATTTTTTTTTTGTTTCATCTTGATCCGCAGATATCTGTTGATACTGGATCGAACTAACTTGAGGACAAACATGTTGACTGTACTTTTAATTCCATATATCTTCTGGAGCCTGCCATCTGTGCTATTTTCTTTTCTGAGGTGATCACTTGTTCTTGAGCCTGCCAATTTGTACCAATCTTGTAACACGGAGAACCATATCTGTATCAACATCAGAAAATGAGGGATAATCTGCACTAGTAAGTGGAAAATAATCCTGGACGAAACATTGGGGAAGTTTTCTGTAATCGTAAACAAAAATACTAAAAAAAATTAGGATAAGCTCGATTTCTATGCCCAGACATTATTGATTTCGCCTAGGAAAAACAAGATGCTTATTCCAGATAGCTTGAACATTTGCATTTCGGCTTCATTGCCTATATTGTTTACTTTAAACTTTAAACTTACTTGAAAGGTACCTAGTCATATTTCCCTTACTCAGATATATGGATAAGATTTGTTTTGGTCATATATTGTTAATTGTAGTTAATTTATCTATTTTTGAGACGTCTTTCCTTGACCTTTTATTGATTGCAGAGGCGAATTTGGGAGATGGATTGGACTTATTGTTATTGTTTTGCCCCTTTTCTTTTCTCGGCGCTTTCCTGGTACCTTTTTTTTTAAAAAAAAAAAAACATATGAACTTTCTTCATCCTATTCATTCTTATTGCTTATGTATGGTTTCAGGAAAATATGCAAGGGATCATATCCACTTAAGCATCTCACTGTTCTAGATTTTGGTTTCTTACTTTCTATTATATTTCAATTTTCTTTCTTTCCAAAATGTGCCAACATTGTCTGAGTTTCTTTATGTGTATCCAACTGTTGCACACTGTATGCATTCTATAGAAGTTAGTATCTATTGTAGGGAAAAACAAAACCTTCCTTGCATTTAGTCTCCATGTGAGAGTTCCAGGGAGAGTGTATGGTTAAAATCATATAGTGAGGCTCTAGCCTATTGGGTGTATTTAAGAATATTCAATTGATTTTAATATATAACCCACATTTAATAATGCTCAACTCATGCTTATGTGCCAAATCCGGTTTAGTTTGATCTCAAGTTTAAAAGCTGACTTACTTTTTAAAGATAATTGTCATTTTCAGCTTTACTGAACAATGCAAGTTACATTGCCCGCTTAGCACATATATCAGGGAGAAATCAAATTCTAGCATTTGTTGCACCATCTAATTCTTGGATTGTTATTCCAGCAGAAAGAAACATGCAGAGTATTGCATTTTACCATGAAGTATGATTAGAATATGATTTGTTCTATGTTGCTCTGTAGATTGGTTGGAGATGCCCGGGGCATTAATCCTTCTTCTAGCGGTTGCTCCAGAATTCTTTGCTTACACTATAAGAGGTGGCCCTTTGGGTTTCTATATATGTTTAGGGATCGCTTGTTATCTGCTTCAGGAGCACATCCAGGCCGCAGGAGGTTTTAGAAACTCATTCACAAAGGGCCCTGGCGTCTCAAACAGTATAGGTATCATCCTTGTTTTGGTTTACCCGATCTTGTGCTTAATCATGTATTTTACTTAGAATCCGTTGTCAACCAGTTCTAAACCTTAAATTATTTTTCGTATTCTGAGAGTGCAAGTTGGAGAAATTATGTAAATCAACTTGGTTCTATGAGATTGGTAAATAAGAGTATGAGATGGTGCTAAATGGTTGTGTTTGGCATGTAGGGCCAAATGGTTGAACTAGATTATAAGTTCACTGTCCTTTAACCTTCTAAGATAGGGAAGATGTCAATTAGTTAATATTAACCTTCTAAGATAGGGAAGATGTCAATTAGTTAATAAGAACCTTATTTATTGATAACAAGATGTTGACTCAAACAAACAAGGTGATGAGTCCTAAAAGTTTGTCCAAAAACCAAGAGCTTTGATAATGAGATAGAACGAACTTGTCCATCGAGCTTAACTTTGAGGATGAAGAACTTCATCATAGTTATGATATTGCACAAAATGAACCAAGGTTGAAGCATTGAACGACATCAAAAGTTGCCATTTAACTTTTTTGTGACAACATCATCACTCAATTCAAGCTTCTTGGAGTCCTCATGATGCAAAACATAAAACATTGGTGCAATTTCAGACTCAAATCAAACATACTAAACCCTTTTCTTCTCTTCTTTTAGAAATTAATGATTTTAATTGTTCTAGAATTTACATTAAATATGACAAGAAATCAAACGCATTGTAGCGACGACGCGCGCACACATACTGACACTTAAATATTTAACACGTTGCGTTCAACATTTAGTTGGGGCCACCTTGTCTGTCCAAGCGGAAGGCGGGTAGAAGGGGAGAATCCGGCGGCCGGGAAATGATTTGGACCGGGTCGGCAGAGGAGGAAGGAGACGGTCCAGAAGGCACGTGCGGAGCGGGTGATTGACCATGCCGATCCGCGGTGGCTGCTCGGCCTCTGGCTGTTAAATTAATGGAGGCATTAATGATCCCAACCGCAATGGCAGTGGAGAGAGCGCAGCACATTCAAAGCCGAGAAAAAAAAGCCTCGCGCTCTCTCTCGTCATTAAAGCGAGCAGCAGGCCATTTATTTGTGGCATGCGACCCGCCATTAAAGCCTCCACCTCATCCATCGTCTCCACCGTCCTCCCTCTCCCTGTCGGCTCCACGTCACCCACGCCCGCTGCGCCGGCACTCGCCAGTCCCGCCATAGGTTAGTTCAGCCGCTCCGGTGATAGCAGCGCCTCAGGGTCCCCGCACCGCATCCGGCTCGAGGAAAATACGACCGAAGACGACGACCCAATCATTGGCGGTCGCAGGAAGAGCGACGACGGGCTCGTCATTGACCGGCTCCGCCGCGACGATGGCCCCACGCCGATGCTCAGCCGGCCGCTGGGCTCTGACGAGAGCGGAAAGAAGCCGCGCCGCTTGAAGAAGGCCGGTGACTTGGCCTGGAAGGCGCTGGCCCCGCGGTAGGAGCGGAAGGAGAAGACCCGCACCGCCCGCGAGGCGGAGGAGGAGCCCATGCCGACGCCGCCGAAGGGCGACGGCCATCGCTTGCTCCAGAAACCGGCTCGGTGGTGACGGTACCTCCACGGCGACGCAGTGGCCGGCTCCATCACCAGCCGCTCCGTTGCCAGGCTCCGCTCGAAGCCGAAGGAGTAGGATCGCTTGAGTAGGAAGTCGCGCGGGCCGAATCGATCCTCCGAGGGGACCGGCGACATAGCGGCTGGGACAATCTCGGTGTCTGGCTCCAGGATTAGAGTCGCTGCACCGCCGGGGTCAGGCGGCGGGGGCGGGGGCGGGTCGATGAGTAAGATGTCGTTGAGGCTGGGGCTGATCCGGGCGGAGCGCATGGGGACGAAGGCGGGCTCGTGGCGGAGCACGGCGGCGCGGCAAAGAGGGCAGGTTGCGTGAGAGCGGAGCCACACGTCGATACAGTCCATGTGGAATGCGTGCGCGCAGAAGGGTAACGTCCGGAGCGTGTCGTCGTCCTCAAACTCCAACAGGCACACCGCGCACTCTCGATTGGTGGCGACGAGCTGCTTAGCCTTGGCCCGGGAGAAGAGGGAAACTGGCAGCGCTTTGATGGCGGCGTCGTCGAGGCCGTAAGCCGAGAGGAAGAAGTCGGAGGAACCAAAGGAGGCCCCGAGGAAGCCTCCAGCGCTGCCGAAAGGCGGCGACGAGTCCAGGTCGGACGCCGCGGTGGCTGATTGGAGGAATCTTCTTCTGAGCCTCCACCGGCGCCAGCGACGGCGGATGAGGCGGAGACGATGGGAGATGATCCTGGCGTAGATCACAATGAGGAGGGCGGTGCCGACGACGGCAACCATGGCGATGAGTGGAGGGCTGAGATCGGGAGTGATCGGGCCCGCGTTAGAGGCAGCGTCGCCGGGGATGGCAGGGGATGGGCCCCACTGGAATTCGAAGGCGGCGTCCGTGGAGGGCGGCGCCTCCATCATCGTTGTCGCGGCACACAGGGAAGAATGAAGAAGCGAACAGAGTGGAGGAAACGTTCGCGAAGCAGTCGCTTGATCTTTATTTTGTTCGCTCCTTGCACAGGTGTCGTCACTGTTCGTACATGAAAGATGATCCCGCACCCGGCTTGTAGTTTAACGTGGTCCCTGCGATTGGAAGTGGGCGGGATTGAGATGGCATTTAATATGTGGTCGCAGGATGTGAGTTCCTGAGGTACAAGATATGCATCGGGGGTCGACGGGACTGTCGCGATCCACGATGACGGCACTTTGTAGGTAGGAGCTCTCCGACGTCTTCCACCACGTGGGAGTCATGTGACTATTGCCCGATGGCAATTCGGTAATAATTTATTTGTCGAATGCTTTTTCTTTTTAATTAAATAATATATTACCGAAAAAATGAACACCAATTTAGTGTGGACGTTATTAATTTTTTTGTATCAGTCTACAGTATGATCTTCTTTTTTAGGACAAGTGGAAATTACTTTTTGATTCTATTAGCGTTATGTAGTTGGCTCACAACTGAAGCTAAGTTAAACATCAACTTAATGATCAATGAAGACAACTGAAGCTAAGTTAAACATCTAATTAATGATCAAGACATCAACCGTAAGAAGTTTCAACTAGGGATGAGCATAAATTAGTTTTTATTAAGTAAACCAGTTTGGTAAGCTGTAGTATTCTTTTTGTCTATTTTTTGGTATCAGATTTTTTTTTTAATTTCGTAATAAATAATTGGCTCATGCAACCTAGTCAACCTTTGAGAGTTAAGATCTTCTAACACTCCCAAGGGCTCCATGGACCCGAGTGGTCTCTAACACTCCTGACTTTCTTTTCACTATTCTTTTTTGTGTCTAAGCATTCACCACATACTAGTTCTAAGTCTAAGATATATTTTGTTGAATAGAATTTGAAATAAATAAAAAATACAATGAATCTAAATGAAAAACTACGTAGATTTATTATATTTTTTTATCTATTTCATTATAAATTTTATTCAATAAAATATATCCTAAAGCTCTCATAGTCACCCTCACCTTCGCCTCCTCACTCCAAGCCCCAAGGCCAAAGCCCGAGCGCTCACCCTTGCCTTAGTGGCCCCACCTCCTCAATCTAAGCCCACATCCTCGCCCTTGTATTTGTGGCCTCGCCTTATCAATCCAAGCCTGAAGCCCTCACTCTCTACCTCGCCTTGCCATCTACCTACTTACTGCTTAGCGCTTAGTCTTCAGCTCTCAACTTCTCACTGCTGGCAGTGACCCACCTTATCAATCATCACTTACCACTTCTGCATTTTTGTTGTAGAGTATAGACTATAGTGTACCATGCACTCCACAGCTCACCATTGTTAACAAAATATCAACGAATCAACCCATCAACATTACGACTATTACATCTCAAGCCTCAAATGTAAGTTATTTCAATGCTTTTAATTTTTTTTTTATCAAATTTGGTTTTTACTATATGAATAATTATAGATTTTTTGTACTTTATATTTTATAGTCATATACTCATATTTATATTGTAGATGCTAGAAGAAGACATGAAAATTGATATTATATCTATAGATCCTACACGTACAACAATACAAATTTTTGTTCCTACACAACCTATAGCAGCTATTTCAAGAGAAAAAGACTTTGACAATCACATACAAGATTAGGGATATGAGATTATTTTACAAAAAAGATTTAAATACAAATGGTTCAATTGTTGGCAAATGCAAGTATTGTGAAAAAAAAATTAAGAAATAGCTTAAAACTAATGGTACTTCTGGGCTAAGACACTATATAAAAATATGTAAGAAATATCTCTACAGTGTTAACCAGCAAACTGGACTTAATTTCATGACAGATGATGAAAACAATAAAGTATATTCTAGTAGTGTTTAAAATTTTGATCAAGATGCTATCAAGAATACATTAACTAAAATGATCATTATTTATGAGCTCCCTTTTAAGTGTGTTCACAGTCAATGTTTTAAACATTTGTTTTCAATTGTGTGCCCTAGATTTAAGGTTCTAGCAAGATGGATAGTTTTCATGTGATTGCTTACAACAATCATAACTTTATTTGAATGAGAAATTGAAGCTAAAAAAGTTATTTCAAAAGTCAAATATAAGAGTTTTTTTAACAACTAATATATGGACTTCTTTGCAAAGAACCAACTATATGTGCCTAACCACCCACTAAATTGATGAAGATTAAAAATTAAATAAAAAATACTAAACTTTTTCCTAGTTAATGATCATACTAGTAGGAGTATAGATATGGTTATTCAGATGTATCTTCTTAATTGGAGAATCGATAAAGTTTTTTATGTAACTATTGATAATATTTTAAGTAATAATATAGCCATCAATTACTTGAGAGAAAAATGGTTAATTGGGGCTTTAGCATTGCACGTGAAAAGTATATTCACATGAGGTGTATTGCTCCTATAGTTAATTTTATTGTGAATGATGAGTTGAAAGAGATAACTTCATTTGTTTATAAAATTTGGCATATTATTTACTATGTGAGATATTTTCCATCTAGAATAAGCAAATTTAAAGAATGTGTTGAAATTGAAAAAAAAAATACAATTTAAGCATATATTATGCTTAGATGTAAGTACCAAATGAAATTCAATACATCTTATGCTTGATACCACTTAAAAAATTTGAAAAAACATTTGAAAGATACAAAGTCTTATATTCTAATTTTTGTTATGAATTAATAATAGAAAATGGAGCTGATGGAGTGTTAGTTGTAGAGATTGGGATGACGCTAAATGAACTATTAAATTTCTGGAGGATGTTAATGCCCTTATACTCAAAGTTACTCATAGCATGTATGTGACTTCTAACTTTCTCTTTGATGAGCTTATTATTATTGATAAACTATTGACCAAGCTAAAAAAATTAAAGATTTTGATTTAAGTATGACGGCCCATTCCAGGAGAAAGATGATAAATATTGGGTGATACTTCAAAAATAAATAAGTTAATTTAGATAAAGTATAGATCAAACATTAACAATTAACATTCTTGCAGTGGGCTACGCCCAAACCCCGAAAAGAAGTTACGCTACAATGTTCATCGTGAAATACATCGTAATCTCTCAAATAAATTAATGCAAACCAGTAGAAAGACTAGATCTATGTTGAGAGAGGCCAAGACACGATCTTCAGTGTCGAAACAAGGGGGAAATCCAGCCAGAAAAGCCTTTCCTGGCCAAAATGGCCATCAAGCCCTAGGTCTCGCCGTTTCGCTTTATTCTCCCCAACCTGTCACCCAAATCACGTGATTCCAGTCCCAAAACGTCCGTGGCTAAGTTAGGAAGGTCTCCACCAAATTTCATCAAATTCCACTTCCAAAATAGTAAGAAACAAATGAAAAATCGAATGGGTGTCAAATCTGGCAGGACGATACACGGCCATGCATGGATGCACGGCTACGCCCGTGAACAGCTCGTCGAAGGTTATTTTCTGAAAAATTTACTCTTCACGACCATGTATGTGTTCACGAGTGTGCCCGTGAATGTTTCGTCGAGTTTTGGAAAAGTCGGTCGATCCCTTCACGGTCGTGCATAGGTGCACGGGCATGCCCATGAATGGCTCGGCGCAGTCTCAGAGTGCAGGCTTATACACGACCGTGCATGGCTACACAACTATACTCATGAAGAGCGTAGAAAAGCCCGTTTGAGCTGAAATTTGACGTGTAGCTTCATCTCATCACGAGGAATAGTCTCACATCTTTAGATCTTCCAAATCCCACCAATTTTAGGGCGAAATCCCTACATTTCAATGAAAATAAGGAAAAGTGAAGATTCTGAAAAATGTAAAGCATTTAGGCAAATAAATGAGACAAAGTATGCATTTTATTCCAAAATAATAATAAAATTAAGCCACGATATATCATATATTTGCATGCTATCAGTTTACAAATTTATCCTGTCTAATTGATATTGAAAAAACTATTAAAGACATTGAAAATTTTAAAATAAGTAAAATATTTTTTTTATTTTTATTAGTTATGAATATTGTGATGAAATCATATTTAATAATATATTTTTTATTTATGAGTTGAATTTTCGAATTTGCAACATTAACAACTATTGATATGTAAAGAATAAGCTAAATGTGTCGGCTCTTTAATTTGCATGTGCTTGCGTAATGTAAAATGGTAAATTGAGTTATTGACTAGTAGTTGTTAATTAATGATTTTGAGTTTTTTTGGCATTCTCATTTTTTGTTTATTCTATACAAGTCTGAATTTTATGACTACTAAAAAGGTTAATTCATTTGTTTTTCTTTGTAGTTTATGGAATCACATCAAGATTCAAGGAAAGTGTGTGGAGGTGTTAGTGACTTTCTAGAGACTAGAGCTTATGCTTTGAATCATAATATTTTGATGTGGCATACTGTATTTTTAAATGTGATAATGTAAAAAAAAATGTGAATTGTCAAAGTGTGACAATATGGCAATGTGGATTGTGACAATGTGGAATTGACTTGTGAGTTTAGGACCATGTGGTAAATATTTTTGATATTGTGATTTGCTATTTTTAGAGATTTTTCTTATTTAATATTGCTTTTTTAATTGATTGTTGCATAGAGTTAAAGAGTATCGCTTTTGGTTTATGAATTATGATAATGTGACAATGTGGATTTCTAGAGATTGATCGGTTGATGCTATGAAGTAATAATCAATAATTGAAAATTGTTCCCTTAAGTGAACTTAGAGAGCTTGTTGTAGTTTCATCTCTATCTCAGGTCATTTGTGCTTCTTTTCTTTGTTCCATACCTTTGTTTCCCGCCTTAGCATTTGGCTTGAAGCTATTCTTTTTTATATATTAAAATGGAATAAACTTATTTTAATTTATAAATTTTTATATTTTTAAAATAATTTAATCTAATTTTAGTATCTCAATTACTATTTAAACAGTGAATACCATATTTTTAGGTTACAATTCAAATTCAGTGTAAAAATGAAACACATAAAGATCTTACAACTTTCTTAAACATCTAATTCTAATATATTAAATTTACAACCATCCCACCCTTCACCAATGCTGGAACACACAAGTAGAAAAAATAATAATAATAATTTAAAGAATGAGCATGCTTCTCTTAAACGTTACTTTCGTTTAAAATAATAATTGTAAACATTCACAAAGTAAACCTTATTGTTAATAAAGATTTTTGTCCATTTATGGGAGTTTTCAAATTAAAATTAATATAGTTCAATATATTTAAGTAAGTGGGATTAAAACAGTAGGTTTAATTTTAAATTAATTTTGATTTTACATTAAGAAATAAATATCTACTATGATTTAAAATTGAAAAACGCAGATTCAAATCCAAATCGAATTTAAATAAAAATATTAAAAATACCGATTCAAACACATTAATTTATTCAACAAATATTCATTAACTAATTTTATATTTTTATAAATTTACATAATAACTATTATAAGTCATTTCTAGTCAATGATTATTCCTAAATTCTAAATCAAAGTAAATAAACATTTATAAGCTATTTTTGGACAAAATATCAATAAACTCATATGATAATTTTTACAAGTCATTTAAGGATAATAATTAATTCTAAGTTCTAAAAAAGAGCAAATAAATATTCATAAACTATTTTTAGGCTAAATATTTAAAAATGTGTCAAATAATTTGTAAGATGACTTATGATAATAACTATTATTTAATTCTAAAAATTTAGCCAATTAAAATCAATAAACTATTTTCAAGCTAAATATTTATAAATTTATATGATAATAATAATCATTATTAAACTATTGTTGTGTCAATAAATATCCCTATGCTCTAAGTCATATAGATAAGCCATTCATGGGTCAAAATCAAAAGTAATTTTTGATCAAAATGAAAGCTTTGTCATTAAGTCCTAAATAGATATTTTAATCAAGTTCACTTTATATTATATATTAAGGGGCAAATAACAAATAAGTGCTTGTGCTCCTCAAAAGTTAGAACCTAACAAATAAAATGTCTTGTAATTATGATCGGATTTAATAAATTTATATTATGTCTACTCATATCGTCTAAAATATTTTTGACCCTACAAATTCTAGTATTGTGATAGTATTGTGATAGTAAATTCTAATACCCATATAAAGAATTAGTTGTTGACCAATTAATCAAATGGAGACTTGTTTTGATTATATCTCAAAATAGCTCCAAGTGAAAATATTGGATCTAGTTTAGATTTTTTTTTTTTTATTGCTTATATCTCAAAATGCACACCCCTTAAAAATCGCCCTTTGTCCTTCTATTAATGATACATCCTACCATAAGGGATATGTAATCCCTAACTTTCAAAAGGTTTAATGAGGTTGGAACCCTTATCATCATTTAACTTGTTTTGTCGTTACATATAGAAGCATACGTAGTAGTGATGCTTTATTATTACCAAAATTCCTACAAAAGCTATTGAGGGTTTGTTTCCTTTGATCGGTATTTTTCATTATAAAGTGAAATCATCATGACTTAGGCTCATATATGGAGGATGCTTTTTCATAAAATTTGCTTTAGCAAGTGATAAGATTATAATCTTATCACTAGCAAATATTAAATGGACTAAGAATGAGAAAAATGCTTAATTATATCACACAACCTTTAGAACAATCTGAAGCCAGCCATTATTAGACTATTGATTAGCAAATGAGTCCAACTCTTTCGGAAATACAAGTTGATCTTTGTTTCTCTATAATACTTTATTTTCTTAGGGAACTATCTTTTGATGAAAATACTCAAGTTGTCGACCTTGTGAGGCTAGTATGAAATTTAAAGTAGAATGCACTAACTAACACACATTGAGTTCGTATCATTCATCAAATTTAGATGAAGCCTTCATGTATTTTTTTTTCTCACTTCACATTTTGTGCATGATTTTTTTAAAAAAGAAAATTGTAGACAAACTCTTTAATTAATATATAAAAAATAATTTATCTTGTTACTTTCAATCACATAAAATATATAATAAATTATATATAGGTCCAATATTTAAAAAAAAATAATATATTATATAACTTTTTCCAACCTTAAGGACTATCTTGGAGTTGTTCGTGCAAAAGTGACAAAATCAAAATATAACATGAGATAATTAAAAAGTTAAATAACATGTGAGATTATATTCATATTAGTCTCTTTTATTATTCGTTTGACATTAAATAGGAAATGGCTAACTTTACACTAGCTAGGATTCTAACTTTATAAGAGTGATGAAGAAAGGATCAATTTATAAGAGGTTATACTAAATTTATCTTATTACACTAAGTTACGACCTAACAAATAAAAGTGATGACGAAAGGCCAATTTTATAAGAGGCAATATGTCATACCCCTAGAATAATCATAAAATTCAATAATTATCTTCCTATATCACATAATTCAATTTTCCAGGATTCAATAAATGAAATCAAATCAGTTTTTCTCTAAAGTTGTAAGGGCTCAAAGATAAATGTGTCATAACATGCTCAAAGTTATCAACTTAGTGCTATTGTTGGATTCCAAACAATTGCCCTTACAACATGATCATGAATAAAGTATCAAGGGTTCCATATAAACATTTGGTCCAATATCAACAAATTAACAATGGTCATGAATCAACTAATAGTTATAATTCTAGGAAAGGAAAATGATCAATTCACCAAAATCATGAGCATGAAATATTGCATAAGGTTCATTACAAATTTTACCATAAGAATTATAGGCCTAAGAGTAGAATATGTGAAATTGAATCAGCCCATTTCATTCAAATGAATCATAATGAAATACTATATATAATTATACAAAATAGGAGTCATTGAAACCATATTCAAGTTTCCTTGCCAATAAACTTGGTTTGCTGTCGTTTGACAAAATATACAAAAAAATATAAGGGTTACAATAATAAAGGGTCAAACTGCTCTGTTTTCAAAAATTTTAGGGCAATGAACTAGAAAATGTAGTCAGTTTAAGGTAATGATGGATATGAAAGCTATTCAATATATAATCCGTTGGAAAGATATTTGAATCTACTTTGGTACAAAATAAGAATTATTCAAATCGGAGAAGTAAATCGGAAGTTATAAGTGAAATAACACAAGTAGGTCAATCTGATATTACAAACAACATATACTGAATGTTGCTGCATAATTGATTCCCTAACTCTAATTAAGTATGAGCAATATTGGATGCGTTGGAAAGATTTTCAAGTCTTCTTTTGCACAAAATAAGTATGAGATATAAATCATTTGTGTGTATAATATTATATAATAAAAACCCAAACAAGGTCATATTTACATAATCACACCGCTTTAACCATGCTTATACAATTCTCCACATTCATTTGATAAAAATGTCCAAATTTATTTTGATTTTAACAAATCAGAATATGAACTAGGTCTTTAGGTTTTGAACATAATTTTGTATCAATATATTATAGTTTTAAAACCATGAATTTAGGGCATAGGGTAGAAACTTGCCTTATGCAAATTTAAGCTTTTTTTACTTCTTCTTCTTCACTTCACCACTTTCACCAATTCTTCCCCAAGTCCAAACGAAAGTTGCTGGTAAAACTCTATTTTTTTTCTTTTATTTTACCTCATTAGTCACCCCTAAGAAGGAGGTGTCTACACATGGTTAATCTCATTTTCATGCATGCTTGAGGTGGCTTGAAAAGTCAAGCATGATGTGTTTTAATTTCATCCATTAACTTAGGTAATTGTTTTCTTTCTCTCTATTTTTCTTTTTTTTTTGTTTTTTACTTCACAAACTCATGAGGTATGATCAATATACATTATAGTTTTTATTCTACATCCTACATGGTTGAACTTATATTTTTGTCCTTTTCATTATATACTATTCTCCTTGTGTTCTTAAAATGGGTATTTCACTATATCTACTTAATCATGTCAAAGATAAATCATGGATATCATACAATATTTTCTTAACAATTTAGTGTTTTGAGTCTCTCCTAACACAATGCTGATATGCACATTAGTGACCTTCGTTCCAAGAGAAAGAGAAGATAATAGGTATTAAAGTATTTCTCTAATCTCAAAATTAAAAGGAAAAACATGAACCAATATGTCAATTGTAGAAGACATGATTCTATGAGTTTAATAGTCGCTCCCCTTTGTAAGAACCCTTGTATATCTTTGTTAGCTTATGATATTTTCTCCTCATTGCTTAACGAAGGATTTACTATATTTTTTTTAATGTGGAATAAACATTATATTGTTCTTCAATGTAATGAACATTAGAAAACCCAAATATTAACCATATAATCAACAGTAAAAAGGCAAGAATACAATGAAAGCTACCATAAAAGGTGACTACCTAAAACGGGTAATTGAGTCTTCTTCTAAGCTGGAATTCTTTATTCATTTTATGGACAATGAACAGGAAATGTAAAATCTGAAACTAAATATTTACTATTTTTGAGGTCTCTTGGAAAATTTAATTGTTTGAGACTTGTTAGTAGAGTTACGTAAATCAATTATTCAATAGTTGAAGTATATCTTTAGGTGCATACTGATGTCTAATATTTATATAGGTCCATGAGATCATCACCAAAGCAAAAAGAACTACTGTACGCTGAAAAGATCATAACGCAAATGTTAGAAAAATTTATAAAAATAGATATATTTAATGTTAGCCTTTAATGCGAACGTTACAAAGTTAGCAGGTAACATTTAGAAAAAAGCTTAAAATCTCATGCGAAAGCTTGAGATTAGATAGCTTCCCTCTTTCCCCTTTTCTTTTTTTTTTATTTTGTTTTATAGATTTCGCTGCTAGTTGTTAAAAGGGCATCCGATCAACTTCTTTACAGTCGTATTCGTAGGGGAAGAGTGCTCGGTTATAACCTGAGTGTTTAATCCGAAATTAACTCGCACGAGAATCCGGATTTTCACCAAAGAATAAGCCTCTGGATTTTACCATTCTAACTCTCTTTTAAATATATTATGCAAGTTTCATTGCTTAATAATTTATATTTATATTTTCTGTTTAAATAAAAGTCTAAATAAAATTTTAGACCAACAGCAAGTCATAAGTCATCACTGCCATCACTCATGCAACTCTTTTGCACAATATTTCTAGATAGAAGACTTCAAGGTTGAGACTTAGACTTCACTTGCCATTTTTACCTAGTTTTAGTATCTTTCCAAAGATGGACCCTCAAATCATAAAAGGAACTTTCCTAACCCTAATTAGGGTGTCCTAGATCTTAGGGCCTATTTGGCTTCACTTTGAAGCACCTTTTAAGCAACTTTTTATGTCAAAAGCTATTAAAATTAGGGATGTGTAAAACAATCGTCGAACCGTCGAACCGTGGAACCGTGGTTAATCGAACCGAATGATTCTTAACCGGTTGGGTTTTTTACCCATTGACCAGTTATTGGTTCAGTTATGGTTCGGGACTTGGCCGGTTAACTAAACTGAATCGTTATATATATATATATATATATATATATATATATATATATATATATATATATATATATAATATAAAAATAAATGTTTTATATAAAAATCAAACTAGTTAATCATCAAAAATCAATGATTAGCCAAAATATTTATATTTATTTATCTTAAATTATTTTATAATTTATATTATATATATATATAAAGAATATAGTTAACTATTGGTTTTTAGCTAACCGTACTAAAAAATCAATTAACCAGTCAATTAGTTAACTGGGCCAACGATTCAGGAATGGTTTCTATTTTCCCTAAACCGGTCGGTTTGGTTGTGGGTGAAAAATTTTACCACGGTTCGGTTTCGTGCACACCTTTAGTGAAAATAGCATTTGATAATGAAATGCTTAGTTATGGAAGCTACAAAATGAAGCTTTTCCAATAATGCTACTTAATTTGCCTGAATAAGTATAAATAAATAATTATTAAATATAATATATAAAATAAATAATTGTATTTAAAATTTATATATAATAAATATTTAAATATATTTAAAATTTTAATATAAATAAATAAATATGTTAATTTAAATGTTATAATTATAAAATTTTAAATAAATAAATAACATATATGTATAATTATAAAATTTTAACTAAATAATATACATATACACACATGTGTATGTAAAGTTTAATCATTTTGACATTTGACATCACTAAAAGCAAAGAATTTATCAAATAATTTTAAATTATGACATCAGATAAAAATAATTAAAAGTTATTTACCAAACAGTTTATAAATTTTTACACCACAGTACATTACAGTTAAATACAATTATAAAAGTATAACAATATGGCCAAACAGGGCCTTAGACCTATTTACCATTTATATTATTTATCTTTGTTTTTTAGAGTTTTGAAATATATACGATCAAGTTCATAGAATAAACTCATTTTCAAGACAAGGGTGTAACTCATTTTCAAGACAAGTTCATAGAATAAATTTATCAAATAACTCATTTTCACAATTTTATTCTAAAATAATTAATTAATGTTAAATGTGTTTATTAGTTTTAATTTATAAAATTTTATATTTTATGAAATAATTTAAAATGAAAAATTTTATTCAAGCATTAATTTAATCTAATTCGAGTATCTCCAAGTACCATCTGAATATCCAAATCAAATTTGAGTTAAGTGACTATCATGTATTTAGCAAGAATCAAAAGTAGCGGAGCAGCTTCCAGTTCAGATTCAGTGTCAAAACGGCATTTATGTTATGCATTAAGCATAAGGAAACAGCCTAATGCCAATGAGGCCGAAGGACCTTCGAGGTTTCAAATTTTGTTTGGCTACAGATGTAATTCTAGTACGAATTTCATATACAAAACGCCTCTACTCATGTGGTGTATAAAACAAAGGATAAATATTAAACGCCTCTACTCTAGTACGAATTTAACTTCTTGCAATCAATTACCAGCTGAATTCTTCCAGAATGGTGAGAGATGCAAACTACAGATTACCATCAACAGATTAAAAATAACATTGCATTGGATATCACCAGGTACCCAGCTAAAACATTTTACAAACAATGGGCAAAGTATTTATGGAAATAAACAATTAATAGGGCATCTAAAACCTCCCCACAACAATTTCAGATTTTGAAAGATCTGTAAGTAGTTAAAATGATCATCACAAACTGCAAGTAGAAATGAAGAGCAAATCAAATTGCCATGCTATCAGTTTAGCCACAATATACCTACGTAGTTTCTAGTTATCATATACTTGCACATCTGTTTGATCATCGTAGAGAGGGTTATAAAAGAACAAAGCAATTCTTGAACTACACGAATAACAGCCTGAAAATGCATGTTTACATTGTTCAATAAAAAAATAAATAGATTTAAAGCTTGATTGAATAATCGAACAAGCCTGAAGCAAGTTTGGTGAGTCAAATCTTGTGATTAAATGTAATAACCCAAATTTTTGAAAAATAATTTTAGAAAATGAAAATTAATGTTTTTGATTTTTGGTGAATTTTCTGGAAATTTTGGGGAATTTTCCTGAATTTTTATGATTTTATAAATGTTAAAAGAAATATATTAAATTTAGATTTAATTTAAAATTTTGATTCGTGCTCGTAGGGGCTTAAACCCACGTTGCACTTGAGTTTTGGCTCAGCTCAACCACTGGGCTGATTCGCGGTTCTATTTTAAATCGCGCCATATTGTTTTTATTTAATGAATTAAGTTATTTTCGAGGGACAAGTGAACTCGTCGTCTTCCCCGATTATTGCGGTGACTGAGTCGCCGCCGCCTCCTCACTATTTTGGGATGCGTTTCACATCTATTTGTGAGGGCTTTTGTATGCCCTGATCTTCTAGCAAGCCTAGTGTGTCTTCGAGCCACAACGCGCCACCAGGAGGAAGAATTCGGAGAAAGGAGTTCGCCGAAGTCGATGCCGCTTTAGCTTTCAGTGCAGCCAGCATTGATAGTTTCTCTTCCCTGTGCTACGATACAACTTCGTAGCAAGGTATTCTTACTTCTCAGTTGTTTTGGTGAAGTTTGGATAAGTTTAGGATAGGTTTTGTGTATCGACGGCGGTGGCACCACCAACGATACCCGTCGGCCGCAGCGAGTACTTCGCCGCACGTCGAAAGCTCGCTGCAGCTAGTCTGGAGCTTCCCTTCGTCGTCAGGAGCCGTTTGGCGAAGATTGGCGACAAACGGACACTCGACATGCCCACATGAGCTAGCCGGCGCAAGCAGGGGACGCAGGTCGGATGGCCTTGCACGGCGGCGTTCAAGCGGTGTAGCGAGCGGGTGGCTTAGTTTGATTTCTGGGTTTGGGTTTGGTTTATTTGAAATAAACCCAGCTCAATCTCAATTTGGACCAGCATTAAGCAGCTCAACAAATTGAGCGGTTCAATTTCAATTTGGCCTAGCATTGGTTTTTGAACCGATTCGAGTCGATTTCGATCAAATCAAGGCTGGTTCATATACTTGTTGGAAAGCTTATGAAATTTCCTATCCAATGGTACCAAGTGTGTCACTAGATAGCCTGTATATTTTGTATAATTTAGGTTTAAAGTGTCAGTCTGACTTGGTTCAGGGTGAATCTGACCAGTTCACTGCAATTCTATCTAGTTCAGTGGTTTTTGGGTTAAGTTCATTGGATCCAAGCTGATTCCCTAGGTTTTGGGATGTTTTCTACCTATTAGTAGCCTTAGATTTCAAGTTAGAATATTTATTGATAGGGTTTATGCACAAATTTATGTTCTAGAGTGATTGATCCATGATATGACTCTCGTGCAAAAGCACGCCCAAGAAGACAATACAAAATACTTCACAAACGCTAACTACAACCTTATGCCATTATTTATACAACTTAACTATTAAGCGAACCGAGTATGACAACTCAACCCGAATCCGCTTTATTAATAACCACTACCCTCTAGAGAAAATGGGCCTATAACAACTAATGATAATTGGGCCCGTAACAATTACCCCCTCTCAAGCTAGCCTTGTCCTCAAGGCTGAAAAACTTCATTTTGCCCGGATCCCAAATCGCTCGGTAAGTTGTAGAAGCCGGTGCACCAAACAGGTCGGCCCCAAGCATGTTGCTGGGATCCCAAATCACTCGATAAGTTGCTAAAACAGGAACACCAAACATGGCCGCCTCAAGCTTGACAGCTTCTTGTGCTTGATCATCTACTTGTGCATCAAGTATTACATCTTCTGCATTCTTGTGCTTGACAAATTTAGCTTCCAGCTCTCTAGTTTCTTCAAAAGTTTCAATAGCTGAAGTAGACTTGGCTCTCTTGTAGGCAGCTACAGATGGGTCTTTAACCTTCCGAAGTTTCTACATTGTCAAATGTATTATCGTTACCATTAACCAGCTCTAGTAAAATATCCACTTCTTCCTCAATTGACACCTGAATAGTTTGACCCGTGGCATCAACTTGAGGTGTTGGATGCAATACTCCCTCTTAAATGGTTGTTCCATGTGCTAGTTTAGCATTTGTAACAAGATCAGCATCTTCTGGTACAAGCAATCCTAGATGACCCTACAAGACATTTTCCTCATCCTCTCTCTTGGATGCTTCAATAGCAGTGCTGATCATGTCCTCTTCTGAATTAACATGATTTACACCGTCATCTTCATAGTAGGTTTGATCAAGAGCTGCACTGAATCTTTGCATCATTTCTTGTTTCAACCTTTCCCAATCAAGATTATGAATCTGTCGTCGTAACTGTCGAATCCAATCGTATGCTGGTCCCACCATACAGACAAATGCCAAAGGAAATTTATAATCATCATACATACCTCTAATGTGAAAAAAATACTCAGCTTGGGCAATCCAATCTTCTGGAGCAGTTCCATCAAATCCGCGTAAGTCCACATAAATGTGAAGCGGCCGTCTATCTTCCACGGTACTTTGACTCTGTAATGTATTCTTCAGGACATTGCTTGAGGTTGAATAAGTCTGTCTATCAACAAGTACCTTCCCACCCTCTTGCCTTTTGTTCTCTTGAACTAACTCCCTCAACATCATTTCATCTCATCTAACACAATAGCATAATGATCCATCTCTCCTCAATTTTTTTTTCTGTGCTACAGTAAATTACAACAGTGCTTGCTACAGTTACCGATTTTTTTTTCCAACTCTCTGATTTTTTTTTCAACAAGCTGCTACAGTACCTCCTTGCGCACAGTCCTTCCTCGCGCACGCCGGCGCTGCGCCTGCTTCGCCGTTCACCCGCCTGCGTGCTCCGGTGCTTGCATCGCCAGCCAACAACTCCAGCCAGCTAGGGTTCCGGTGGGGAAGAGGGTCGTGGGAAGGGAGCAGCGGCGTCAGGAGGCGGATCTAGGGCGTAAGCATGGCGGAAACAGGGGATGGCGTCGGAGTTTCGATTCCGGCCATCGGTGGGGTGGATGATCAAATTCCTGCGGCTGAAGCTTCGTCAGGGGAAGGAGGAGTGGTGGCCGAAGTTTCATGGAGATCCGGCCGGTGGATTGTCGGAGGCGAGGGCTCAAAGTTTCGCAAATCTGGAACAAGTTGCAGGCGAGCAGAGGTGTATTAGATGGATCGTGGAAGGGAGCGGCAGCGTCGCCTTCCACCCGATTGCTTCCGTCGTACGCCTGGATGCTGCAACAGTTCTCGTCGCCTCGGCGGACAGAATCAGGGACGACGAACTCTGGCGACCGAATAGATAGTAATGGCGGCATGGCGTTAGTGCTGGACAATCGGACGACATCAGACTTTGTTGGGAGGCAAGCTTGGCGGCTGACGAGCGCTGATCTTGGGAGGAGATGGAGGCGGACGATCAGGCGAGAGCACGCCCTAGGTTTTTTTTTTTTTTAGCTTATCAACGATAGCAGATTCGCTGATAAGATCTACTACCGACAACGGAAACTCCTTCCGCCTTTATCCGTCGCTGGACCACCGGTTCTCCGGCGATCGATCTGGCAGGTCGAACCAATTGATACGACTCTCGTGAAAAAACACGCCCAAGAAGACAATACAAAATACTTCATAAACCCTAACTACAACCTTAGGCCCTTATTTATACAACTTAACTATTAAGCGAACCGGGTATGACAACTCAACCCGAATCTGCTTTATTAATAACCACTACCCTCTAGAGATAATGGGCCTATAAAAACTAATGATAATTGGGCCCGTAACAATCCACTATTTGGTTTGCATCATTTGATAATTGGTTTTGTTGGTTTATCAAAAGTAAGACCTCAAACCAGATTTCTGTAAATAAGATTTGCTAATCTTTATTCCAATTGACTCAATTTGTATAGTATCCTGTGTATCAGTTTTGAGTTTGTAGTTGCATGTATTTCTGGCACATCATTACCGGTATCCACGTTGTGGACAATTGTACTTTTGCATTGAACACATACCCAGTTCCCTTCGGGGTAGTATCCACAAGCTAGTAGGTATTACTCACAATGGTTTTCAAGTATGACATCAGTTTTCACATTTTACATCAGTATGGATTTAATCCATGGATAACTCAGTTAAACCAGTTTATACAGTTGCATTATAGTTCTCATTTACATTCTGATATTCAATTATAGTTTTCTATTCTGTTTTATTGTTCTTGTTGTTCATATTTATTACTAGTTTCCCTCCTTTAGATCTAAGGGACTACCCTTTCTTCTAGGGAGAAGCTTACTTGACATTTGTTTGCGAACCCGTAAGGGATGTTATGCAGTTGCAGTGCAAGAGGAGTCAGATCATTCGGCAAATCCCCGCAAGCACAGTTACACTTGAAGTGACTTCGGGGGCACGAGAATCTATGAGATTAGAGCGTAGTTGATAGTTGCTTTTGTCATTTGATTATTTTGTAGAAGCTAAAGTGTTAGCTAGTTGAGACAGTTGTACACCTTTTTGGTATTAGTTTTGTCACTCCTAGACTTGATTTTAGAAAGATATGTTTTCTTCCGTACTTCTCGATTTTAGATTATTTGTTTTAAATTGTTTTTAAAGAGGAATAACATTAAACCTCGTGAATAGACATGATTGCACAATTGTTAGTGAACTAGCTTATAAACAAGTTTAAAGGTCAATTTAAATTTTTAATTGGATAGTTTATAGATTAGGAATATGTCGTGAGCGCTCCAGTTTTCATATGTTGGATCATTTTTGGAATATATAGATAAAATTGTTTTTTCCCTGTAACAACATTTTTAACACATTATTGTTTTTTGAAATTTTGGCCAGGGTTTCATATTTTTAATATTTTTAAAATTGCATGCATATAATAATATAATAAATTTTAAATAACATAAAGTTTGTTTTTAAGATAGAGTTTGACGAGTTCATGAGCATGAGAGATTAAGTTGAGACGAACTCTATAAATGCTCATGTTGGGTTAAGAGCTTGACATGATCTTCATAAACAATCTCGAATATTTTTCAATCAGGTGTGAGCATGATACGAGCACAAACTTGACAGGATCAGAAGAACCAAGTTAAACATATGGTTAAAGCTCAGCGTTCAGGCCGCTCATTTATTGTCCTTGTCATTGTCCAACAAATTGTCGCTTATGAAACAAAGTTCAACCAAGATTGAAAATTCAAGCAACAAATGGACTGTCATGTTTCTCTCGCATGATAAAGAAGGAAACAGGTTACAAAAGGGGAGATGGGAATAAATGGAGCCAACGGGAAAAAGATAGTGTAACCTCGAAAATTTTCGCTACATTCAATGGAAGGAGCATAATGTATTAGGGACCGTATTGCACTAATTTTCATCGAACTTTACAGATTCTGTTAATTAGATTGGCCATCTTCTATTCATAGATATGTGAATGTACATATATAGTTCCATGCAAGTCCCAACATTCCGAAAAGTTCCGGGAGATCACTGAAACCTACAGTGGAGTTTGCAAAACAGCTTATAAAAAATTTTAGTCATGGCAAATATGGGCTCGGCTGTAATTTCATATTATGGCTGTGATGTAAATCATGACTCACCTGTGAAACTCTTGGTCACCCCGCCAGATTCCACCTAAGAAAATTATGGCATGACCGACCTGTAATCTCATATTATGGCCATAACAACCTGTGAATCTCTCTGATGCATTACTTGGCTCCGCTTGAAAAGATTAAGGCCATAACAAAAATTATGACCTACCCATAATGACCCCACAAAAGCTATAATAGTCTATTGCGAAGGCCATATGATGATCATAATGTCCAAGTCAGCCTCCTAAGCAATACATGGGGATAATCCATCATTTTTCAACCTAAATGGAAACCATTCAACTCATGTGCTTGATTCCACAAGGCAAAGAAGAGCACAACCCAGCTTGGTACAACACTTAGTTGATAATTTCAGCCCATGAGTCAGCGAGTATTGTAGTGAACTAGCCAACCATCAACTGTTTTTGCTACCTCGTCGCAGCTTGCTCGGAGATGATGTAGACTACTCAATCAGCCCAACAAGGCCCATCCCAGTCAAAGTTGCATAGTTTGCTTTAGTTGTTAGTATCTTATACTATGATTTTATTTTTCAACTTTTAAGTTTTAAGATAGTTAGAATATTCTAACTATCATAGGTTTGTTGTGACTTCCAACCCCATTAGCTAATAAAAAGAAGGCTAGGAAGAG
This sequence comes from Costus lasius, assembly GCA_027563935.2. Taxonomy (NCBI): domain Eukaryota; kingdom Viridiplantae; phylum Streptophyta; class Magnoliopsida; order Zingiberales; family Costaceae; genus Costus; species Costus lasius. Next base: position 12,863,926 of record CM050454.1, on the reverse strand, counting down.
TAGTATTCAGCATACTTTGGAGAGTGAAGCTCCTTGGAGAGTTGCAAGAATCTTGTAGTTCGGAGGTTAAGGAATACCTCCTAGGGTTCCGATCTTATAACTTCTCGTTGTCGCCTTAAAGAAATTAAATCATGTTTCAGCACATCAAGGTAACTCCTATTTTTGAATTCTTGTCCTTATTCTTGTTTTCTTATTGAAGTAACCTTCACAATTGTTCGAACGTCAAAGGCATGAATAGTGCATTGGTCTTCTTGTGTTCAGGATTGTAGGCACTAGGCTATGCGCTAGATAGTGCAGCAACCCTGAAATACACACTTGAAAAAAGAAATCTGGCTTACTTGAGTAGATTGGGTGTTATTGTTTCTCATCGTTTATCTGGTGTTGCTTAGATACAAATTTTGACGTGATTTCTAATTGCTTTCTGGCCGGTTTTTTTCTCTCCATATGTGTTTTTACTTTCCCATCTAAAAACCCTCTCACTATTTTATCGTCTGATAGTCACATAAAACCTAGAGCTAGAACTAATAACCATCCCTTCCATTATTTTGTCATGTCAAAGAGACAAGTATATATGAGTTAATTCTACCAATAAATTTGGGGTAATGCTTCACTCTATAACCCCAAATTCATAGCCAAGGTAAAAAATAGAAGAAATCAATGTCAAGTTTTTAAATTATTCTTAAGTCACAAAGCCATTGAAAAGTAAGATAACATGGACTATTAGTGACACTGAAAACACCATAAAATTGGTCCATATTGGTAAGAGTTAAAACCATAAGTTTGTTTGAGAGTAACCACCATCCTGTTAATATCATCAACTAAGTCATATTCTTTGCCCCACTATGTTATGCAATCCTGATTCATCTATTACGAGGACCAGAGTACAATTGACGTATAATCCCAATTCAATATACGCTTTCATAATACAGCAGTCAAGATGAAGAAACAACACAAAGACTTCCAAGCAGTATAGTAAAGATGCTATACAAGTATTCTGGCCCTCTACCACTTAGTCGCGAAGTAAACATTCTAAAAACTATGGACAAAGCATCAGGTCCATAGCAAGCTTATGTTGAAAAATCGAGCAGGAGATGGCTACAGTCAAATCCTAAAATATCTGTTATTATCTAATCACATCAGGTCCTTAAATTTTTTTATTTAAATTTTAAATTTTAAATTTTAAATTTTAAATTTCAGAATCCTAGTGTAATTAGCCCTAAAATCTCTCCTTAATCCTAGGCTACTTTTACTCTCCCCAATCCTATAAAAATACCTTAATCCTCTTTAATCCATATCTATTTAGCCCTAACCCTCTTTCCTAATCCCCTCGTGCGCCATACTTGTCCTCTTCCTCTCCCTTGTTCCTCCCCTGCGAACGCTGTGTTCGCATCTTCTCTCTCTTGTCTTCTCCGGCAGCAAGTGCAGGCGTCCGGCGGCGATGAGAAAGGACGCCGAAAGTCACCTCTCTTGTTCCTTGAAGCGGCGCCCGTCATCCGACGAGATTCAGACGCGTACAGAGTATAGCGGCGGGCGACATCTCTCAACGCCGGCGGCTCTTTCTTCCAGTGTTGGCTGCGGCAGTGTTCCTCCTCCGTCTGTTGGCGGCGGCGACTCCTTCTTCCCAAACCGCTTGTAGCCTAAGTCGGTGAAGCGATCCGACATATTCATCCAAGCTTTCGTGTACACGGCTTCATGCCCTGGCTGTTCGGTGGGCTCTTCATCTTCAGTCGCAGGGTCCTCTGGTTCGGGTTCAGGCGAGGGTGGGGCTGGTGCTCGAACTGGTGGAGGTACTGGAGGAGGTGCACTAGTCCCTCCTAAGCGATTGCTCCTACGCATCCAGTGTAGCGGCAAATTTAGTGCGTCCCTCGCCAAATTGGTTAGCATTCCTGTGCTGCTTTTCTTGCGCGGCATCCTGATTAAACAGGGACAAATTGTTAAGGAAGAGTTACAGCAGTTATAAGACAATCTTATTTCAGAATGACGTCTTAAGCTCCTAAAGTGAATCCTAAATTCCTAAAGCCAATCCTAGGGTTTCAATCAGGGTTTTGAATTAGGATCTTTTACCTCTGATACCATAATTGTCACGCCCCGACGCGGGACCCGGGCCCACGACCCAAGAGTCAAACGTCAAGGCGCGACGAGGGTCAACCTGCGTGATGAGTCAGCCATACATTCCAAATGCAGCGAATAAAGTAATAAAGCCCAAATACAACTCCGAAATACAATATCATACTACAATCTCATCCGGTCCACGACCGGGCATATACAAATACATGACTGAAAATACATTAACATTTCCAATACAGTGTCCGAATAAAATACATAACAAATACATAAGTGCATCACCCCAAGGCAGTCACTAGTCTAATCTATCTATATCCACTCCAGGGAGAGGAGCCACCTCAGAATCTGGAGGAGAAGGGGAGAGATAGGGGGGTTAGCCAGAAGGGCTAAGTAGGGTTATGCAGAAATATGATGCATGTACAATAAACAGGTTCATTTACAAATTCTACCGAAATCCTACACATGTGAACAATAATAAGCAGAGAGGTATATATATATCAGAAAATCAACAATCTAACGAACATACTGTCATGCAATAATAAATCTGAGCTATAGCCACGTTGTCCTGCAACACCGCACTCCATATGAGTGGTCCCCAATGTTTGCTCATACAGAGGGGACGACTGCCCGTCGGCAGCCCGCCGGTGTAGCGTCCAACACCGATCGTCCCGAAGTCGCTGCACGACAAGTCGGGGCATCTACTATCGACACCGTATAGTCTCAATGGTCTAATCTCTAGATACCATGACTATACAAATAGTGGCCGAGAACCTCGTGCGTACTGCCCCCACCACGCACGGTATTATACCTCGGTCGTCCGGCAGCTCCCCCGCCACCTCGGATCCGACCGGCAATAATCGAAGGAACAGCCCGGGAAATGGGGCTCACAAATCATATCAGCCCAATCCAGGGCACAAGTCATATCAGCCCAATCCAGGGCACAGCAAATCATATCAGCCCAATCCAGGGCTCAATGGGCGCTCATAGAGTCACAAGTGTACATCTCAGATCGCATAGCATAAGGATGAATAAAAGCACAAAAACAGATGGCATGCATTCTCATGTATGAACAACTAAGCAGGAAAGATCACAACAGATCAATCGATACAAATCAATGGATGGAACTAAAAGCAAGGTGCCACTATCCTAAGCATGCAATTGGCACCAACGTAAGGGCAGGAGGAAGACCCTACCTGGATGTGCAGATCTGATCTAAGAATCAACCAAGATACGCTAATGTCCGAGCGTCGATACTCGACAACTTTAAATCATACGAAAGACCAGGTATTAATACATGCAGGTGTTCATGTATGTGTTGTTCAACCCTAAACCGCATGTCATTATACAACGTATGTATACGAGGGGGCGGGGGGTTAGGGCACTAACCTTGTTCGCAGCCACGTGCGAATGTTAACCACCGAGGGTCGTCGGAGCGCACGAGAACCAACCAAATACGCGCCGGCACGGAATTCAGAGTTCGCCGAAAAACCCGCCGGAATAGTGTTGCCGGGCACACCTGCGAGATCAGAAGCTCAGAAATGCAGGGAAATGCCGTCAGCCGGATTCTGGGGGTCGTCAAAGGTTCGCCGGAAAGGTGGCCGGAACAGTGTTTCCGCCGCCGGAACAGTGTTTTCCGGCGAAGATCAGAGCTCACCGGAGTACAGAAGAAAGCTGGCGCCACGGGGATTCCGATCGTACCGTTTTCCCCCTTGAACAGGAGCCGGAATCGTCGGGATCGAGCGAGGAAAGGTGGCGGCGCCGCTCGCGTATCTTGCCGGATCCAGAAGGGAAGGCGGCGCAGAAGAGCTGGCAGGTGGCGGAAGGGCCCGCCGAGGGTGGACGAAAATGGATGGAGGAGCCGGAGGTGAGCTGCGGCCGGATTCCCAAGTTTTCCGTTCGTCCCCGCCACCACCCGCGTACGCGTGAATCAGGGGAAGAAGTGGCCGGATTTGGTGGCCAGAGTAACGAGAGGGGCAGTAGGATCTCGTTGGTCGGACGGGAAGAGGAGGATGTGGGTAGGAGGTCCGATGAAGCTTCGACGCGTGAGAGGAGGAAGATGCAGGTGAGCGCTCGCAGCTTCCTTCGTCGGGGGAGGGGAAAGGACGCAGAGAGAGGAAGGCACGCAAGCTCGTTCGCGTGCAACAGGAGACGTGAAGGGAAGGAAATGGCACGGGGCTCAAGGAGTGGCGTGCGCAGTGCGGGGAATGGATCGGCTGAAGGGGAAATTAATAGGAGGGAATCAGATTGTTTGCTGTGGAGTCAAGGCAAAGGAAAGGTAGGGGGAAAAGGTGAGGCATTAGCACATGGCGTTGCTGGCAAAAAGGAAAACTTCCCAGCGCACGTGGTCCCGCATGGTTGCTGTCCACGATTTCAGTGCTTAATCACCGAAATTGATCCTTAGTCAAGCAATTTTGTCGTCTAGTGCAAACGTTGACCATATGGTCAACAGTGGAAATTTTCATGGCGTAACAATTACATACACCTAAAAAGAAATTTGGTCCCCAAATTTAAAACAACATTGAATTATTATTAAATATGAGCCTAGTAGACGAATACAGTCAATCAGCCCATGCCGTACATGAATTCTTGGCACTCAGGTCGCTCGGGGAACAAATGTGGCCATCGACGTAACGCTTCATCTTCGCGTTCCCATGTTGCTTCATCTTCTGTATGGTTCCGCCAGCGAAGCTTGACCATCGGGATTACTTTACTACGGAGTCGGTGTTCCTTTCTGTCTAATAGCTCCACAGGCGACTCCTGGTAAGTGGTATCGGGTCTGATCCCAAAATATCGATCCATCAGCACATGGGATGGGTCCTGGAGGTACTTCCGTAGCATCGACACATGAAATACAATATGGATGTGTGAGATCGCAGGAGGTAACGCCAATTGGTATGCCACGGGTCCAATGCGTTCCAGAATCTCGAACGAGCCGATGTAGCGCGAAGCCAACTTGCCCTTGTAACCAAAATGTTATGGACCTTTTACAGGCGTGACTTTGAGGAATACGTGATCCCCCACTTCAAATTCAAGGTCTCGTCTCTGCTTGTCCGCATAGCTCTTCTGGCGACTTTGAGCAGTCAGCAGCCTCTTCCGGATCAGCTGGACCCGTTCTGCGTCATGTTCGAGCATCGTCGGGGCGAAGGCGCGTGCTTCGCCAACTTGATCCCAGAGCACCGGGGATCGGCATCTTCTGCCGTACAAAGCTTCGAAGGGAGCCATCTGTAACGAGAAGCGTCGATTAGAAAGAGGCTAAGGCACAAGGATGAAAGAAATTTTGAATAGGAAAGTAAGGAATCAAAAACTGATATCACTTGAATGGTCGAGTGGTAGCTGTTGTTGTACGCAAACTCCTCCAAGTGTAAGTGAGACTCCCAATCGCCGCTGAAGTCCAAAGCACAGGCTCGAAGCAAGTCCTCGAGCGTCTGGATCATCCGCTCGGACTGGCCGTCAGTCTGTGGATGAAAGGCGGTACTGAAGCGTAGCTGTGTACCCATCGCCTTCTACAGACTGCCCAGAAGCGAGAAGTGAAGCACGGATCTCGATCAGAAATGATGCTGGCCGGGACTCCATGCAGTCGTATGATCTCACGGCAATATAGACTCGCCAATCGATCCATGCTGAATGTCTTTTAGACGGGTAAGAAGTGGGCCGATTTGGTGAGTCGATCGACGATTACCCAAATAGAGTCGTTGTCTCATTGCGTTCGCGGAAGACCCGACACGAAATCCATATTAATATGCTTCCATTTCCACTCAGGGATAGCAATATTCTAGAGCAATCCAGGGGGTCTCTTGTGCTCGGCTTTGACCTGCTGGCATGTGAGGCATTCAGAGACAAACTTCGCCACATCGTTTTTCATGTTTTCCCACCAGTAGGATTTACGAAGATCCCTGTACATCTTCGTACCACCCAGGTGCATGGCAAACTTGGACTTGTGAGCTTCTTCCATAAGCTCGTGTTTCCTCGCCTCAGGTACACATAGTCGGCTGCCGAACCGTATAACGCCCTCGGAGTCCTGTGTGATCTCACGTCGTCGTCCACGGGCGACAATCTTCTGGAGATGCTCGTCTTCAGGTTGACTATCAATAACTTTCTGCACCAGTTCAGATCCTGCCGTTAATACAACCAAGCATCCATTCTCTGTCGCACACATCACTTCAAGATCGAGCTCTGCCATCTGTCAGGCGAGTTCGATCGGTGCGACCCTTAAATTCGCAAGAGTCTCCGCCGACTTCCTGCTAAGTGCATCAGCAACAATGTTAGCTTTCCCCGGGTGATAATTTATCGAGCAGTCATAATCTTTTAGAAATTTCATCCACCGGCGCTGTCGCATGTTGAGCCCCTTCTGAGAATACAGATATTTCAAGCTCTTGTGATCGGTGAATATCTCAAAAGTGACACCATAGAGATAGTGTCGCCACATCTTCAGCGCAAAAATGACTGCCGCCAGCTCGAGGTCGTGGATAGGATAATTTCTCTCGTGCACCTTTAACTGTCGAGAGGCATAAGCAATTACCCCTCCATTCTGCATCAGGACTGCACCCAATCTTTGCAGGGACGCATCAGTATAAACCTGAAGACCTTCGTCGCCATCCGGAAGCACGAGAATAGGTGCACTAACTAGCCTCTGCTTGAGTTCCTAGAAACTAGACTCGCAATCGTGATCCCAGATAAACTGTACATCCTTCTTGGTCAGGTGGGTAAGTGGGGCAGAGATCTTAGAAAATCCCTCCACGAACTTGCGGTAGTAGCCCGCGAGTCCGAGGAAACTACGAATCTCATGGACGGTAGTAGGCCTTTCCCACTCGACAATTGCGTGGATCTTCTCAGGATCGACAGAAATCCCATTTCCGGAAATGACGTGCCCAAGAAACATCACTTCGGTCAACCAAAAGGCACACTTGTTATATTTCGCATAGAGCTGTTCCTTGCGTAACACTCGGAGCACAAGATGTAAGTGATTCTTATGCTCGGCCTCGCTGCGAGAATAGATCAATATGTCGTCGATGAATACCACAACGAATCTGTCCAGATAATCTATGAAAACCCGATTCATCAGATCCATGAAGGCGGCTGGTGCATTAGTTAATCCGAATGACATCACTAGGAACTCGTAATGCCCATACCGGGTACGGAAAGCCGTCTTCGATACATCCTCTTCTCGAACTCGCAGTTGATGATACCCTGACCTAAGGTCAATTTTTGAATACACGCAAGTACCCTTGAGCTGGTCAAATAAATCATCAATCCTGGGCAGTGGGTACTTGTTTTTGACAGTGACAACGTTCAGTTGGCGGTAATCAATACATAATCTGAATGTACCATCCTTCTTCTTCACGGATAAAACTGGGGCACCCCACGGAGATGCACTAGGTCTGATGAAACCCTTGTTGAGCAATTCCTGTAATTGCTCCTTTAACTCCTCTAGTTCTTTAGGCGCCATCCTGTAGGGAGCCTTAGAAATAGGAGCGGTGCCTGGTTGCAATTCCAGGGAAAACTCTACCTGTCGGTGTGGCGGTAACCCAGGGAGTTCATCTGGAAAGACGTCTTGGTACCTTCTGACAACGGGTACCCGCTCAATAGGAAGAGACGGCTCTCGAGCTTCGACGACCGACATCAGATACCCTTGACATCCACCGCTCAATAGCCGTCTGGCCTGCATAGCATTAATCACAGGAGCAACCCGTCCGGATACTCCTGAGAAAGTACAAGTGGTTCCTTCAGGCATGTTGAACGTCACCCTGGCGGCGTAGCAGTCCACCATAGCATGATTGTCAGCCATCCATCGCATCCCCAAGATAAACTCGAAATCTGTAAGCTCCAAAAGCATAAGATCTGTACATATAACAATGTCCCCAAAATCCAGTGGACATTGTTTAAGTTCCAGATACGACCGTAAAGTACCCGCCGGGGAATATACAGTCATATCATGTTGTGCTAACACAGGTGTTTTCTGAATCTTCTTCACGAAAGCATACGATATAAAAGAATGCGAACTACTAGTGTCGATAAGTAAGCATGTCGGAATACCATATACGGAAATAATACCTTGCAACACGGAATTTAGGTCACGCTGAGCGTCACGCTGAGACAGAGCATATGCTCGAGCTGCACCCTGTTGTTGCACTGGAGCCCTTTGCTGAGTGGAGGGACGCCGAACAGAACGCGGAGGTCGTGCGTGAGTCTGCCGCGAACCTCGGGAAGAAGCCTGTGGAAGCTGTTGCTGGGCGCCCGCATGAGGGCAGTTATCCCTGTAGTGCCCGAACTCGGAGCAGTAATGGCATTGAACTGTCTTTAATGGGCACTCTCTTGCAATGTGCCCCACTCTACCACATTGGTAGCATGTCATGGAAGACCGAGGAGGTGAGAAAGCCATACTCAGAGGAGGATATGTAAATCGCTGAGATATAGAGGAAGGGGCCCAAGATTTCCTGCCCGCTTCCATGTCTCGGTAGCTGGCTCGTGAGGTCGGTGGGCTCTTACTTGCTGAAAGTCCAGTGTCTCGGCGGCTGCTGGAGGCTACCGCCTTGCCCTTGCGGCCTCTGGGTGCATCGGACTCGTCTGACTCTTCAGCCATCCGAGCTATCTCAAGAACCGCATGAAAGTCCTCCGAATCGGCTGTTCGGGCCAACATCTTAACAGAGTGGTCTAATCCCCTGATGAATTGTTTGGAGCGAGCACGAGTTGTTGGGATTAGCTCTGGAAATCTCTCCTTAATCCTAGGCTACTTTTACTCTCCCCAATCCTATAAAAATACCTTAATCCTCTTTAATCCATATCTATTTAGCCCTAACCCTCTTTCCTAATCCCCTCGTGCGCCATACTTGTCCTCTTCCTCTCCCCTGTTCCTCCCCTGCGAACGCTGTGTTCGCATCTTCTCTCTCTTGTCTTCTCCGGCAGCAAGCGCAGGCGTCCGGCGGCGACGAGAAAGGACGCCGGAATTCACCTCTCTTGTTCCTTGAAGCCGCGCTCGTCATCCGACGAGATTCAGACGCGTACAGAGTATAGCGGCGGGCGACATCTCTCGACGCCGGCAGCTCTTTCTTCCAGTGTTGGCTGCGGCAGTGTTCCTCCTCCGTCTGTTAGCGGCGGCGACTCCTTCTTCCCAAACCGCTTGTAGCCTAAGTCGGTGAAGCGATCCGACATATTCATCCAAGCTTCTGTGTACTCGGCTTCATGCCCTGGCTGTTCGGTGGGCTCTTCATCTTCAGCCGCAGGGTCGTCTGGTTCGGGTTCAGGCGAGGGTGGGGCCAGTGCTCGAACTGGTGCAGGTACTGGAGGAGGCGCACTAGTCCCTCCTGAGCGATTGCTCCTACGCATCCAGTGTAGCGGCAAATTTAGTGTGTCCCTCGCCAAATTGGTTAGCTTTCCTGTGCTGCTTTTATTGCGCGGCATCCTGATTAAACAGGGACAAATTGTTAAGGAAGAGTTACAACAGTTATAAGACAATCTTATTTCAGAATGACGTTTTAGGCTCCTAAAGTGAATCCTAAATTCCTAAAGTCAATCATAGGGTTTGAATCAGGGTTTTGAATTAGGATCTTTTACCTATGATACCATAATTGTCACGCCCCGACGCGGGACCCGGGCCCACGACCCAAGAGTCAAACGTCAAGGCGCGACGAGGGTCAACCTGCGTGATGAGTCAGCCATACATTCCAAATGCAGCGAATAAAGTAATAAAGGCCAAATACAACTCCGAAATACAGTATCATACTACAATCTCATCCGGTCCACGACCGGGCATATACAAATACATGACTGAAAATACATTAACATTTCCAATACAGTGTCCGAATAAAATACATAACAAATACATAAGTGTATCACCCCAAGGCAGTCACTAGTCTAATCTATCTATATCCACTCCAAGGAGAGGAGCCACCTCAGAATCTGGAGGAGAAGGGGAGAGATAGGGGGGGTTAGCTAGAAGGGCTAAGTAGGGTTATGCAGAAATATGATGCATGTACAATAAACAGGTTCATTTACAAATTCTACCGAAATCCTACACATGTGAACAATAATAAGCAGAGAGGTATATATATAAGAAAATCAACAATCTAACGAACATACTATCATGCAATAATAAATCTGAGCTATAGCCACGTTGTCCCGCAAGACCGCACTCCATAGGAGTGGTCCCCTATGTTTGCTCATACAGAGGGGACGACTGCCCGTCGGCAGCCCGCCGGTGTAGCGTCCAACACCGATCGTCCCGAAGTCGCTGCACGACAAGTCGGGGCATCTACTATCGACACCGTATAGTCTCAATGGTCTAATCTCTAGATACCATGACTATACAAATAGTGGCCGAGAACCTCGTGCGTACTGCCCCCACCACGCACGGTATTATACCTCGGTCGTCCGACAGCTCCCCCGCCACCTCGGATCCGACCGGCAATAATCGAAGGAAGAGCCCGGGAAATGGGGCTCACAAATCATATCAGCCCAATCCAGGGCACAACAGGTCATGTTACACCCCGAAAATCCACCCGGACCCCACGCCGGGAATCCCGGACCTCGGGATGCACAACACTGTACCTGTCAAATCAAACTGACAACCGAGAGGTACAGACTGAATAAAATAGTCTAACCAGAGGCCAACCTGGCCATAAAAATATCCATAATACAATGCTGACAGATACGAAATATAGACCGGCGCAGCGGTCAACAGAAATGACAGTAACAGGACCGGCACAGCGGTCGACAAACCAACAGATAACAAGACCGGCGCAGCGGTCAACAGAGTCCAACAATATAACATAATCATAATAACAGACCAGAATGCAACACCGCACACCCAGACTGGCGGTCAACTACTATCTATCTACTCTGCTCCAGATGGAGCCGCGCCTGAACCTGGAGGCAAACCGAAGGGGGTTAGCCGGAGGCTAAGTAGGGATAGCACAATAATATGGTGCATGATCAGATACAGGGATTACCGGAAGACAGCCAAGACTCTATATGACCATATAGAGTATAGTCAAATCTCAATATATCAATATATATATGTGAATCCTCAAACACAGGTAAAAAATCTGGGAGCTGGAACAGCAGTGGTCCACGACCCGCAACTCTATAAAATAGAGTGGTCCCTACTGATGGCTCCCCGAACAGTAGAGACGACTGTCCGTCGACAGCCCGCTAGTGTAGCGTCCTACACTCAGTACAACCCCTCATTGGGTTGATAACAGACCTCAAGCCCATAACGTGGGACTCTCTCGGTCAGAGACGATCATACAGTCTCAACAGAAATCTCACAGGCAGTATCTGAGGTATACTGACATGTCTATCGCTAGACATTCAGTCCTCACTATACATGTACAGACTCATACCACCTACCAACTACAAATAAACATGCAGGAACCGAAAATACTCATACCATGTTTCATGCAAGGGTTTATGTCAACAGAAACGTACACAGAGCAGAACGGAAATTAGAACGGTAATCAACAGTAAGGATAAGCAATAAGGAAGGTGCCGCTAACTACACATGCGGTTGGCACCGTAACAAAGGACGGAGGTAGAATCCCTACCTCAACAGTAGATGAACAGAACAGATCCAATCCAATAAGCACGAGATCAGGTGACAGGTCCTAACAAGTTAAAGCATCGTATAAGCTACAGTGTTCCACTTAATCCATTTTAATTGTAATTATCATCAATCATGCTAAACCGGTTTCATTAGATTACACAGATCAGATCATGTTCTTAATCAAGTTCGGTAGATGTACAATCCAGGATTGATCACAGGCGTTTGTATACGTACGGAGAGGGTTCGGGTACTAACCTAGTTCGCAGCCACGTGCGAACGCAATAATCACTACGGACATCGGAATACGCGAGAACCAACCACGCGCGCGTAACCGAGTCGTCGGCACGGAACTCGAGGTTCGCCGGAACAGTAGCGCCGCCGCTACAGTGATCGCCGGAACAGTGATTTCGGCGGCTGATCGGAATTTCCGAAATGTCACCAAGAAGCCGCCGGTGAGGTGAGTCCAGTCGTACAGTCCGTTTTCCAGGGAGACTCCGGAGATCGCGTAGATCTACGGTCGAAGTCTGCGGCGCCGCTCGCGCAGATTTCGCCGGAGCCGGAGACGAAGGCGTCGGGGAGGCGTCGGCTGGTGGCGGAAACGTCCGCCGAGACCGGAGGAAGGTCGCTGGGGGCTCGCCGGCGCAAGGAGGGCAGCCAGGTGCCGCCGGAGAGAACCTCGCGTGAGGAGGAACGACGCCGAAAATCTGCCCGCCGGAAGCAGCTTCTGGTCTCGTCGGAACTCGTCGAGACACGCCGGACAGAGGTGAAGATGCGAGCAAAGGGGGAGGCGAGCGCGATGCGAACAGAGGAAGAAGCGAGCGCAGCTCACCCGATGGCTTGATCATTCGTTCGGTGAAGAGAACGACGGCAGCGGGAAAGAAATAGAGAGGGAGATGTGAAACGGGACAACGGGTAATGGGCAAAGTCATGGGCTTGACCACCGTACTCTGTGCCTAGTCCCATCTATCACATCAGCACAGTACTTTTATTTAAAAAACTTTCTTTCGTTTGTCCGCAATCGGCGCGGACGTAACATTATATCCACCTTCAAAAGAATTTGGTCCCCAAATTCAAAACATATTTATTACTGATAAGCAAATAAGGTTACAGAAGCACTAATACAACGATCACTCGTTCACTCCTCCATTCCCGGAAACAGATCCGGATGGTTTCTCATAAATTTGTCCTCACGTTCCCAGGTAGCCTCACTCTCAGGGTGGTGTCTCCATCTGACTTTAATCAGGCTGATTACTTTATTTCTCAATCTGTGCTCTTTGCGCTCTAGGATCTCTACAGGCATCTCAGCATACGTGGCATCTTCTTGGACAGGGACTGTATCATGACTCAACACGTGAGATGGATCCGCGATGTACTTACGCAACATGGACACATGGAATACCGGATGAATATACGAGTACATCGGTGGAAGTGCCAAACGATAAGCAACGGCTCCAACTCTCTCCAGTATCTCGAAAGGACCCATATATCTCGGGGCTAACTTACCAGCATACCCGAATCTAGTGGTACCCTTCTTCGGAGAAATCCGAAGGAATACGTGGTCACCGACATCAAATTCAAGTGGTCGCCGCCTTTTGTCTGCATAACTCTTTTGTCGGCTTTGGGCAGCTAATAATCTCCGTCTAATAATCTGAACTCTCTCGGCATCATATGCTAACATAGCCGGCCCCAACACACGGCTTTCACCTGCTTCGTCCCATAACACCGGAGATCTACACTTCCTACCATACAAAGCCTCAAAAGGTGCCATCTGGATCGTCGAATGATAACTATTATTATAAGCGAATTCCACTAAATGAAGATGGCACTCCCAACCATCCGTGAAGTCCAATGTGATGGCTCGAAGCATGTCCTCTAGGGTCTGAATGGTCCTCTCAGACTGTCCATCAGTCTGCGGGTGATACGCCGTACTGAACCGCAGTTCAGTTCCCAAGGTCTTCTGTAAACTAACCCAGAACCGAGATGTAAATCGTGGGTCTCTATCAGAAATAATACTGGCAGGAACCCCATGTAGCCTTATAATCTCCTGACAATAAAGTCTTGCCAGCTTGTCCATGGAGTAGTTCTTTCTGATAGGTAGGAAATGGGCAGATTTGGTCAAACGGTCAACGATCACCCAAACCGAGTCATGGCTTGTACGCGACCTAGGAAGATCCGTCACGAAGTCCATAGTAATATGTTCCCACTTCCACTCCGGAATAGAAATACTCTGTAGGAGCCCAGAAGGTTTCTTATGCTCGATCTTCACTTGTTGGCATACTAGGCACCGCCCGACGTACTCTGCCACGTCTCGTTTCATGCCTTCCCACCAATAAAACTTACGAAGGTCATTATACATTTTCGTGGCACCAGGATGTACCGCGAATCTCGACTTGTGTGCTTCCGCTAGTAATTCTTCCTTAATTATCTCAGGTACACATAGCCTATTCCAGCACCTGATTACTCCTTGATCATCCTGGGTAAATTCTTCTCTCTTTCCTTTTGCAATAATAGACTGCAGGTACCAATCATTCGGTTGCGCCTCAATAATCTTCTGTACCATAGGGGACTGTGCCATCATCACGGCTAAACAACCATGCTCCGTGGGGCACACAATCTCAACACTTAATTCTGCCATCTGTTGGGCTAATTCAGTCGGTGTTACTCGTAAGTGAGCTAACACCCCTGCAGTCTTTCTACTTAGTGCATCAGCTACCACATTAGCTTTACCCGGGTGGTAATTAATTGTACAATCATAATCTTTAAGGAATTCCACCCATCTACGCTGTCTCATATTCAGTTCCTTCTGTGAAAATAAATATTTTAGGCTTTGGTGATCCGTAAATATCTCAAAGGTGACTCCGTATAAATAATGTCGCCAAATCTTAAGGGCGAATACTACCGCAGCTAATTCCAAATCATGTACCGGGTAATTCTTTTCATGCTCTTTAAGTTGACGGGAAGCATACGTTATCACCTTACCATGCTGCATCAATACAGCACCTAAGCCTTGGAAAGAGGCATCTGTGTATACTGTATACCCCTCGTCACCAGTCGGAAGTACTAAGATAGGGGCACTGACCAATCTTTGTTTTAATTCCACAAAACTATTTTCACAATTTTCATCCCAACAGAATTTAACCTCTTTCTTCGTCAAATTTGTAAGTGGACCCGCAATTTTAGAAAATCCCTCGACAAATTTCCGGTAATATCCAGCCAATCCGAGAAAACTCCGAACTTCTGCCACAGTCTTCGGACTTTCCCATTCTATAACAGCTTTAATCTTTTCAGGGTCAACCGCCACACCCTCACCGGAAATCACATGTCCTAAGAAAGAGACTTCACTTAGCCAAAAAGCACACTTGCTGTACTTAGCATACAGTTGCTCTCTTCTAAGGGTCTCCAGCACAAGCCGAAGGTGTCTCTTGTGCTCAGCCCTGCTCCGAGAATAGATCAGTATGTCATCAATAAAGACCACCACAAACTGATCAAGATAATTGATGAACACACGATTCATCATATCCATGAAGGCCGCTGGAGCATTTGTCAGACCGAAGGGCATAACGAGAAACTCGTAATGCCCATAACGTGTTCGAAAGGCAGTTTTTGACACGTCTTCTCCACGAATTCTTAACTGATGGTAACCTGATCTCAAGTCAATTTTTGAATAGACAGAAGTACCCTTGAGCTGGTCAAATAAGTCATCGATTCTTGGTAGGGGGTACTTATTCTTCACAGTAACTGCATTCAACTGTCTGTAGTCCACACACAGTCGAAATGAACCGTCCTTTTTCTTTACAAATAGAACAGGAGCACCCCAGGGAGATGCACTGGGTCTGATAAATCCCTTATCAAGAAGCTCCTGTAATTGAACTTTCAATTCCTCAAGCTCACGGGGCGCCATCCGATACGGTGCTTTGGAGATAGGCGCCGTACCAGGCTGGAGATCAATAGCAAAATCTATATCTCTGCTGGGTGGTAATCCAGGTAAGTCCTCAGGAAATACATCAATAAACTTCCTGACAACTGGCACACGCTCGACAGGAATCGGGGTCTGATCCCCCGTATCGACAATGGACATAAGATAACCATGACATCCACTGCTAAGCAACCTCCTGGCTTGCATAGCAGAAATTATAGGAGCAATCTGACCAGATACTCCAGAAAACGTATATGTCATATAATCATGACCCTTGAATACCACCGTGCAGTCGTCGCAATCAACCACCACACGGTTATAAGATAACCAATTCATCCCAAGAATAATATCGAAATCTGAGAACTCCAGTAACATCAGATCCGAGTATATAATCAATCCGTTGAAATTTAGAGGGCACTGTTGTACCTCTAAGTACGATCGTAACGTACCCCCAGAGGGTACGGATACCGTCATATCGTGTTGAGAGAAGACTGGTTCTAGTTCCAACTTTTTCACATAAGCATATGACATAAAAGAGTGCGAGCTACCAGTATCGATCAATAAGCATGCAGGTGTACTGGATACGGAAATGATACCTCGCATAACGTTGCCTGTCTCGCGCTGTGCATCCTGCTCAGTCAACGCATAAGTCTGGCCCGTCGCGGGTGTCTGTTGCGGTCTGCCCTGGGGAGTCGGTGCAGTGTGACCGCGGCGAGGAGGTCGATGCTGTCCTCGTCGAGCAGGTGGAGCAGATCTCTGTGTACTAGGGGCACCCTGAGGCTGCTTGCCCCTATTTGGACAGTGGCTCTTATAATGACCCATCTCATGACAGTAGTGGCACTGAACATATTGAAGTGGGCATTCCCGAGAAATATGGCCCACCTCCCCACACTGATAGCAAGTCCTTGTGTCCGGAGAAGATCCAATACTTGGTGGAGGCGATTGGAAAGAACGAGCAGACATGGATCCTGGGGCCCATGATTTCCGACCCGGCTGAATCGAACGAGCATTAGAACGCTGCATAGGTGGACTTCGGCTGGCAGAAAACCCAGACTCCCTAGAATGGCTCGAGGCAGTTGCCTTGCCCTTGCGCTGTTTCTGCTCAATAGCCTTCTCACGCTGTTCAGTTCGGCGCGCCATAGCAACCACAGCTGAAAAGTCATCGAGGGAAGCTGAGTTGGTCCCTCGTGAAATTTCAGGATCCAGTCCACGAATGAATTGTTCAGATCTGTCTTCAACTGTAGGAGTCATAGTAGGAAACATTGCTGATAATCGTTGGAAATCTACTAAATATTCGTCGACAGATCGTCCATTCTGCTCCAGATGCACATATTCTTGACGCAGTGTTTCTCGAAAGGTCCGAGGGAAATACTCAGTATGGAAAGCCCCACAGAAAATGTCCCAGTCAAAGCGGGCTGCTCCAATGGTCTGCTCAAGACTCGCAAACCATGCCTTTGCATCACCCTGAAAGAAATAAACTACCAATTTGACCCGTTGATCATTAGGGCATTCTAGTAAATTCAGAGTGTCTGTCACACTCTCCAGCCAATGTGTGGCTTCCCACGGGTCTGGTTTGCCAGAAAACACTCCAAATCGTCGTTCCCCCCATGGTGGTAAAGCGAGACGCTAACTCCAACGCTGCAGTCGAGGGAGTTTCACGCGCTCTACGCCGTGGAGGTTCTTGGACTGGAGGTTCTGGTGCGTGCCGTCTGCTTCCTACTTCACTGACGTCATCGTTGTATTGGATACGCGGGGCAGCCACGGAGGGTTCTTCCCTTCTTTCACTGCCAGAACCTGAAGCTTTTCGCATCCAGCTGAGTGGCGCACTCAATGCTTCTCGTGCTAATCCCGCCACTCGTCCAAGACGGGAACTTTTCTTAGGTGCCATTTCCTGTAACGCACCAACAATACAAATGGTTACGTTAATTAAAATCACAGATTATCATAATCGAAAGCGCTTAACACTAACGCGATCTTAAACCCTAAGGTTTGATCCTAAGTCCTTATGTCCCATATAAGATCCTGAACCTAACCTCTGATACCATAATTGTTACACCCCGAAAATCCACCCGGACCCCACGCCGGGAATCCCGGACCTCGGGATGCACAACACTGTACCTGTCAAATCAAACTGACAACCGAGAGGTACAGACTGAATAAAATAGTCTAACCAGAGGCCAACCTGGCCATAAAAATATCCATAATACAATGCTGACAGATACGAAATATAGACCGGCGCAGCGGTCAACAGAAATGACAGTAACAGGACCGGCACAGCGGTCGACAAACCAACAGATAACAAGACCGGCGCAGCGGTCAACAGAGTCCAACAATATAACATAATCATAATAACAGACCAGAATGCAACACCGCACACCCAGACTGGCGGTCAACTACTATCTATCTACTCTGCTCCAGATGGAGCCGCGCCTGAACCTGGAGGCAAACCGAAGGGGGTTAGCCGGAGGCTAAGTAGGGATAGCACAATAATATGGTGCATGATCAGATACAGGGATTACCGGAAGACAGCCAAGACTCTATATGACCATATAGAGTATAGTCAAATCTCAATATATCAATATATATATGTGAATCCTCAAACACAGGTAAAAAATCTGGGAGCTGGAACAGCAGTGGTCCACGACCCGCAACTCTATAAAATAGAGTGGTCCCTACTGATGGCTCCCCGAACAGTAGAGACGACTGTCCGTCGACAGCCCGCTAGTGTAGCGTCCTACACTCAGTACAACCCCTCATTGGGTTGATAACAGACCTCAAGCCCATAACGTGGGACTCTCTCGGTCAGAGACGATCATACAGTCTCAACAGAAATCTCACAGGCAGTATCTGAGGTATACTGACATGTCTATCGCTAGACATTCAGTCCTCACTATACATGTACAGACTCATACCACCTACCAACTACAAATAAACATGCAGGAACCGAAAATACTCATACCATGTTTCATGCAAGGGTTTATGTCAACAGAAACGTACACAGAGCAGAACGGAAATTAGAACGGTAATCAACAGTAAGGATAAGCAATAAGGAAGGTGCCGCTAACTACACATGCGGTTGGCACCGTAACAAAGGACGGAGGTAGAATCCCTACCTCAACAGTAGATGAACAGAACAGATCCAATCCAATAAGCACGAGATCAGGTGACAGGTCCTAACAAGTTAAAGCATCGTATAAGCTACAGTGTTCCACTTAATCCATTTTAATTGTAATTATCATCAATCATGCTAAACCGGTTTCATTAGATTACACAGATCAGATCATGTTCTTAATCAAGTTCGGTAGATGTACAATCCAGGATTGATCACAGGCGTTTGTATACGTACGGAGAGGGTTCGGGTACTAACCTAGTTCGCAGCCACGTGCGAACGCAATAATCACTACGGACGTCGGAATACGCGAGAACCAACCACGCGCGCGTAACCGAGTCGTCGGCACGGAACTCGAGGTTCGCCGGAACAGTAGCGCCGCCGCTACAGTGATCGCCGGAACAGTGATTTCGGCGGCTGATCGGAATTTCCGAAATGTCACCAAGAAGCCGCCGGTGAGGTGAGTCCAGTCGTACAGTCCGTTTTCCAGGGAGACTCCGGAGATCGCGTAGATCTACGGTCGAAGTCTGCGGCGCCGCTCGCGCAGATTTCGCCGGAGCCGGAGACGAAGGCGTCGGGGAGGCGTCGGCTGGTGGCGGAAACGTCCGCCGAGACCGGAGGAAGGTCGCTGGGGGCTCGCCGGCGCAAGGAGGGCAGCCAGGTGCCGCCGGAGAGAACCTCGCGTGAGGAGGAACGACGCCGAAAATCTGCCCGCCGGAAGCAGCTTCTGGTCTCGTCGGAACTCGTCGAGACACGCCGGACAGAGGTGAAGATGCGAGCAAAGGGGGAGGCGAGCGCGATGCGAACAGAGGAAGAAGCGAGCGCAGCTCACCCGATGGCTTGATCGTTCGTTCGGTGAAGAGAACGACGGCAGCGGGAAAGAAATAGAGAGGGAGATGTGAAACGGGACAACGGGTAATGGGCAAAGTCATGGGCTTGACCACCGTACTCTGTGCCTAGTCCCATCTATCACATCAGCACAGTACTTTTATTTAAAAAACTTTCTTTCGTTTGTCCGCAATCGGCGCGGACGTAACAGGTCATATCAGCCCAATCCAGGGCACAACAAATCATATCAGCCCAATTCCGGGCTCAATGGGCGCTCATATAGAGCCACAAGTGTACATCTCAGATCGCATAGCATAAGGATGAATAAAAGCACAAAAACAGATGGCATGCATTCACATGTATGAACAACTAAGCAGGAAAGATCACAACAGATCAATCGATACAAATCAATGGATGGAACTAAAAGTAAGGTGCCACTATCCTAAGCATGCAATTGGCACCAACGTAAGGGCAGGAGGAAGACCCTACCTGGATGTGCAGGTCTGATCTAAGAACCAACCAAGATACGCTAATTTCCGAGCGTCGATACTCGACAACTTTAAATCATACGAAAGACCAGGTATTAATACATGCAGGTGTTCATGTATGTGTTGTTCAACCCTAAACCGCATGTCATTATACAACGTATGTATACGAGGGGGCGGGAGGTTAGGGCACTAACCTTGTTCGCAGCCACGTGCGAATGTTAACCACCGAGGGTCGTCGGAGCGCACGAGAACCAACCAAATACGCGCCGGCACGGAATTCAGAGTTCGCCGAAAAACCCGCCGGAATAGTGTTGCCGGGCACACCTACGAGATCAGAAGCTCAGAAATGCAGGGAAATGCCGTCGACCTGATTCTGGGGGTCGTCGGAGGTTCGCCGGAAAGGTGGCCAGAACAGTGTTTCCACTGCCGGAACAGTGTTTTCCGGCGGAGATCAGAGCTCACCGGAGTACAGAAGAAAGCTGGCGCCACTGGGATTCCGATCGTACCGTTTTCCCCCTTGAACAGGCACCGGAATCGTCGGGATCGAGCGAGGAAAGGTGGCGGCGCCGCTCGCGTATCTCGCCGGATCCGGAAGGGAAGGCGGCGCAGAAGAGCTGGCAGGTGGCGGAAGGGCCCGCCGAGGGTGGACGAAGGTGGATGGAGGAGCCGGAGGTGAGCTGCGGCCGGATTCCCAAGTTTTCCGTTCGTCCCCGCCACCACCCGCGTACGCGTGAATCAGGGGAAGAAGTGGCCGGATTTGGTGGCCAGAGTAACGAGAGGGGCAGCAGGATCTCGTCGGCCGGACGGGAAGAGGAGGACGTGGGTAGGAGGTCCGATGAAGCTTCGACGCGTGAGAGGAGGAAGATGCAGGTGAGCGCTCGCAGCTTCCTTCGTCGGGGGAGGGGAAAGGACGCAGAGAGAGGAAGGCACGCAATCTCGTTCGCGTGCAACAGGAGACGTGAAGGGAAGGAAATGGCACGGGGCTCAAGGAGTGGCGTGCGCAGTGCGGGGAATGGATCTGCGGAAGGGGAAATTAATAGGAGGGAATCAGATTGTTTGCTGTGGAGTCAAGGCAAAGGAAAGGTAGGGGGAAAAGGTGAGGCATCAGCACATGGCGTTGCTGGCAAAAAGGAAAACTTCCCAGCGCACGCGGTCCCGCATGGTTGCTGTCCACGATTTCGGTGCTTAATCACCGAAATTGATCCTTAGTCAAGCAATTTTATCGTCTAGTGAAAATGTTGACCATACGGTCAACGGTGGAAATTTTCAGGGCGTAACAGTCGGCGGCGGATTCTATCCAGCAACGCGTGCGGCGGCTGCTCCTTCCAGTGGGTCCAGCGCCGGCGGCTGTTGTTTCTTCTGTCCGGCCACTTTGTGTTCCCTCGTCGGTGGCGACACTTACGGCGGCGAGCGCCGGTGGTCTTCCTCGTCGATCGAACGATTCGATCGTTCATCTGCGTCGACCTTAGCGAGTAGAGAAAGGTAAGCTTTGATTATTTGTTTATTTATTTATTTATTTTAAATTCGTTTTGGGGGATAAATTAGAAAAACTAATTTCTATTGTTTTATTTTGAGGGATTACATGATAATTAATTTTGATAAAATTGATTGAAATAGAAAAATTAGATGTTAAGGGTATAATTATGAGTTGATGTATATAATTAGGGATAAAGTTGATTTAAATAAGAAATTAGAGGTTGAGGGTATAATTATGGATTAATGAATATTTTATATAAATTATTCAGTGAAGAAAGGAAGATAACTGTGACTTCAGAGGGATTCAGAATATTACCCTACTCCTTTCTTACAGTGTCAAGAATTATAAGATTTGCTGCTTAATCCTTTGGTTTGATATATGATGCATATGATAGAATTGATTGACACTGATATCTAATTGCTTTGTCTGCTTGTATTGTTTCTGTAATTCCGTTGACCTCAATTATCTTGTTCATTGGTCATATTCTGTTTCTGTATGCATGATTAACGAAACTGTACTAGGATATCTGTTATATTGACATGTGAGCATTGTTGAACAATTGTGTATATGTGATGTTGGCACATGAGTATGTGGAACCGTTGTAAATCTATGATGATAAAGTCATGATATATATTAACCTCTGGACTAGATGATTTATTCTCCAGTGGCCACCGTGTGTTTGTTATAGTTCCGACGCGTATCGGACTCTCTGTTTGTCGGTTAGGGCATCGCCAGTTATCCTCGAGACAATACTACGGATGTCAGGGTTGTACGCAACCTACTGGGCTATTTAAGACAGTCGTTCCATTGCATGAGCAATAGTGGAAACACTCTGAAAATGAGTGCGGCTCTTAAGTGAGATCTGTTGGCCAGATTGATGATTTGCACGACATTCGTATATTATTTGTATATCGTTGTTTCTATCTTTGGATATTATGTTATTTGACTTCCTCACCATATTTGTTGATTCCTACTTAGCATTTCTGCTAACTCCATTTGTTTCTCTTCCAGGTACACAGTTAGCTTCTGGGAAGGATAAAGTAGATAGCAGATAATAGCCCAAGTTGAGATAGTTTGTTTCTTGATTTTATTTCAGTTGAATTATGTACAATTTGGATAGATGTATTCAGATATTGTGTTATAAACTGTTGATGTTAAGATTGAATTAATTATTTAATAAATGATATTAGATTATTATAGTTCTCTGGTTCCTATCAATATTGTCATCTCCCTGGGAACTTTATGCTAGAAATAACTGGCTTCCTGCCGGGAGGTGACACCTATAACATAGCACCATGGAAGGAATATGAAGTGATATGAAGTGGATGAGAGAGATTAAGCAAGGATCTAGAATATCATTCAATGGATGTCTCAAAATGTTCAGATCAAAGTTCTCATAGTAGGATTATCCACATAAAAACGTAAGCCACTTGAAGCAATCAAAGTACACTAGGAAAACTCACAAAGGAAACAAATACGTATTCGGACATTAATGAATTCTGCGTTATTTTAACTGCATCCGTGACATATCAGCCCTGTAGTAATATCAAATTAGAGAATGTTTCCAACAAGCTTCAGAAAAATGTTTCTATTTCAATAACTTGATGCATAAAAAAAAAATAAAAAGTAAAACGAAAAACCCCGAAGGAGCGAACTCAAACTCCTAATCATCGCTTTTCCAAAATCAATATTATTTAGGAAAAAAAACCCCAGAGAAGGCAAAGAAGAGAAGGACCTTATGTTGATGAGGGAGAGCGATCAAAGTTCGATCTTGAGTTCCTCTTTCTCCTGGGACAGGAAATGGACGACGTAAGAAGCGACGCGGACGACGGCAACCCAGGCGCCGATGATGGTGAGGTGGTGCTTATAGGCCGCGGCGTTGTCTGGCCGGCGAGGAAACCCTCCCAAGAACATCCTCTTCAGGCTTCTTCCACGTAAAACCCTAGCCGTCGATCGTCAGAAAGATGCGCGATCAGTTGGGTATGAATATTTCTTCCGCTCGTGCCAATTTTTTCGCATCTTGCTTTCTAACTTTTTTTTTATTTTTGTTTATAGATGGGACAAAATACAAAAAAAAGTGTGAAATATTATGGAACTTTAAAACTGTCCAATTTTTTTTTATGTTTATGTCACAATAATTGAGAAAAATACAATTTGGGTGGGGTGCTCGATTATGTAAAGAATGGAAAAAGATATGACTTGGGTGGGATACTCAATTAGAAACAGTGGATGCAATAGCAGCTTGGTGATTAGCAAAATTGAGATATGTTTTATACTTTTCGTAATTGTGAATAATGAAACATGTTAATTTGATTTGTTTTACAATTACATTTGTAGTTTAATAAAAAAATATATGTAAAATTTATGAAAAAAATATTTATTATGTGATAGAGAGTAAAAATGATATTATATTTAATAATATCGTTGCATTTGAAACTCAATGTTATATGTTAGGGATAACACAAGAGCCATAAGAATCTATGAATGCCATGGATGAATTTAGTTTCCCATAAGAAATGCCATGGATGAATTCTAATATGGAAACTATTAGTAGAATCTTTTACGAGGTCTTAAATTTAGTCGGTAAGATTGGAAAAGATTTAATTAGACCAATTGATCCAGATTTTGTAGACATCCCCTCACATATAATGAATGATAGTCAATATATACCTCATTTTAAGGTAAGTTATAATGATTAAAAATAATTTATTTTTTATTTGATGGTAATATTATTTAATCCTTTTTATATTTCTCATAGGATTGTATTGGAGCTCTTTATGTAGATTTTATTGTACCCGTTGATAACTAAGTTCCTTTTATTGGACAAAAAGTTCAGCCAATATAAAATATATTAGTAATATGTAGTTTTGATATGAAATTCATATATATAATAGCTGATTTTAAGGGTACAACTCATGATAATCGTGTTTTAACATATTTTATGTATTTATCATAGGCAAATATAATTTGGTTAATGCTGGATATTCTCAAATAAGGGAATATCTTAAGCTATGCAAAGGAGTGAGATATTATTTTCTAAATTCTTAATGTGATCATCCCATAGAAGGTGATAAAGAAGTAGTCAATAATGCTTGCTCCTCCTTTATTAGTTGCATTGAAAGAACATTTGAAGTTCAGAAAAAAAAAAAAAAAAAGTAATATCAATATCCAACCTAAGTAAAAATTGTAATTGCAACATTAGCATTACACAACTATATTAGGGGAAATATATGCAATAAAGTAATTTTTTAAGAGGTTAAAACTAATCCTAATATACTATTAGAAGATAGAATATATTTTTATATATATATTTATGTAGTGCATATTTAACTATTTATAAGTTGCATAGGAGGACTTATCATGTTAAAATTCTTCTATCCTTATAATTTTTGTATAATATAAATTTTTAAATAACAATCTACATTTTTATTTCAACTGCAATCTACAATAAGTTTTCTAATAATAAAGTATAATAATCCACCCAAAACAGTTTAGTTTTTCATTAATACTTAGTCAATCAATTATAGTTAGACAACACTTATCGTTTCAATCCCACCAATCACATCCTAAGCCTATCTTGTTTACAGCTCAGCATCATGCCAACGCATCATGTGTACCTTTGACACGTCACCACCTAAAGCTCGCCGCTGTGCACCAACCGTGCATGAATGGATAGATTATATACACGCTAATCTATGCAACTTCTGTCGCTTCCTTTGACTTCCATGAACATCAGAATGCTATCGTCCTCCTCTCAAACTTTATTCTTCATATTTTTCAATCGGTGCGCATGAATGTTTTTCTTGTCTGGAACATTTCTACGTCTATCTATAATTTAGAGCCATGCCATGCCTCCTCTTATCTCGAGAAGAACAAATTCTACTATCCAGCAATCAGGATCATTTTAATCTTACCTAGATTGCTTCCCAAATAGTTGAATTTCAGCTACATCCACACTCCTAATAGTTAATGCAAGGTTATCAGGTTCAATCTCGAGCATAAAATTCAAATTTTTGGTGGTTTTGTCCACCAGAAATCAGAAATTGTCTGCAAAAACAGTACAAATTAGGGCAGCGTTGCTTTTTCCTCTTTTCCGCTGCAAGAACGCAGCATGAAAGCTCCGCCACACTGTTCCAAGCACGACAGGAAAGACACAAAGTAAAGCAAAAAACTAACAAAGTCAAAAGAGAAGTCTTCCTTTGCACAGTGCTCTTTGGTTCTCATCTTCCTCCACCTCAGCCTCTTTTTAGTTGCATCAATCTTCTCCACATGTACACTACCGCAAATTTCAGAATGAATGATCTTGAGTTTTTCAGAAAACTCATTTAGCAAGTCAATATTCAGAGAACAATGGCCAGAGATTAGGAACAAAATCCAAGCAAATTTGTGAAAAGCCAGGCACTATTTAATTCATCTGACAGATCATTCCTTCAGATCAAATTATCGGGTTCTTTGGAGAATCCTCTTCCCTACTCTAATATTTTAGAGACAGCATCTTCTCCTTCCATACAAACATGTGAGCTCTAACCATACAACTCTGACATTTTGATGTCCTATTTACTGTCCTCCATTCAACTAAGCACCAGCTGAAAAAGTTTAATCACTTGCTCCAAACTATTCAAAGCGCAAAATCATTCAATCACTTTTTGTCAGTGGTCTGATTTTTCTTCTTTGTACCTGTTTTGTTGTTGGGACCTGATGGTTGGATATGAAGTACATCTCAAGCAACGTTGTCGACTTCTTTTATGTTCAAGCAAACCTCCACCCGAAGCTCTCCTTCCTCCTCTACTTATATTAAGAACAGAGAAGAGGAGCCGATTACAAGATTCGTGGAATAGAGAGGAGGCTTTGAGAGTAGAGCTTTTGGCATGCTGCAGCAGGAGCATGCCTGAGAGAAAGATGATGGTTTGTGAATAGCCATGGGGGGCACTCTCATTTGCTAAAGTTAAAGTTGCCATCTTTCCTATCCCTTTGATTTTGAGGAGAAAATTGCATTTGAGAGGCCGCCATCATTGACTCAAATGAACCCATGCATCTCCTGTTGGCTCCATGCTTGGCATTGGGCTCAGTTCCATCATTAGGAAACCAGCAAGAGGAAGTAGAGACATATATGGAGAAAAGGAGGGAGTAGGAAGCTGGGCAAAGGAGCAAAGCAAGGAGATGAGGTAAGTTAGTGGCCCCTTTTGATGCAATCTTATACAACTTTCTCTGATTCTTTCTTTGGATGTTTCACTACTGTTGCTAACGCTGTACACATCCCCCATTGTTCTTCTTTTTTAAAAAAATCCTCATCTGAAAATTTGAATTCTGTTCTTGTCACATCTTCAAATATTTATATGTTTCAGCTCACATTTTTCAACTGAACACGAGAAGAAGCGAACACAAGTTGCAGTTTGTTTGTGCTGGATCAAGGTTTTCTACTGAAAATTTCAGAGCTGAAACTTGAATGTGGCAGCTTATTATCCCTTGAAAAGCTACATTTGACCCTTGAATACTAGAAATGGCGGAGTTTACACTAAGAAAGCTTCAACAAGGCGACACAAGGATCAGAAGTGTTCCAATTGCAGTCACCCCTGAAGGCTTCTGGTGTTGCCCTTCTCCTGCGGCCATTCAGAAGACCCTCAAGAATCAGAATCTGCAAAACAAGCAGAGAGCAACAACATCTCCACCTCACTCATCAAAGGGCTCATCTCTTAAGAGGACAACTCTCCCCCCTGTGGACAAAAGACTAGGTTCCACTTCGTTAAGGTCCAGGCTCATTGCCGATGACCAGAGATGCCTCCTCAACTCCAGCATTGCTAATCCAGTCTCATCCAAGCAAAATGGCGAGGTCCAGCAGCGCAACATCTCCGTTGGATTCGGTCAGCTGGAGACCAGTGACTTGAAAATTGTGTTGCGTGGCAAGAGTAGCAGTACTGCTTCTGTGAGGATGAGCGTTCACAGCGACGTTCTTGCAGAGCACAGCAGCTTCTTTGCAGATAAGCTCTGTAAACAGTCGCCAGCCTCGCCACTACTGATCGAAATTGAAGACTGCGAAAATGTGGAAAGCTACGTAGAAACTGTTGGATTGATGTACTCCAAAGATTTGAAACACAGAATCATCAAGCGAAGTGTTGCAAGAGTACTCCGCATTCTAAAGGTCTGTAGAATGTTGTTTAATTTACGCATTGCGATCAACATAAACGGTATTAACCTTTTACAGGTTGCTGAAACGCTTGGCTTCCATGCGTGCATCAAGACATGCCTAGATTTCTTGGAATCAGCGCCCTGGGTTGGAGAAGAAGAAGAAATGGTGGTCTCGTCAATCCAACATCTCCAAGATGTCAACCATGACATCATGCCCATACTGAGCCGAGTAGCCTCTGATCTCTCTAGCCGACCAAATCCAAGTGCCACTCTGTCTCACATAATGGAGCTGGTCCTCGAGAGCAATGAGGACAGAGCCCGACGCGAAGTGAAGCCATTGGTGTTGAAGCTTCTCAAGGAAAACAATCTTATAACACATGGCTCCGTTGACAATAGCGTCGAGAGTTTGTACGCTTCCTGCCGACGCTGCTTAGAATCATTGTTGAATCTGTTCAAGCAAGCGTGCGACAAATCGACGGAGAGGCAAATTGTGCTCGAGGCAGATAACCTGCTTTGGTTGGTGGAGATCTTGATCGATAGGAATGAATCGGATCAGTTTGCTTGCACCTGGGCCAGCCAAAGCGAGCTTGCTCAGCTCCACTCGAGTGTGCCGAGCATGTCGCGCCATGGGGTCAGTCGCGTCAGCTCGCGGGTCTTCGTTGGTATAGGGACAGGGGAGGTGGTTGCTTCCATGGAGACACGCAGGTCGCTGCTGCTGGTTTGGCTTCAGCCGCTGATTGATGACTACCGCTGGTTGCAGCGTGGAAGCAGGTCATTTGATCGAACAGTTGTTGAGGAAGGGATTGGGAGGACGATTCTGACGCTTCCATTGGAGGAGCAGCAGTGCATTCTGGTTTCTTGGCTGGGAAGGTTCCTCAAGGCCGGCGACGATTGCCCCAACCTGCAGAGGGCATTCGAGGTGTGGTGGAGGAGGACGTTCATAAGGCCTTATGTCGAACTCCATGGCGGCGGCGTGTAATCTGAGGACAAAGCTCGATTTGCAGTGTAGCTTTAGATGCTTTGTGGATGCTTTTCTTCCGCTCCATGCTTAAATTGGTGTTTCTTTTACACTCTACCCTAAAATTTTATAATTTGATGTCCAAAAACACCGAAGCATAACAACAATACACGATACCAAAATCCATGAACGAACAAATAAGTTTAACTATTACAATAGTAAATTTATATTATAATTATTTCTACCAAGGTCTACAATTGAAGTTTTTCATTCTTTGCATGCCATTACTGATACATTAATACTGTCAAATACATGTCTCATTATCAATCTAAAAATCTAACATAGAATAACTTGTTATTTTATTGATTGTCCTCGTCCAGATCAGAAATTGTGCCATTAGGACTTTCCCTTTGATAACTTGTTTCCCTGTGGGGTGTGTTTTTTTTCTCAATCATCTTAATTTCTTTTTTCACCGCTTTACCACAAGGTAATGCGAATATATTTATGGAATCGTTATTTAATAATGTATATGAAATTTAAGATAATTTTTTGCAATACCACAGCTATACCACAAGGTAATACGAATATACACATGAACCAAGAAAGTTCAATAAAAGTCAATATTATAATTTATTAGAGTGGCACAACAAAAATGTGGTAGGCCCATAACGCATAGGTTCATTATTTAATAATGTATACAAAATTTAAGATGATCGTTTGCAAAACAGTAACTATACCAAAATGTAATACGAATATACACATGAATCAAGAAAGTTCAATAAAAGCCAATATTATAATTTATTAGAGTGGCACAGCGAAAATGTGATGAGCCCATGACCCATAGGATCGTTATTTAATAATGTGCACAAAATTTAAGATGATTGTTTGTTAGACAATAGCTGTCACGCCCCGCTGTTCTTCGGTGGACCTTTGTATCTGCACCAAAACCCTAATTTCTGCCCCGAATTCACTTCCAATTCTGAATTTAACCTAATTTTGACCAAAGTCAAAATCAAATTCGTCGCTGCTCACCGAAATTCGAAACATACTGCTTACTGACATCAGCCACGAAAAACTGAAATTGCATCATCTGGAACATTGACCGGTGCCTGCGTTGACCCGCGTCAAAACGAACGCTCGACCCGTTCGAGCTTTCATTCGCCACGCGAGAACGACGCCGCCTATGTTCATTCTCGCCACCATTCCTCGACGCCGGAGCGAAGGGCGTGCCGGCAGGGAGAGGATGTCACCTGCACCTCGCCCTGAGCCTTCTCCTCGCCACCGACCTAGCTGCCCGACGTGTCGTCGAACTTCGTTATCGCCACGAAAGAACTCAGAAATAGAGAAACTCGAGTAAATAAAGAGGAAAGCTTTATTTCGACCTTCGAAGCTACAAAAACCTCTCTTTTACTACCGACGACCCCTGTCACCGACGACCCTCATTCCCTCCCTCACTGACAACCCCCTGGTTGCAGGCTACAGTTCACTCAAACTCGCACGAAGCCCCTCGCCGGCTGTCTTCCCAGACGTCGATAGTTGCCTCAGCTCCCGCTACCCTAAGCTCTACTGATATTGCTAGTCGATCACTCCCTGATCTCCCCCAATCGCCCTCCCATCAGACGATTTATAGAGGTGTCGCTCGCCTCCAAGCCACCTCTACGCTCCCCGCTTGGACCGCGTCCTCATCCCAAATCGGGACATCCCAGCTCGATTTAGCCTGCTCTCCCTTGCTGCCACATTTCCTCATCGCCCTGGCGTGTCGACGCCGTCATCTGCCTCCGAGATTGCCGCTGATGTCCTCGCGTTGCTCACGCCAGCACCCGCATCCGAAGAGCAAGGCGAAGACGCAGCTGGAGAACACATCTCGTGGTCAAAATCGGAAGAGGCTTTCGTTAACCGAAGCAATACGCTCGAATTTAGGGCTCAAATCTTTTTTCCCTGCTGTGGGCTTGGGCTATTGCCTGACCCAGATGGGTTTGGCCTAACCCGACGCATCCAGGGCCTAACAATAGCTATGCCAGAAGGTAATACGAATATACATATGAATCAAGAAAGTTCAATAAAAAAATAAATATTATAATTTATCAGAGTGGCGCAGCGGAAGCGTGGTGGGCCCATAACCCACAGGTCCCAAGATCAAAACTTGGCTCTGATATTACTAAAAAATATATGGTGGATAGAAATGAAAACATAGTATTTGATTTTTTTTTTTTTTTAAATTTACTAAGATTTTTATTTTGAAAGAAGACATGATATACTATAATTTATCAAAGTGGCACAGCGAAAACGTGGTGGGCTCATAACCCACAAGTTAAGATTGAGACTTGGCTTTGATATTAATAATGGTATTTTAAATAAATGTGATAGAAAATCCTAGTTGATTATTGGCGGAGAGAAATATAAAAGTAGCATTGCTCTCTTGAAATAAAGAATAAGTCAAAACAAACATGGAATTCTTATTTAAAAAAGTATAAGAAATTTAAGATGACTTTTTGCAAGACAATACCTATACCACAGGTAATATGAATATACATAATGAAAGCTCAATGAAGATTAATATTATACTTTCTCAAAGTGGCACAGTGAAAGCGTGGTGAGCCTATGAAAAAGTAGCATTTTAATTTTTTTTGAAATTTACTATGATTTTTAACCTTCAAAGAAGACATGATAAAGTCATTCCAAATGATAGATTTAGGTAAGATGTATTGCTTTCTTGAAATAAAAATAAGTCAAAACAAAGATGGGATCCTTATTTAATATTGTATATGAAATTTAAGATGATTGTTTGCGTCATAGTAGCTATACCACAACGCAATACGAATTTACACATGAATGAAGAATGTTTTATAAAGGTTAATAACATAATTTATTAGAGTGATGGAGTAAAGGCATGGTGGGCCCATAACTGATAGGTCGCAAAATTGAAACTTGGCTTTGATATTATAGATTGGTATTTTAAAATAAACATACAAAGATTTTTTGAAATTTACTAAGATTTTTATCCTTCATAGAAGACATGATGATTTTTTGAAATTTTCTATGATTTTTATCCTTCAAAGAGGACATCATGAAGTTATTCAAGATGATAGAATTAGGTAAGTTGCATTACTCCCTTGAAATAAAAAATAAGTCAAAACAAAGATGAAATTTTTATTTAATAAAGTATATGAAATTTAAGATGATTATTTGCAAGACAGTAGCTATACCACAAGGTAATACGAATATACACATAAATCAAGAATGTTTAATAAAAGTCAATATTATAATTTATTTGAGTGGCCCAATAGAAGTAGAAGTGTAGTGGGCATATAACCTATAGGTCCAAAGATTGAAACTTGGCTCTAATATTATAAATGGGTATCCTTATTTAAAAAAATGATTGAATATCATGAGAGACTATTAGAGGATTTGGTGGAGAGAAATGAAAAGGTAGTATTTTATTATTTTATTTTATTTTTTGAAATTTTCTAAGATTTTTATTCTTCAAAGTAGATATGATAAAGTCATTCTAGATAATAGATTTAGGTAAAATGCATTGCTTTCCTAAAATAAAAATAAGTCAAAACAAAGATGGAATCCTTATTTAAAACATCATCTATACCCTAAGGTAATACGAATATACACATGAATCAAAAAACTTGTATAAAAGTCAATAATATGATTTATCAAGGTAGGATAGCGAAAGCATGTGGGCCCACAACCATAGGTCCCAAGATTGAAACTTGGCTATGATATTACTAATGGGCATTTTAAAATAAATATGATTGGAAATCATGGGAGAGTATTAGATGATTTGGTGGAGAGAAATGAAAAAGTGGACTTGTTACACTCCGGTGAAAGATGTCACTAGGGATGTAAGAGTTTAAAAGAAATACAAATCATCACAATATCATTTCACACTATAACACCACGATATAGCAATTATTAACAAAACTTGTAAAAGCTTTAAGTCTGCTTATTACAATTTCTCAACAAAACTCAAGGTTTGGCGAACAATGCCCATAATACAAATACCACAATACGAAAAAAAACCACTTTAGCTATTTATTTTCCCAAGGCCGCCATTTCTATCTAGCTATTCGTTTTGGGTTTGGGCCGGACCTGGACCTGGAGGCAAAACAAAGGAGTTAGTAAGAAGAGCTAAGTAGGAATCACAAAATGTATGTAACAAGAAAAGATTATTAAAAACAACTTTACTATTCTACATGTAAACATCACATCCACGAAGTCGTGTAAATCAAGAGCGTAACCACATAATAACCTCACAATCGAGTCCGCACTCTTTGTTAGAATGTTTCCATCGTTGCTCAACCGATGGAACAACTGCCCTCAGATAGTTCGGGGGATGTTGTGTCCAACATCCAGGACCCCGGTTAGTCTAATGACTCCCCGTCAGGTGATCTCTAGCTAGCACCTCTATAGCCGATCCACACTCAGCACTATAGAGTCCACGGTGGTATCGTAAGATCAATCAATGTCATGACTACAAGCATATACCAAACATACTAAAATTTCCATCACCAATATTTTTTTTTAACAAAACAACTAATGTAACTATCAAGTCATGTCATGTCATCATAATGCATCAATAAATGAATAATGATAAGTGCAAAGGAAATGAAACAATTATCATAGGAAAAAGCAATAAGATAACACAGCTTTTAAGTAAAACTCAAAATACTGTATTGAAAGGTGAAGGAACATATTTCTACCTCAATGGTTGATTCTCTTTGTCAAATGTTTACCAAGTCTCTGACCTCCTAACTTCTCAAACCTTAGCTATTTTCATTTCTAATTATTTCAAAGAAGTAGGATCATTGTATGCACATAATTAAAATTGAATTTATTAATTCTTTCAAGACAAAATTATGCATTTAATTATTCTTAATGGTATAAATCTTAATGTTCTAGACATGCCTTAATTATATTGGTATATTAGTTGTTATCCAGCTCTAAACACAACAACCTTATTTGTTTCAAATAATTAATTCCAAAGACTTTCTTAAACCCTTTGTTTATAACTCTTACTTAGAGTACACATATACTCACATATGAAGGAAATCTAAATTAAAGAATCAAAGTAAGTATATTAATTTGACCTAATCTAATAGGATTCTTTTACTCATCAATTACAGTACTGTATGAAAGCATTAAAATATTTACAGCTTGGAGAAAGTTATGTTAATTAAAGTCATAGAACACTGGAATTGACTTATACTTTCAGTTACTATACTACTTCAAGAGATAAGAGTATGTGTATTAAATTCAAACCAAACCCATTTGCAGCCAAAGAAATAAAATCGTACAAGTTAAACTAATTGTTTTATGTATCTCAACAACCTGACCCACTTTATACCTTCACGTAACCATGTCAAATTAATTAGGTAAGTTCTTCCACTAAATTTACATATTAAACAATATAAAATTCACCCTATCTACAATTTCCCATAGCATATCATTTACATCTAATCAAGGCTTTAAAACAAAACAACGTAAATAAAATAGAGAGTAAATTTGATAATAACCAAATCCTAACTTGGATACATCTACGTTTTAAATTTAATTGACAGTAACATTCCTTGTATTGTTTTCAACTTCCAGATTATTCTTTTCATTTGAATTCCCTATATTAATAAATCAAGCCTCAGCAACCAATTAAAGCTAAATGAAATCAGTCATAACACTTTTACTCTTCCTAGAAGAAAAGAAAAATAATGCTCTTTGCTCAATGCAGAAGATTCAGGAACGAGGAAATATTTTATCATCAAGCACAATAGCTGTTTGCAATACATTCCAATTACCAAATTTTTTATTTATCCAGCACGATGAATTTCCCACAAATAATATGCAAACGAAAAAAATTAAGACTCCAACACAAGAAGACGTCAATTGCTAAGATCCAAGAACTAGAAACCTGTACTGACCTAATCAAATTACATGGAGAAATAAGTCAATAAATTCGTAGATTCACTTCATTAATTCATATAAAACATTCGTCAAGTTAATTCACAATATCTTCCCGGAACGAAGGATTGACCAATTTATTTGTTAAGGCAGAAGCAGACAAAAGTACTCCTAAATGGGGGTGAATAAATTTTACACAGAATATCAAGTGCATCTTACGTATGTTGCGTACGAACTTAACTAATAGTGAAAGCATTAGAGAACAATTTCTAATCAAACCGAAGAGTATATGCAGAAACAAGGTTACACCCCAAAAATTCACAAGAAATAAGAAGATAGAAGAAATCCAACGCCAATCAAGTAGAAGAAGAATGCATCAAGGACTTACCTAACCTCCACAATTCGTAAACAAAAGAAATTTCAAGAATTAATGCTGCACCCTTCTTCAAGAAAATCTAACGTGGAGATGTCGCCGCCGCTCAAGCTCTTGCAACAAATCGAAAGAAGAGGCGCCACCAATCAAACTCTTCTAGCACAAATTTTAGTAATCAATGGAAGAGAAGAGAAAAAACATCATTGGAAGAAGGAGAGGGATGAAGACTCACCGTCGCAGCCGCTCACGAAAAAAAATAAACGGGAAAGAGAAAGAAGCCCTCGGCCAAAAGAAATGAGGGGTTTTAAAAGGAGTTTTCCATAAAAGCCCATAAGTATCTACTAAATACAACTAGGTCCTGCAACATCAAATAAAAAGAATATTAATTTAAATTAAATTATAACAGGACTAGTGTTATTATATTGATATACTAAGGTGGAGTTAGAAAATAAACACATCATTTGTATAGTATGATTTTCTATCATTTGAAATTTTGAAATTTCAAGTGATTTTCTTTTTTTTCTCACAAATTAGACAATCACCTTCCTCAAAATGTATAGTATGATTTGGCCTACATTGAGAGTTTTGTTTATTAATACTAGGATTGCTTATATTCTACTTATTCCCTTTTCATGTTTCAAATTGCAATTGTGCCTCTACCAAGTATTTTATCCTTCAAAAAGACATGACGAAGATATTCGAGATGATAGATTTAAGTACATGTAATGTTTTCTTAAATTAAAAATAAGTCAAAACAAATATGAAATCTTCATGTAACAAAGCATATGAAATTTAAGAGGATTATTTCCACTACAGTAGCTATACCACTAGGTAATACCAATATACAAATGAATCAATAAAGTTCTCTAAAGGTCAATAATATAATTTATGAGAGTGGTGCAATATAAGTATGGTGGGCTCTCATAACCCATATGTCCTTCCAAGATTGAAATTTAGGCTCTAATATGATAACTTGGTATTTTAAATAGAATTTGACTGAGAAATCATATGAGATTTTTAGCCATTTTTTTTTTTGGAGAGAAATGAAAAAGTGGACTAATGTCTGATATTATGGTGGTATTGGAATAAGTTTTTTTTTAATTTCTTGATCGTAGCCTTACATTGACTTCTCTTTGGTGTTTATACATTAGTACTTCTGCGTCTTACGTCAATGACTTATTTTTAGAGTTTCTTTAGTTTGAATAATCTAGAAATAATAAGATACATGTTATAACACTCTTGAAATATAAGAATATTTTGGACTATTCTAGAAATTTGTATCACTTTCTATCAAGAATATCAAGAATATTATAGTGGTGAGTATTCCCACTTGTCCCATGGGCGACCCATGTTCATTCCCCGGTAATAGAGCCAAAAAC
The DNA here is from genome assembly GCA_027563935.2 of Costus lasius. Taxonomy (NCBI): domain Eukaryota; kingdom Viridiplantae; phylum Streptophyta; class Magnoliopsida; order Zingiberales; family Costaceae; genus Costus; species Costus lasius. Next base: position 12,827,766 of record CM050454.1, on the reverse strand, counting down.
ATGATAAGGTGATTGCAAGTGTATGGTTTTTATCGCATAGTAAAAATATCGATCAAGACGTCGGGATAAACATCGAATACTAAGATTTATAAAATGTCAAAACCAAAAATTGAGATAAATATCCAATGCTAAGATTTATAAAATATCAAAACAAAAAATCCATTCGACGGGCTACACTCGAGTCCCGAAGATGAGTTTACGCTACATATCAAAGACTCCTATGTGAAGACGGTAAAGAAATTGATCTCAAAATCGCTAGAAACGCAATCATCACCTCATGTTCGCCCTAGCTATCGCCTCACAAAAGTTTGAACCCTAAAACTTTCCAAAAATATTTCTTTTATCTTTAGATCTCTTCTCCACTAAGCTAGGAAGGTTTCCTTAAAATTTTCCCAAATTCCACATTTAAAATCATCCAAAATAGGCAAAAAAAAAAAATAAGAGGAAGGTCAAGTCTGGTGGAACTAGACACGGCCATGCATGAATGCACGACATGTCTCGGCCAAGATCTGAACTTGTCGTCCAAAATCACCACGGCCATGCATGCTTCAGCCAAGAAAGAATTTATTCGATAAAAACATTCATGGTCGTGCATGAATGCACCATGGGCTGGCCAAGTGTGCAGTAGATTGCTAAGGAATCATCTCATAATCTCGAATCTTCTAAAAATCCCTAAGAATTGGACAATATTCCCTGCATTTTATCACAAATAAAAAAGTAGTAAAGATTTTGAATAATTTTAATAGTATAATCCAAAATACAGTTAAAAATAAAAAATTAAGTTTAAAAAATATATATGAAATAGACTCAAAATCCAATATAACTGTAAGACATCTGCATATCACATTTATAAGGATGACTTAGATCATATCACATAATATTTCGTGTTTTTCTCTATGTAGTGTTTTTTAAAATATATCTACTAATTCTTCACTCGTTCTACAATAATTGAGCTTAGTTTCTTTATTAGTCTGTGCTTCTAATCTTATGTGCTTAGTTCTAGCTTGAAATATTAGATTTTTCTTTGTCATTCCTATAGCAGACTTGCTATCATAGTAAATGTTTGTTGATTCATTTTTATTGCCTACTCATGTCTTCGAGTATGGGCTTTAACTATGTAGCTTGCCTTATATACAAAGCTATTAGGATATACATACCCTCAAAGAGATTGTGCAACTATGGCTTGCTTCGTTTATGCTTAAGATAACATTTTTTGGTCTACAAGGAATGCATAGCATAAGGTGTTCTTCACATCGTCTATACATCCTAACTAATCACTGTCAGTATATCCAAATAATCTTGAGTCATGTGTGAATCACACTTAATGCATAATTTATTTGTTCGTTATAGATATTGAACCTCTCTTGATTGCTTCATGGTTGACTTTGGCTTAGAGTTTGCATGCAATCATTATGTTTTGTCTTGTAGCCATTATATAGAGTAGGCTTTGACTTTAATGGATTGTGTTATTTGTCTGTCTTCAGATATTGACTTTGACAATTGCTTGTTAATTTAGTGGGCTAGCTAATATTTGCGTCCATTCATTTTAAATTTATTCCAAAAAAAAAAAACTTCTTGGCGATATGAAGATTTCAATTTTTTTTTAACATATTTTTATAATGTGAAAGTATTACACTATAACTAAGCCTACCGGCAGAAATGTGCATGCCTTCCTCGTAGTTTTAAATCATCTTCTCATTGTTTATTGTGCAAATGAGAACATCAATGGATCTTGAGAGTATGGGCCAATTGTTATAGCTTTGATAACTATGTTAAATTATATTGTATTCTAATGTGTTATGAAAATTTATAAGTTATTTAATAAACAATTGTTATCTGTTGACAATCGTTATCCAGTGTGCTTAATGACTAAACTTTATATATCCACATGTGTGCATATATATAATCTTATAATTATAGTATGTAATTATATTAAATTGTTAAATATATTTATTATATATTAATGACTGGATGGTATGTCTTATATCGCTCATGTTTCGTTGGCTGTGCAATGGGTCGTTCCGAGTTATTTCGGCCCATGGGCCCACTCTTGAGTGCTCCTTTGCCAACCAAGATCTGAATCCGCTAACAGTTAGATTTACTAATTAATTAATATGAGTTGGTTCTCACCATATCGAAGAAAAAGAAAAGAAAAAATTAATAATAAACTAATTGCTAAAGTGCTCATTCACTTTCCATGACTAACTCCCCCTCCTTAATAATATATAATTTTCTTTTCATTTTTTTTTACTTTAATATATCAAGTTAGTGCTCCTTCAAAGAGGAAAGATGAGTAATTTACTTTTCACCTTTTTTTTTTCTTTTTCTACTTAAACTAATTAAATAATTACAATTTAGTAGGCAAAGAGAGAAATGAATTAAATAATTAAAACATAGGTTGATATCATCTAATTTGGAATACTGAGCATACTTCAATATATAGTAAAAAAAAATCATATTGATGCTACCAAATAATCTCAAATGTCCATCAAAAGTACGGATCAAGTGTACTCTCTTTCTAGTTTCTACACTCAAAAGGAAGTGGAAAAGGACCTCACAATTTTTCCACTTGGCAAATTGACCGGAATTCACCCTTAATGCAAACAAACCTACTACTACTCCCTTACACTCAATAGTCAAACTGATGTTGGAAGTTAGCCTAAGCCCACCTCAAGACTTTGAGCACAAGTGATGGCGGCCCTACCTCAATTTCACCTTCAAAGTCAGCCATCCACCCATTTGTGTCTATCTACTTTGACTTTTTGGTCAATCTACACTTGGATTCATAGTTATGAATAAGCAAATCATAGAAGATTAAATGAACTTATTTAGCAAAATTTGAATATTAGAAACGATTTGTTAAGAAACAAAAGAAAATTACCATGTAGAGTGACGTCTCGTTCTGTCGCCGACACTTTTGGTTTTTTTTTTTTTTTTTTTTTTTCAAAATAGCCTTCAATTTAATTTTGATGGTGACGTCATTTAGACTTGCAATTAAGAAACGCTGTAACTCTACATTTGAATTTTGATCAGCAAAAAAAATTCTATAGTTGGAGAGGTAAAACGACAAAAAAAAAAGGGGTAAAAATGAAATAAATGGGCTAGTAGAGTTTGTTGGTTCTGGGGTTTCTTTCCGGCTCGATCATGGCGGATTAACTTGGATCCGGTTCAGGAGTCGTCGATAGCGAAGGGGGCGCGAAGGAGGAGATCGTAGGGCGCCCAGAGCGCGTCGAGGGGGCACGGCCGCCCGGCGTCAAGGCGGGCCCACGGCTTGCCCTTGCCGCTCCAATGCAGCAGGCTCACCGGCCCCGGGTGAAGATCTCGGCACAGACCCCGGTAGTTGTCGCCGCCGAGCCCGTGCTGGTTCCACCGGTGCTTCACCGCCGCGATCCGGCCGGCGAACACCAGCAGGAACGGCGGCAGTGACCCCAGATCGTAGATCCGCATCCGCATCTGCAACTCCATCCACTCCTCGATCTGTTCCGTGTACCCGCCCTCCCGCCATCGCCCCAGCTCCATCACCATCACCCCCGTGTTGAAGTAGCACGCCCGCCGCCCTTCGAACGCTACCGACAGCGCCGGGTTCGCCCAAAACGCCGCCGTGAAGTACGACGTGAAGTTCGCGTTGCAGTACTCCGGCGCCGCCAGCGCCACCCCCTCCGGGATCGGCGTCGACGCCAGCCCCGCGATGTCGTCGACGAGGACGAGGTCGGAGTCGAGGTAGACCACGCGGCGGACGCACTCCGGAAGGAGGCGCGCGAGGTAGGATCGCGCGTAGTTGAGGGGGCGGTCGAGCGCGGCGCGGATGGAGGTGGAGATGAGCCCCGCGACGCGCGGCGCGTCGGCGAAGTGGTGGATCTCGAAGGCGAGGGAGGGGAAGGCGGCGGCCACGGTGGCGTTGAGGCGGGCCGTGGAGGCGGCGGCGACGAAGTGGAAGAAGACGGATTGGGGGCAGGCGGTGTGCTGGAGGACGGAGAGGACGGCGGCCATCGAGCCGCGGAGGTAGGCGACGTCGAGGGTCATGGCGACGTGGACGAGGGCGTTGGGGGAGCAGGAGGAGGCCGGCCCCGCAGGGAGCGGTGGCGGGCAGGACGGGGAGTTGTAGAATTGCGGGGCCTCGCGGAACATGGGCATGTGGGTGGGGGCGCCGCCGCCTCTCTCGCAGGCGGAGGGAGAGAGAAGAGAGAGCGCGGCGAGGAGGAATAAGGTGGAGGCGAGCGGTGGCGGAGGCATTTGGAGGTTGGATTCGTACGCAACGTCCAAGGAAGGAAGGAGGAGGAGAAGATTTTTGTTTTGCATTTTTATAGAGGCCGAGGGAAGTCAAAGTGGGGGGAGACTACAGTATTTGCTTGCGGAATTACGATGGAACCCAGCGAACGGTTCACGACGGCGATGTTTGACCCCTTTGGTTTTCTAAAATAATGAGGAAATTTAAGTAGATTTAAGTTAAGTTGAGAAGTGAGCTCCTCCTGATCAAGTGGAGGAGGAGGTTGCTCTATCAACATCATCAAGTGAAGCATCGCCGTCCTAGTTCTTCCTCTTATGCTTGCAAATGAATCATTCATTCATTAGTTGAGCGTCGTATTTGATGAATTATGTATGCCAATTACTCTTTGTCTGGTGTGGCATTTGCCTTGCCTTTCAGGCCAGTGCTGGTATTCATGCGTCAGAAACAAGAGGGTTGGTGTCTTGGTGAGTTGCTTCGCTTGGGGGAAACCTCTGCAAATATTCAAAGTCATGTCAACCTGATGCGCTTCTCTTTCGGGTACGCTAATGTGCAATGCAGCTGGAATTTGGCCATTGATTTTGCTTTTTCAGCATTCAGAAATGATGATGCACTGCTATTCTCACAATGCCTTTGTGTTTGAATGGAATGGGATGGAATTAAACAGCGGCAGATAGCAGAGCGGAATCATATGCATCAGTGCAATCCAACGCAACGACGACTTGGAATTAAGTTGGTGGACAATCAACAAGTCTCACTTTTTTTTCGTCCATTTCAGATTCCAGACATATCTTGTAAGTCATGCATCAGGCTCAAATGTGCATTATTAAATGAGTTTTTTTATCTTTTATAATTATAAGGTGATCATTTTTTATAAACACACTCAAGGCCTGTTTGGTCAGCTGCACTAGGTTGACTGTGTTTTGACTGCAGTCGGACTCTTGCCAAAAAAATGTTCTTCTAAGCTGAGAAAACCCAACCTTCACCACTAGCTCTCGTTGTCCTCTTTTGGAAAGCTAAGATGCAAATTAAACCTAAATTTGTAAAAATGTCTAACTCAATCTAGCTTATTTACGATGAATTTGGATACTCAATTAGCTCATTAATATAGATTTAAATTTGATAGATTATTAATTAGGTTTCCATAACTAATGGGATGTTTTATCTTGTGTTAATTAGGTTTGTGATACTTTTTTATCTCCATGATGCCCTCCTTTCAAAAAAGTCAGATATGAAGACTGTGTATAAGTCAACACCATGATGTGTCTCATTATATGTGCAAGTGATGGATGAGACCATGGTGAAAGAAGATTGTTCTTCATGGGCGTTTTTGAGACTCTATGCTTGAGATTATTGCAAGTGTGGGACCTCTCTTTGCCATCTTATTATATAAGGTTTATGTAGATAATTGTGATGCTCCCGGGATTTAGCACAAATCCCAACGCACACCGAGATGGAGCGATGGCGGGACCCCTCGTCATCAGCCGTGTTGGACGACTCGGGTGTGCGATCGTGTCACTGAGGCTGACACAAGTCCATAGGGCGAGGGTCGAGTCAAACCACGGAGTGTGGGTTCACACGTGGATGTGGGCTTCTGACTCGACCCATGGACCCCAGACCCCCTCGCACGAGCTTGCGAGCGTGCGCATCGAGGAGGGTCAACCGCGGGGCGATTCTGAGGTCAAATCGACCCCGAACCGAACCTGAACCACCTTCTAGGCTGAACCGAACCGGTTCAGCCGGTTCAGACCGGGCTACAGTGCCCGCGTACGCGGAAAGGGGAAAATTTCCCCTGTTCCTCGTCTTCGCTGGAAGCGGCGCCGTCCGCCGTTGATTCCGGCCAGCTGGAGGCGGCTCGCCGGATTTGGAAGGTGGCTGACGACGCGGGCTGTCGTGGCGGCGAGGCGGGCGGTGGATTGAAGGCTGGGACTCTACGTGGACGAGCCTAGGGCGGATTTTCCATCCGCCCCGGTGGAAGCGAGATCTCCGGCCAATCACCGCCGGAGATCGCGGCTGCGTGGCGACGAGGATGGAAATCCCATCCTCGTCGAGGGGAGGTTGCAATCGAGCATTCGGAGAGCTCGAGCAAGGTCTGGCGACGACGAACGATCGGCGAGATCTAGATCTGGGAACAGAGCATCTTGTTTGGCGTCGGCGACGAGGCTCCGGCCGTGGACTCGTCGGCGTTCCCTCTCAGATCGAGTCACCGGTGCCCTGAGGTAACGAGGAGACCATCTCCTCCGGCGCCGGCAGCCAGACGCGGGAGTGCGATCGGATTTTCCGATCGCCGGTTCCACGCAAGCCAAGCTTCCATTGGGTTCAAATTCACGTCGACGGCGACTCCTCCGGCGACAATACTCCGGCAGAGACTTCGCCTGACGTCGGCGACCAGATCCCGACCCTCCGGCGTGACTCCGGTGGCCGGACGGTGACGGACGGGAGAGGGGAATCTTTCCCCTGTTTCAGCCAACGCTCGGCGTTGGTTCGGACGCGAGCGGGAGAGGGAGAAGGGAGGAGAGAGACGGTTTGTCGCGCGTGTTCGCGCGCGCGTCTCGCTTCGTCTCCGACCGGACTTTCCGACGCAGCTTCTCGGAGGATCTCGGTGGGCTCGGCTCGTGGAGTGGTGGCACGCTACAAGGGTAAACCCTCCCCGGATCTATCGTGTGTAGTGGTAGTAGGACGGGTTTCTCGTGTGTAGTGGATAGAGGCTTTACCGCCGTCCGGACTTCGTGTGGCTTTTCGTCCGGACGGTTCTTTTGCGTTATCTGCGCCCGCATATGTGTAGTGCGGGTTGTGCTTATTTGTAGGTACTGCCTGCTTGCTTGCAAAGTCCAGGACGTGTGTGCCGGCACCCTTGAAGGTGTTCGCCACCGTCCCCTTGTGATTGCTTGAGGCCGCGCCGGTGCCTATCTCGGCTGTGTAGAGAAAGGAGCGCGGGCTGAGGAAATTTCTGTGAGTGCAAAGTGTTTTGGAGAGTCTCCATCACTTTGACACAGTTGAGAGATTTGTATTCGTGTCCGAGGGGCGGTATTCATACCGAACCCTTCGCGCACGTGGTGTGAGGACTTGTAAAAGTGCTGGGCCAGCTTCCGCAACGCGATCCTAACCGGTCGCGGGCCACTCTAGTGTAGGGCTGAGATCTCCGCGAGGGGATCTGCCGGTTGTGGTTAAGTTTATTATAAAAAAATAAATTTGCCCATAACAAACCGGTATCAGAGCTTAAGTTTGTGTAAGTCTATTGTCAGGGATATCGACGTCGGTGTACGCTGTTTGGAGGGTGCGTACGTCGGTGCCTAGCGCCGGGGCGTAGTCTCTCAGCCTCTTCACTGATCGCTCAGTTCCGACACAGACCGAGCACTACTTAGCTCTTTTCAGTGCACCCAGAGGTCAGACCATCAGATCTCATTCCACCAGCAGAACTTCAGAGTTTACTTCTCACAATCACAATGGTTACAGCTGCAGAGCGCATCTCCCACTTGGAGACTGCGATAGGGAACTTCGATGGAGACGCTACGATCATGGAGCGTCTCGAGGCACTTCGGTCGGCGGTCGAGTCCGTTGGGACCCGCCTGGATTCTGAGTTGGCACGTCTCTCCAGTGCCCTTGGTGGACTTGCATTGGAGGTGGCTGGTTTGAAGGGGCAGGTTTTTGCCCGTGCTTCTACTTCAGCCACAGGCGCTGGGAGTTCCCAGCCGCAGACCACTAGAGTGCGTGTTCCCGAGCCCTCTACTTTCAGTGGGGTACGCAGTGCAAAGGAACTTGAGAATTTCCTTTGGGATATGGAGCAGTATTTTCGGACTGCTCAGGTGCCTGATTATGAAAGAGCGCAGTTGTGTTCGGCATATCTGACAGGTAACGCCAAGCTCTGGTGGCGTACCTTAGTGACCCCTCCGGGAGAAGAGGTGCCACGTGACATCTCATGGGATGAGTTGAAAGCTGAACTGAAGAACCAGTTCCTGCCGACACACACTTCAAAGACTGCTAGAGACTCTTTGCATAAGATCAGACACACGGGGACAATTCGTGAGTATGTTCGAGCTTACTCTGCCGCCATGCTCGAAATACCACGAATGGAAGAAGAGGATCGCTTGTACTTCTTCTTAGAGAGGATGCAGACATGGGCACAGTTGGAAGTTAGGAGACATAGCCCATTAACTCTCAAAGAGGCTATGGCCGTAGCTGATTCCTTAGTGGATTTGAGGGATAGGAAGCAATCTGCCCCTATCTCCTCTGGTCCATCTAAGTCACGTTCCCCTCAGAGGAATAAGGGGAAGCGTCCAGCTCCAGGACCCAAGGGTGGGTATAAGAAGAAGCAGGGAAAAGGAGGAGCTACCTCTTCAGGAACCGGTCAGAAGAAAGCCATACCAGCCGGTTCTCCTCCTAGGGGCGCTCCCAAGCAGCAGCTGAAGTGTTTTCTTTGCCGAGGTCCTCATCGCATGCGTGATTGTCCTCGAGGAGATACACTTGCAGCTATTGTTCAGCGGGAGGCTGCCCAATCTGAAGATCCTCTGATCATTGTGAATCCTTTGGTGATCAATGCCATTGCTACTTCCACCACAATGAAGACCAAGTTGATGTACGTGGAGATGAGGGTGAACTCACATAGAGTTCATGCCATGATCGATAGTGGTGCATCTCATGTTTTTGTGGCTCATGGCATGGCGACGCGGCTAGGGCTGAGCATGTCCCCTGCTCAGGACCGCTTCAAGACGATCAACGCTGAGGAGCGGCAGATCGCAGGAATATCCTATAATGTTCCTCTTGTCTTCGGGGAGTGGAAGGGTAAGAACCATGTACGCGTGGTTCAGATGGACGATTATGATGTCATCGTCGGCTTGGAGTTGATACAGAAGATGAAGGCTGTTATAGTCCCTCATCTAAAGGGTGTCCAGGTGATGGATGAGAGATACCCTTGTTTTGTTCGTTGCCTACAGTTGGCTGGGTCGGATAAGTCAGTACGACCAGGGAAGGCTCAGAGTATATGCATATCAGCGACTACTCTTGAGACAGGCTTACGTCGGGGCGAGCGGACCTTTCTGGCTACGTGGGTGACGGCCCCTGTAGAAGGTCCAGACGACGTACCAGCGGAAGTGAAGAATTTACTTGAGGAGTTCCAGGATCTTCTTCCGCCTGAGCTACCTAAGGAGCTTCCTCCCAGACGTGCGATTGATCACCGCATTGAGTTGGTTCCTGGGGCAGCTCCTTCTTTCCGACCCCCATACCGCATGCCTCCTGCAGAGCTCGTAGAGCTGAGGAAGCAGTTGGATGAACTCTTGGCAGCTGGGTTCATCCAACCCTCCAAGTCTCCATTTGGTGCTCCTGTGCTGTTTCAAAAGAAAAAGGACGGTAGTCTTCGCTTCTGTGTTGACTACCGTGCCTTAAATAAGATCACCATCAGGAACAGATACCCAATTCCACATATCCAGGACCTCATTGACAGACTGGCGGGCGCTACTGTCTTCACCAAGCTTGATTTGAGATCAGGCTATTGGCAGGTCCGCATAGCTGAGGGAGATGAGGCGAAGACAGCCTGTGTCACCCGGTACGGCGCCTTCGAGTTCTTGGTTATGCCATTCGGCTTAACCAATGCGCCGGCTACCTTCTCCCACCTGATGAACAATGTTCTGACACAGTTGCTAGACGATTTTGTAGTCGTCTACCTTGATGATATCGTGGTGTACTCGGCCACGATGGAGGAGCATTTACAGCATCTGAGATTGGTGTTTCAGAGACTGAGGGAACACCAGCTGTATGTGAAGAGGGAGAAATGCTCCTTTGCTGCTTCTGAGATCCAGTTTCTGGGCCATGTGGTAGGCCATGGCACTGTCCAGATGGATCCTGAGAAGGTGCGTGCCATCGTCGAGTGGACCGCACCTACTTCCCCTACTGAGCTCCGATCTTTCCTGGGAGTGGCGAATTTCTACAGGAAATTTATCCAGGATTACTCCAAGATCGCAGCTCCACTTTCTGACCTCCTGAGGAAGGAGACTCCGTGGCTATGGCAAGAACGGCATCAGACTGCGTTTGCAGAGTTGAAACGCAGGATCGCCAGTGAGCCGGTTCTTCGTATGCCGGACTTCAGTCGGCCCTTTGACGTCCATACCGATGCCTCTGACAGAGCGATCGGCGGAGTGCTCTTACAGGAGGGGCACCCAGTGGCATTTGAGAGCCGGAAGTTAAGTCCGGTGGAGCAGCGTTACTCAGCTCACGAGAAGGAGATGGTCGCCGTGATCCACTGCCTTCGAGTTTGGCGCATCTATCTTCTCGGTAGCGCTTTTGTAGTGAAGACGGATAATGTCGCCAACACATACTTCGCTACGCAGAAAAAGCTCTCACCTAAACAAGCGAGATGGCAGGAGTTCCTCGCTGAATTTGACTTCACCTGGGAGCACAGACCGGGGCGCTCCAATGTGGTTCCAGATGCTCTCAGCAGGATGTGCACTGTGGTGCTTGCTTCGATATCGAGGATGGAGGGTGATCTCCTCGATCGCATTCGGCAAGCTGCTGCTCTCGACGCCAAATACCAGCAGCTGATCGCCGACGTGCGAGAAGGCAAGGTTCGTCGTTACTATCTTCAGGGCGACGACCTTCTGATGGCCGAGGGCGGTCGGCCACTTGTTCCGGCGACTAGCGGACTTCGACGCGAGTTATTGCGAGAGCTTCACGACACGGCATGGAGTGGACATCCGGGACAGCGCAGGATGCTGATTCTATTATCCCGATCTTGTTATTGGCCCTCCATGCGAGCTGATGTCGATCATTATGTCCGCACCTGCTTGATCTGCCAGCAGGATAAAGTCGATAGGAGGCGCGAAGCTGGATTGTTACAGCCTCTTCCCATTCCGGAACGACCATGGACTTCAGTTTCCATGGATTTTATTACTGGGTTACCGAAGGTCGAAGGGAAAGCTTCTATCTTTGTTGTGGTGGACAGGTTCTCTAAGTACTCTGTGTTCATCGCAGCACCTGAGCCTTGTTCAGCCAAGGAGACGGCTGACCTATTCTTCAAGCATGTGGTGAAGCTTTTTGGGCTTCCTCTGGACATTGTTTCTGACAGAGATGCCAGGTTCACTGGTAACTTCTGGACGTCCTTGTTCAAGACTCTTGGTTCCGAGCTAAAGTTTTCTACAGCGAACCATCCTCAGACCGATGGCCAGACGGAGAGGATAAATGCACTACTTGAAGAATACCTTCGTCACTTCGTGTCGGCAAGCCAGCGCAACTGGGTGTCTCTCCTCGACACGGCGCAGTTTGCCTACAACTTGCAGCAGTCTTCAGCGACCGGCAAGACACCATTTGAGTTGGTGTTAGGACGACAGCCTCTCACCCCCGCTGATGTTGTGTAGCACACCGATGGTGAGTGCCCAGCAGCCTATCGGGTTGCGAGAGATCATGCCGAGGTGCTCCAGGAGGCTCGTGATAGCTTAGAGCACGCTGCAAGAAGGATGCAGCATTATGCCAATCAGAGTAGACGCGATGAACAGTTCGAAGTTGGGGATCTTGTGCTTTTAAAGTTAACACCTCAGATGTGGAGAAAGATCTCAGCCAAGACTGCGCATCGCAGTCTTATTCAAAGATATGAGGGACCCTTCGAGGTCTTAAGACGGGTTGGTGCTGTAGCCTACAGGCTGAAGCTTCCCGACAGATTAAAGCTTCATCCGACCTTTCATGTGAGCTTTCTGAAAAAGTTTCACACCGACGAGACCGACCCCAGTCGCTCTCAGGGGCGTCGGGCTCCTCCTATTGTTCGGGCAGAGTTCGATAAAAAGATTGAAAAGATTTTGAATCACAAAACACTTGGACAGTATAGGAGGAACAGGCGGATGGAATTTCTTGTGCAGTGGGAAGGAACACCCATAGAAGAAGCTAAATGGGAGAAAGCTTCTGATTTGTGGCAGTTTGAGGAGGAGTTGAAAATCTACATGGACAGCCTGTCGTCGAGGGCGACGACGAACTTGGGTGGGGGAGTATGTGATGCTCCCGGGATTTAGCACAAATCCCAACGCACACCGAGATGGAGCGATGGCGGGACCCCTCGTCATCAGCCGTGTTGGACGACTCGGGTGTGCGATCGTGTCACTGAGGCTGACACAAGTCCATAGGGCGAGGGTCGAGTCAAACCACGGAGTGTGGGTTCACACGTGGATGTGGGCTTCTGACTCGACCCATGGACCCCAGACCCCCTCGCACGAGCTTGCGAGCGTGCGCATCGAGGAGGGTCAACCGCGGGGCGATTCTGAGGTCAAATCGACCCCGAACCGGACCTGAACCACCTTCCAGGCTGAACCGAACCGGTTCAGCCGGTTCAGACCGGGCTACAGTGCCCGCGTACGCGGAAAGGGGAAAATTTCCCCTGTTCCTCGTCTTCGCTGGAAGCGGCGCCGTCCGCCGTTGATTCCGGCCAGCTGGAGGCGGCTCGCCGGATTTGGAAGGTGGCTGACGACGCGGGCTGTCGTGGCGGCGAGGCGGGCGGTGGATTGAAGGCTGGGACTCTACGTGGACGAGCCTAGGGCGGATTTTCCATCCGCCCCGGTGGAAGCGAGATCTCCGGCCAATCACCGCCGGAGATCGCGGCTGCGTGGCGACGAGGATGGAAATCCCATCCTCGTCGAGGGGAGGTTGCAATCGAGCATTCGGAGAGCTCGAGCAAGGTCTGGCGACGACGAACGATCGGCGAGATCTAGATCTGGGAACAGAGCATCTTGTTTGGCGTCGGCGACGAGGCTCCGGCCGTGGACTCGTCGGCGTTCCCTCTCAGATCGAGTCACCGGTGCCCTGAGGTAACGAGGAGACCATCTCCTCCGGCGCCGGCAGCCAGACGCGGGAGTGCGATCGGATTTTCCGATCGCCGGTTCCACGCAAGCCAAGCTTCCATTGGGTTCAAATTCACGTCGACGGCGACTCCTCCGGCGACAATACTCCGGCAGAGACTTCGCCTGACGTCGGCGACCAGATCCCGACCCTCCGGCGTGACTCCGGTGGCCGGACGGTGACGGACGGGAGAGGGGAATCTTTCCCCTGTTTCAGCCAACGCTCGGCGTTGGTTCGGACGCGAGCGGGAGAGGGAGAAGGGAGGAGAGAGACGGTTTGTCGCGCGTGTTCGCGCGCGCGTCTCGCTTCGTCTCCGACCGGACTTTCCGACGCAGCTTCTCGGAGGATCTCGGTGGGCTCGGCTCGTGGAGTGGTGGCACGCTACAAGGGTAAACCCTCCCCGGATCTATCGTGTGTAGTGGTAGTAGGACGGGTTTCTCGTGTGTAGTGGATAGAGGCTTTACCGCCGTCCGGACTTCGTGTGGCTTTTCGTCCGGACGGTTCTTTTGCGTTATCTGCGCCCGCATATGTGTAGTGCGGGTTGTGCTTATTTGTAGGTACTGCCTGCTTGCTTGCAAAGTCCAGGACGTGTGTGCCGGCACCCTTGAAGGTGTTCGCCACCGTCCCCTTGTGATTGCTTGAGGCCGCGCCGGTGCCTATCTCGGCTGTGTAGAGAAAGGAGCGCGGGCTGAGGAAATTTCTGTGAGTGCAAAGTGTTTTGGAGAGTCTCCATCACTTTGACACAGTTGAGAGATTTGTATTCGTGTCCGAGGGGCGGTATTCATACCGAACCCTTCGCGCACGTGGTGTGAGGACTTGTAAAAGTGCTGGGCCAGCTTCCGCAACGCGATCCTAACCGGTCGCGGGCCACTCTAGTGTAGGGCTGAGATCTCCGCGAGGGGATCTGCCGGTTGTGGTTAAGTTTATTATAAAAAAATAAATTTGCCCATAACAATAATTATTATTATTATTAGTAGGGAGGAGGTGAAGAGTGTCAAGAAAGATTATTAATTTATGGATGATTTTGAATCAATAAAGGAAACAAGGACACAACACGGTTAGATTGGACCCACCGGTCCGATTCCACATGGACCATATGGAGGAAGCACATGGGCGCCGCACAGACGAGGATCATCTGAGCGGGAACAGACGTAGAACAGCAGAATGCAAACTCTAATTGAGTTGCACGTACCACGGCGTCTGGGTCCCGAGAGACGAGCACAAGGGACACGTGTTGTGTGGACAGTGCGCAGTAGTTTCGTGCGCTTAGGAAGAGTACGGCCGCGTAAAATTTGCAACTTAGGACTTGGGCTTGACCGCCGAGGACGCCGCCGCCGCCACCCTCACCTCGGTCTCGCATGGCAATTAATGCATCACGTGCCTGGCGAGCGTTTTCCGAGCGAAGAGAAAATATATCTATAATTTTGTCAATTAATGCATTTTGATTAAGGAAGTCAAATCAATTAAGATTAATTAAAAGATTCGAAAGAAAACGTGGCAGCCCGAAATAAGAGATTAAATAATAAAATAAAAAGGGCACGCCACGTTAATAGGATAAAATATTAATATTGCTAAGAATGGAGCAAACGCAGTAATCGGAGACAAGGACACATGGAACAGACACGGTTTCGCCGACAAATCCTGCCGCTCGAGGAGCCGAGGGGCTGTCGTCGTTGCCCTTGGGTCTTCGCCAGAAGAAGAAGAACAGACTGGCAATGACGATGAATATTTTCAATTTTCAATAAAGTTTGCTTATCTCTTAATCTAAGGAAACCGGGGTAGCGCATTCCCAGATATGAGGGGCTGCGAGCAGAAAAAAGTCTTAGGCTAAGATTTTTACCCACTGTCGCTAATCGACCATTAAATCACTTTAAGATGTGTGTATGTCATAGCTTTGAGATACGTACATGACATACACGCGTCTTAAAGATAGACAAGTCATTCTCAAATGTATATACAAACAACAACATGATCATCTTAATTGAACTCTTAATAATCATGAAACAAGTAATATAGCATTCAAGGTATTCCATGAAGAAAAACTGCAAGTGATGAACTAGTAGGATATACCAGAGCATAAAATGAATTAATACTATTAGTTAATTATTTCTTTTACATAAATAATAAGACACTAGTAGGATATGATGGCAATCAAATAAATGAGAATAGTAGAAATAGTGATAAAGCATACTTTTTAATGACTATGATCTCCATGCTTATTGAGATGAATTTGATATGATTAAAAAAGCTGACTATTTCGTATCTAAACTGAGCCAGTTTTATTATACATGCAAGAGCACTCCAATTTTCTAATCTAACCTATGTGACAAATGTCATCTGGATGTTAGCTTCTTATGGAGAGAACAAGATCTTGCAGTTGCCATCAAGGATCCAATTACTCAGCAATATTTACTAGTATAAACTAATATGACACAAATTTTTTTTGATACGCTTACGTAAGTAATGAAGACAGAGCTCGATCTAAAGATTTTGTTATGGACAACTAAAATCTTTACCAGTGCGCATATCATAACAAAACCTATATGTAGAGAGAGTTTTTTTTATATACTATTGCCAAGAGGATGATGGTGGTTCAGTGCAGTGTCAATTGCAAGAATGGAATTAAGAAAACTGCATCAAATGCTTTCATAACAGTATGGATGCACCCAGAAGCATATAAACTTGAATGGTTACTCAATACCATCAATTTAATTCAATTATGATAATCAGAAATAAGTTGTGGCTAAAGCAAATTACAAAGCAACTATCACTCACATAAGTTGCATTGATTAGAATAAGGGCACAGAATTTACTCACAAGAAAAGCTAAGCTAAGACACAACTTGAAGAGCAACAAGAGTACGCTAAAATATCACTCAAGAGAATACACTACAGTCTGCTAGAATAAGTAGTAACATGAGTAACATATATGTTCACTATAGAAACCTTGAGCAAATTCATGTCAATACAGAAAGCAATACATAAGCAGTATATGATACAGGCTAACAATACAAGATATGGCGTACGCATCACTAGAAAACTTCCACGCTTCCCCTATGCACACTCATTTTGCAGTGAAACTCAATGAAGATTGCAAACATCATAATACCATTTAGATTTAATGAGATTTCATTTAATTCTCGTCAAGGTTTAAAAAACTGTTCCATATGGCCCAACACCAATACTATTTAGTGTTGGTATATCCGGTACTAGTACCATTTAGTATGTCCGGTATGTACCAGTTCGAGAGTAGACTAGTTCTCATCACCGTTTAAAAAATTATTCAATATAGCATAACACTAGTACTATTTAGTGTTAGCATGTCCAGTACTAGTACAGTTTAGTGTTAGTATGTCCGGTAGATACCGGTCTAAAAGTAGACTAGCACACCGAACCGAAATTTTAAACCTTGATTCTCATAAGCTAATTAAATTAACAAGAAAATATCCTTCAAATCTTATATTGAATCAATGCATCAGGCACCAGTAGTAAGAACCAATAAACATATTAGCTTTGTTGTTGGAGCAGTGAGGAGAAAGTATTTTTTAAAAAATGAATTATTCAAGACCTCAAATATACATTATGGTCTCAGGTAAGATAATAAAAGAAAAAAAAAAAAAGGAGAAAACAGAGTAAAAAATTAAGAAAAGGTAACAGTAGCATAACTTAAACCAAACTAAACCTTATTCCAACCACAATTTACCAGCAATAAACTTTGCAATTAAGAATCAATCCAAAACAATCTGGATTTAGGCAAAAGAATATAATATTTAAAGTGGAAAATGTGATACTATCATGCATAAGTTGCATCAATCAGAATGAGGGCACAGTATTTACTCACAGGAATCGAAGTTAATACAGAACTTGACAAGGAACAAGAGTATGCCAAAATATCACTCGAGAATATACTAAAGTCTGCTAGAATAAGTACAAAACATGAGTAATATATATATAATACATGATATATAAAGCAGTACAAGATATGGCATATGCAATTATGCATCACTAGAAGAATACTTCCCCTATGCACACTCTTTGCAGACATCAGAATACCATTTAGATTTTTACAAGCACCATTCCAATTGTTAAAGATTTAGTTATGGTAGATTTTAGTGGTTCTCATAAGCTAGTTAGATCAACAAGAAAATATCCTTCAAATCTTAGATTAAATTAAACCATCAGGTTGCAGTAGTTAGAACAGATAAATATATTAGTCTTTGCTTTGCTGTTGGAGCAATGTGGAGAAAGTATTTCAAAGAAGAAATTGTTCAAGACCAAGAACACACCATTATGGCCTCAGGTAAGATAACAAAAGAAAAAGGAGAAAACAGAGTAAAGAAATTAGGAAAAGATAATATTAGCGTAACTTAAACCAAATTAAACCTTATTCCAACCTCAAATTGGACAGCAACAAACTTTGCAATTAAGAATCAATACAAAACAATCTGAATTTAGGCAAAAGAATCTAATATTTACAGCGGAAAATAAGATACTATTTCTGCAATTACCAGAGCAATAAACAAGAACAGAAGCACCTCTGGGACATCAAACTTTAGTCCACGGCGTCGATTTATACGATGAGTGTGAGCATGAGGATGAACATGATGCCCGTGGCCGTGGTGAAACCCTTGCGCATGCCAGCCATGACCAACATGGAAATCTTGAGCATGCAGACTAGGAACCACATTGGTGTATCCACGGTGCAAAACAGAAGATGCGTCGTTGGCTGCTACATCAAAATGATGTGCGGCTGGAGCCATCTGAGTTGTGACTGTGCCAACCAATTGATTGGAGTTCACGAGCCATGGGTTGTGGTGAAGGCTAGGGTTAAGATAATAACCAGGGTAATGGTTTGGGTAAGGTTGCTCTCGTTGCGGAGCTGTCACTGACCTCCGGCCAGCCGGTCTGTCGGGAATATCCAGGCCGGAAATGGACCTGGACTGCGGTTCTGTGGAGCTGGTTCCTCCACTGTAAAGAGGGATTATCTCCTCCTCTACAATAATGGCCTTGCACACAGGGCATTCAGAGGAGCGGGAGTGGCCGTGGAGCCATTTGTAGAGACAGGGCCAGCAGAAGAGGTGGCCGCAGAGTGTGACAACAGGCTCCTGCGCCGGATCAAAGCATATGTTGCATTCAAATCTACCGGCATCCGTGTTCTGACTGCTACCACCGCCGGCTGAACTTTGGGGATCTCTGTGCGATGGCTCCCCAGATCCGCTGTCCATTTATCCACCTTCCAAGTGAAATGTTGTCGTCAAATCAAGAGCTTCATTAGCAAACAAATTAATCAAACGAAATCCAACAATTTCCGAGAAATTTTGCAGCAGAATGGAACAAAATTCCAACTTTTATGACAGACAACAGCGATTCGAGCAAAAGATACAGCGAGAAAACACATCAAATCACTAGCAGAAAACCAAGAAGTTGCAGATCCATCAGAATACGCCGCAAAAGTCAATCGAGACAGAATAAAAAATCAAAATTTGCAACCTAATTACAACTAACTCGAAGGAAAACACATCAGAAGTAAAACAATATATAATCAGGCAAACAAAAAAAAAGAGAGAGATTCTAGACATGCATAACTAACCCTAGAAGTAGAAGGGAGAGCACAAGTACCGAATCGAGCGAGAAGAGGTGAGGAAGACCAAAAGCTTGTAAAAGTTGTGTTTTTTATTACGCTCCACCATTGGCTATATGCCTATATCCAGCTACTGTGACTGAGTAGTGAGTGTCTTCTTCTTGGGGGCGTTTCTCGATCATTATTGTTAGATGTTGACGTGCTGACCTCGTAATTAATTTTAGTACGCCTCGAACTATTATTTCATACTATGAATCATGGAGATGAATACTTGTATTTGTAACGTACGAATATATGGATAAAGAAAAAAAAGTCAAACTTGAATCAAATCTTTAAATATATGAGAAAAAAAAAAAGTCGACTAGAATTTATCAGAAGAGACTCAGGGAGCATGATCACTAATTACCATTTTTTTTTTTTTAACAAAAAGTCGGCAAGATATGCTGCATTAAGTTGTTCTTGATAAAGTGGAAAGAAATTAAAGGCTAATTGGGGGTAAATTGGTCTTTTCATATGAATTAAGCATTTCACGCTGACAAATGTAGACCGCAACATTATATCGCCTCAGAAGTCAATATTTGGTCAAAGTAATTTTGTTGACTGCAATTGATCGGTCGGACGTTGAAATGATATGTTAACGCTATGACTTCGATGTTGGTACTGACAATCCAATTTGCAATTTCCCATGAGAAACTAAAAATATGGTCTTACCCTCTTGTTTTCTTAGCATGATAGTAGATAATAGAAATAAGATTGTGAATATTAAAAAAAATTAATAAGATGTTAATCGTGTTAACAATTTTTTAAAATTCCCAAAATCTAAATACTTTAAGATTCGATATTCGAATCCTTGCGTTGTTAAAAAAATCCTCAGCAGCCCTTGTCTAGTGTCAGGGCCCGGTCTACCCGGTTCGGCCCAAGCCCGGGGTCCGGCCCAAACCCACGAGCAAGCCCAAGTCCACGCGAAGGATCGAGCACAGCGCTCGATTTGGCGAGAGAAGCGAACGGCTCGCGCGCGGCAGCAACGCGTTCCGCGAGCTCCTCAGCGTCTTCATCGCCGAAGGACGCGGAAGAAACGGGCGACTGGAGGAGGCGGCGCCCGACTCGTTAAAAGCGAGCTCAGGGAGCTCCGCAGGGGGGGGGGGGGGGGGGAATTCGCACCTGGCAGCGACGAACTCGAGAGGACGAGTTTGAGAGGAAGATAGTGATTGTAATCGGCGATCGGTTCGCCGGTGAGGGAGGGTTAGAGGGATCGCCGACGAGGGTCGACGACAAAGGAGAGATTTCTGTAAGTTCCGACGGTGAATAAGAACTTTGGTTATTCTCCACCTCCTCTCCCCTGTTCCACGCGATCTTTCCTGTTCGGCGACGACGAGCTTCGGCGGCGAGTGGCTGCCGACGACGGAAGGCTGAGGCGAAGGAAAACAGCCCTTCTCCATCGGTGCAGCGTCTCCGACGAGCTCCAGCGCAGTCGACGCGGGTGGCGTCGAGAGCTTGAAGACGACGTCGTCGTTCGAACGCGGCGGCGTTCGAAACGAGGCGGTCAACGGTCAGCAGCGGAGCGAAATCGAAATCGAAATCTCGATTTCGGCTGACGTAAGCGAACGTCAGCGAGGTGAAATTCGATTTCGGCGAACGAAATCGGGCGGCTGACGTCATCCTGACGTCAGCGACGGTAATTTGGCGCGGCGGCGAAAATCGATCGAGGGCTGACGTCACGCTGACGTCAGCAAGGTGGTGATTTTGACTTTGGTCAAAATCAGAGGAGGTAATTTTGGATTTAGAGTTTCGATCGGATTTCTCTAACTTAGGGTTAGGGTTTTCCGTGCGAACTATATTTTTGGGGATAAAAATTAATCGGGGAGATTAGGGTTTCCAATTTAAGGCCGGAAACCCTAGGGCGAGTTACGTTCCGGTGTTCCGCCGGACGGCTCTAGGAAGCGGATAAGCGCTCATCCTAGGACGATCCGACCGGGGCATGACATCTAGGAACTTTCTCCTCATTCTCGCCCGACCATATGCCTCTCGCCCGTATCCTCCCGCCTCTCGCCCTCGTTCTCGCTCGACGGAGCTTGCAGCCTCTCCATTGTCCTCTAGCCCTCGATCTCGCCCTAGCCACTGGCCTCACGCCTCTCGCCCCTAGCCCGTAGCCCTCTCGCCTGATCTCGCCCTCATCGTCCCGATTTCGCCCACAGCCTCACCTATTTCGCCCGCAGCCTCGCTGATCTCGCTAGTAGCCTCGCCGATTTTGCCTGCAGCCCACAGCCAGCAAGCCTCGCCTCTCGCCTGATCTCGCCCGCAGCCCTCCTCTTGTCGACAGCCCGCAGTGCTCCTCTCGCCAGCAGCCAGCAAGCCTCCTCTCACCTGTTAAGGTAAGTTGAAGACTGCAGCCTTCCTTCATTGCTTGTTGTATGTTAGCTACATCTTCATCATACTAATAAGCAAAGAAAGATGCGATCATGCTTGTTGCTTTGTCTCGTCTTCATCATAATTGTTCAATGTAAGCTACATCTTCATCTTCAACGATAGTTCTTTTTCCATGTTCATTGTTTTTGTTTGTTGCTTGATTTAATGCATTCGGTTGAAAATGAAGAGATATCTTTCTCATGTTTTGTTACTTGTTGCTTGTTTCAACATATAATTAATTATAACATGTTTTGTTTACAGGTCTTATTATAAGACCAATGAGTAAGAAAAATATGCTCAAAATTTATGTTACTGAGATACGAAAGAGTGAGAAATGAAAGAAAATTGTATTTTTCTATTCCCCCACGGTACCAGTAGGCCTCCCTCTCCTCCCTCTTCCACTGTGATATTGAAGAAGCCTCCATCTCCTGCACACTACCGGTGGGCCCCTGCCCCTCTCCTCTCCCCTGCTGAGTGTAATATATGTGATCATGTGAATTTCACGTAACTTTTTTTTTTCCTTCTAACTTTTCTTCCCACCAAATTTTTTACCTCTCCATTTTTTCCTCCCTTCTAGGGAATGGACCCGAGTCACATACAAATAAATAACCCATTTATATCTCTTTTCATTATTAATTTAAATTTATAAGGCACTAAAAGTGTAGTCAACAAAAAATAATATTGATGAGTATAACATTTTATCATCTAAAATTAGACTTAGAGTCGACTTAAGCCCTCAACCAAGATAGATCTTAAGTTTAAACTCGTCTCATCTCCCTTATAGATTCTTATGATCATGCACAAAAATGCATCATCATAATGTATTTACCTAGTGTAGATTGCACCAAATGCTTGGGTGATAATGATTGTATTGCCTAAGCTATTAAAACTACATGAGTTTGGAGCATAGCATATGGGTCTTCACTCTTCACTCTATAGTCTATGTCACTAGACAAAGATGGGACAAGCCTTTACTCTCTAGGTCTAGAGAAGCTATAAGATTACACCCTATTATCATTCCATAAGAAGCTAACACTCTCTATTTGTTATGTTCGTAACTATTTAAATTAAAATAAAAAAATTAAAGGATTAATGGGACGAGACAGCCCTCTCCCATCCCATCCGCAGCCTTTTTCTCTCCCTTCACCTGCCTCACTCGCGCATGCCACTTCCTGTACCTCTCTCCCTCTCGATCTCTAGCGTTCCTCTCTCGTTGCCCTCTCTTTTGATGAGCCTTGATGAACGACAGCAACCAGCGATGAGCTTCGGCGAACTCTAACCTCGCTACCCCCTCTTGCCTTGTTTTCTCTAGCCGGCGAGACTTGACTGGACGTGGGAGAGTGCCGAACGAATACTGGCGGCGTCGTTCTCTCCCCCATAAGCTCCGGTGAGCTGCTTAAGAGTGTGGGAAGAGTGATTTCGGCATCGTTACTGCTCTAACAAGCTCCATAGGGCCACTGTCTACTAGTTCAAATGGGGTTTCCGGCAATGAAGTACTGTTCCAGCGTACTGTTTCAACGAAGTTTCTGATGATGTCCGTACAACTCCGAGATCGGTGTGTCGACACATGCTGTGGATGCGATTGGTGCCTAACTTGCTCCATACATGTTTAATTAAAAAAATTTGCATGTCCGTAGTCTTAAGATGAATACATCCTTAAATGCATTAATAACTACTAATAAATAGTAAAGAAATAGACGGTACAAACATTACTACTTAACTGTGAAAGTGCACGAGAAAAAAAAAATAAATTAAAATAAATGAATAAATATAAGTATAACTACATAGATGAGACTGGACAACTAACAAATATTAAACATTCTCTTTGTGTGAGACAGATGAGATTCACTTGGACATGGGATCAGGATAAGTCAAACCTATAGGGGTTAGGTAGAGATTTTTTTTTTACATTGATTAATGTGTCTATCGCTCAGTGAGGAGGCATCATACGGTTTGGTGTTACTGTTTGATTAGAAACAACTTACTAATGTACTATGTTGTTATCTTTCCTTGGAATATTATTCTATTGTTGCATGGATATGAATGATTTATATGTGTTTACTGTATAATATATTCTTATCCGAGATTACTGGATTTAGTGATTGTTACTGTGCATGTGTGTTGTTTAGCACAATGTATTGACTGTTGGGGTTAATACTAATGGAGGTGGAGTTTTCAATCAGCCGTGTTTTTGGGGCTATATGTATAGTTTAGAGGATGATCTTATAGACTATATTATTATTATCATACATATGTCCTATTATAGCACAGTGTGATTGGGTATTGGATGCAATACTAGTGGGCTGTTAACGAGCAGTCGTTCCTAGTGTGTGGAGCTAACACTATGGATCACTTAGATATGAGTGTGTCCTTTGGGACAGGTTGACCCTTAGCTTTGTACTTGCTTTAGTGTTGATGTATATGTATGATATTTATGCATGATTTAAACAAAGTACATGTTTGGTGCATCATGATAGATTGCATTATATGTATATCACGATTTTCCCTTAGTATTTATGCACCATGTATAAAATCCCTACATAGCCCTTCTAGCTAATAACCCCTATCTTTGTGATTTTGTTCTAGGTTTTGGTGTGGGTCTGTCGCGAGTGGATCAGTTGTAGATAGATAGTTGTAGTTGACCTCCTAACATTAGTTGTATTTATATTTCTATATATTATTTTAGTTAATATTGTTATATGTTGATATTTAGCCATGTGGCTAGGGCATTTGTCTTGTCGGTGTTGGTGGAGATTGTTGTTATGTGTATAGATTATTATTATTATTATTATTATTATTATTATTATTATTATTATTATTATTATTATTATTATTATATATGGTTTTTTTTGTTAGTTTTATGTTATTTGTTGATGGGTCAGGTATGATTAGCAGGCCTAATTGTCATGCGCCACACGTGGGTTACCGGCCGAGGCTTACTACCTGTCAATGCATGACACTATTTTTCCTTATTGGGAGAATCGACTTTGTAGAGAAAAACCTTAGGTGGAGTGTGTTCGGGAAAAAACATAACATAACACAACGAAGAACAAATATTTTTATTCTCGAAGGATCTATATGATGAAGCTAATTAGTAGTTCAAAATATTAGGGTATGTCACAAAGTCCAATCATTAGATAATAGTTTTAACATATATTTTTATTCACATTTACACTTTAATAACAGCATTTTCATTCTTATATTTACTTGATATCTATTTAATATAAGTAATTTTAATTATCGCTAAAATAGCATGATTATTCTTAAATGTCTTTAGTTAAGTATTATTGTGCATTAGGATAACAATAATATATTGAGACTAGTATGAGTTTTGACTAATGACAATGGGTTATCATGATAAGATATGAAGGCAATAATATTATAATTGTGATGAAGAAGCTAGTGTTAACAATGGTTGAATATCATATATGGAAAAGGAGAAATAGAAGGGCATTCTTATTAAAATGTGAAATGCAAAGGCAAGTTCTGATTGATACTTTTTCAGATGTTTGGTTGAAACTAAAATTTTTGAAGTAATTCTCTATTGGTGTATTCCAGGTGAAAATTTAAAAATTTAATAGAAAAATACAATAGAAAACTCAAAACCAATTCCCTTACTAGAGGATCCATGTGAGAACTAAGAGATCAAATAGCATGGATAAGAGTGTTACCCTTGTTGCGTGCCTGGACAAAGAGTGTTACCCTTATTACAGGTGGGCAGCACATGTTTATGCTCTCGCTTGCTACCCCCTTTGCTAGCTTATTTGTACTAAGCAATGGACAAGGCCCAAAGTGGACCAAGCACTTGTTCTCTGACTAGTTTGTAGGCATCTATGCGCTTATCTATGGTGCCTCTCTATGCTCTATTTAGGGCTAAGGCTCGATCAATCTAACCCAGATGATCATGATCAGGCACCTAGCCTTGATCCCTTTGTAGATATATCTATATGAACCATTGATTCAATTGATCTTGATTCCAGCTCTGATCTGGATCCTTACCACTCCCAAATAGACTTATCCAAAGCTATAAAATCATTCGATGATCTCAAGTGTTTGTGTGTTCAACCATATAGGTTTCATATGATGTTGGCAATGATCACTAGATAGATCATCACAAGTACCAAGGGGTGTCTAACAATATATCACTGTTACCCAAGTAACAAAAAGTGACATTAGTCAAACTCTCATAGTCAAACTATAATCCCATTGAATACTAATATCCAGATGAGACAAATGTATCATACTTGTTTATCCAAATTAGGTGGGCATAACTAAAGTAGGAGAACATAATCACTTCGGTATGGTCATATACTCTTAGTCACGCTCTCATGGAAGGGCTTTTGGATATTATACTTCTCTGAAGAAGGGCAAATCCTCTATTAGTCTCTCATACTTCACACATGGCCTATAATATACCTAATTATAGTTGTTACAACCTCTGTGTCATAGTGAGACATTATGAAGTATCAAACTAGACTATTCACGGTACGAAAGTGCGAATAATCTTAAGTCAAAAGATTAATGCATAAATGCATTAACTTGTGGGACTAATTTGTCCACACTCAAGTTAATAACTCACGGGGTGCATTTGGGAATACCGGACGAGCCGCAAATCGCGTGGGCCGCTAGTGCCGAATGCATGAAACGCAAAATAGCAATAGCATTGTTATGTTGCTTGCTATAACGACTGGAGTCAATAGGTGAAAAAAGTCGGCCTGGAGAAAATTTTCTAGGTGGGTCTCCGTCTAGTAATCTTAGGTGGAGAAAATTTTCTACGTTGATATTGCTTTATAATTTATGTATACCTATACAATGTAGGATGATTGGTATTACATAAATTTTAAAGCAAGATTAATGATGAGAATCCCTTCCACTGAAATTCCTACGAGAAAAAATTTCGTCAACCTACGCCTGTGGGCTCCCCTCCTCCAGGTTGCGACTTGCACGGGCCGAAAAAATATTGCAGCCTCGGCGTTGTTTTCTCGCCCCCGAAAAAAGCCCTACCTTGTTTCTCCTCGTCGCCTCGTGCCGTTGCCCTAGCAACTCCTCGTCGCTGGTACCGTAGCAACTCCTCAGCAGGTCGCCGCTGCTGCTTGTCTTCTCCCTGTCACTCATTGCCATCAACATCGCCTTCCAGAACCCGATGCCGATGACTCGTCGCCATCCCTCGGGCAGTTCTCTTCTGTCATTGCCATTAACAGCTCACCTTCCAGAACCCACTGCTGCTCGTCTTCTCCTTTCTGGTTTAGGCCAAGGTTTGTCATTGGACATTTCAAGAACAATTTTCGATCATTTGATTTTTTTTTTGTTTTGCTTCCAATGTGACATTGAATATTTTTTTGCCTTCTGTTTAATCAATGTTTGAAGTTTTTACAGTGCTCTGGACTAAAAATGCCTTGTAGGTGAATTTATCTATACAATCTGAGTGCATGATCAACTTAAAACACTTTATTTTTTGAGTCAATGCTATTTGAATACTCAAGTACTGCGAAGTAGACAAAATGTAGGAGGGATCTCTTTTCAAAAAAGTGTGACATGGCTGTAGAAATGAATTGATCTCAAGACTCGGTGACAGTATTTCTTTTTGTAGTTCTATTTTCTTGTATTTTCACAGAGAATGATTTGATTGTCTGCAGACAATTTCAATAAACCATGTAAATTTTTGTTTCTTCTTTTGTTTTTCATTTTTGACTTTTTTTCCTCTAGATTTTTTATTGGTATTGATTTTTTTCTTCAAGAAAGTTGTATTAGAGAAGAGTCTACTTGATTTCATTTATGGAGTAATTATAAGAATAGAACTTTAATACTATTAAAAATTCCAGATAAGGAAAAATTCAACATTCAGCAGCTATTTTAGGAAATATAGTTCTCATTCACCTGGAACGCAATGAACTAAGTGCATGAGATAATATATATGCTTGGAATGCACTAAGGCATGAATTGTATGCAAAAAGGCGTTTCTGATCCTCTAATACTAGAAAAAAATGACAAGTTTGGGATACATTGACATCTATAGTGAGTACCTTTTTCCAAACAAAACCAAAATAATACAAGTGTTTGATGTTATTTTTAGTGTTTGGAAGTTCATTGTTTATATTCGAATATGAATGAGATGAATTAGTATACCATTGATTGTCTATTCTGTATTTCTCTTTTGTATCGCAGATAATAGATTCCTATTATTGAAAATAAATACAAATATATTTTATTTGACATTGTACATGTTCTTCTATTGAAGATTGTAGTTACAACGATGACATTGCATAATTATATTAGGGGAATATCATGTAATGATGCAATTTTTGAAGAGGTTGATGTTGATCCTAATTCAGTGGTGGACAAAAATTTGTCTGATGATGAAGAACCAAACCAAAATTATCAAGATAACAATGTGAATAGTATTTGTGATCAAATTGCACTAGTTTGATGGAATCTTGAAGTTTGTGATTGTATTTTTATTTAAGTATACAATGTAAAATTAACTTATGAATGTATGGAATAAAACTTAACATGAGATTGTTTGTGGTATTTTATTTATTTATTATTTTAATTTTTATATAATTTTCTGCTTAATAGTATTTACAATACTTCAAGTAGAAATCTACAGTATTTTGATAGTAAATAATATTGCTTTTGACTTAACAGCACCACTTTCGACCCTATAGCACTGCAACAGCAACACCTGTAACAGCAATACCTGCATTGCAATCCCAAACTAGCCCTCAGTAGGCGCTCCTCCCTCCATATCGCTGTTGCCCCCCGACGAGGTCACGTTGGTCGCCAAAGATGCCGGTGAGAGTGGTGGAGAGCTCGACACCTTCACAAGAGTCAGGTAAGGTTGTCAATTTGGACCTTTTGCTGCCTCTCTTACATGAGCTTTTCTTCGCTCGATTGTTTTCTAGGGCTGGGTTCTTTGAAGTTGTGTGCTGGATTGTATTCTATCAAGATGAGTTTTTTTTTTTCTTTTTGGCGTGCTAGCGACTGATTCATACGGTCACAGGGGAAAATCTAATCATGATATGATTTGTATACTAAAGAAAATATGTCATGTCCTGATTGTTAGACAGGATCGAAAATTTTGTTGACTTGATGTTTCTAGACATCAAAATTTTATTTTTCTAGTTGAGGTCAATGCTTTCTATTTTCATTGCTACGGTTTTCTGAGTTATTTGATCAATTGTATTAAGTTCACGGATCACGATGTGTCTAAGCGGATGAAAGTCGTTGCAATTTTAAATCTGGCTTGTGGGAGCACAAACGATTTACTATAGTGGCAAATAATTTTAGGTTGCGAACTTCTGAATTGATCAAATCTATATTTATTATGCTAATGCAAAGTCATTTGGATTATATGCTCAACATCGCTTTTCTCCATATTGGTTTAGCTTGTAAACCATCTACCAGCCAAAGCTGGACCTTGGTGAGCACAATGCTGGATTAATCAGTTTAGACTGGATTCCTCAAGAGATATGTGAGAACAAGTCGGAAAGCGAGAAGGCAAGAAGAAAGAGTAACTTGGAAAGAAATGAAGAGACAAGTTACCCCTAAAGTGACAATACACATCTTCACTTGATTCATTCATCATAAGCTGATTATAACAGTACCTAGTAGGCCTCTTTTACAAGCTCTAAAGTGAGAGAAATCACACAACATAAGGGAAAATCACATGACTAGTTATAACTAAAAGCCGAAATATTATAACAATGACTCTGGAGAGTAATAAACTAAAAGTAAGTTAGGACAAAATTATTCTTTGACTTGGCTGACCACCTTTTGCTCTTAGACTAGGCTTTCACTTTTGGTCCTTATTGGCCTTATACGAGCTGAGAGCATGCAGCGATAAAGCAACATAAATGGCTCATTGTGGTTTGGTTCATCACTAAGTTGGCAGATTCCTTGGCTGAGTTCTCCACTTGGTTGTTGTATCCATTTGATTTCGGCTCTGCATTAAGATGCATAGGCTAGACCATCATATGCACCAGAGACTGAGAATAGTACCCATGTACTTGTCTGGTGGTTAGCTTGTGTATTGGGATAACCTTACATTTGACTCCATTTGCTATGTATTTCATGGCTAGGTTGTGATCTTGGTCATGGCTATAATCTGTTTTGGAGAATCAGATAGTGCTATTAAAGGTTTCACAGGAGGACTATGATTTCCATCATGACCATGATTTAGTTTCATGGGAGGGCTGTGATTTTTTGTCACAGCTATAATCTTCCTGGGGGAACAAGACATTGCTACAAAAAGTTTCATAGGTGGGTCATGATTTCTATCGAGCTACTTTCATGGGCGGGCCATGTGTAATCTACTTAGGCTGCATTGACCGGAACTCCACCATAGGTTTCACGTCTAGACCGTGATTTCCATCACAGCCATGCCATGCATGAACTTCTCAAAGGGCTGCATCCACACTTCTAGAGACAAATTGCTTGAGCTTGGTAGAAAAAAAGAAGCATTGGCTCTCTATCTATGCTGCTAGCCACTATGGGTGCTGATCACTTGTGACATATAACATGAATGATAGAAAGAGAAAAATAGTGAGTTTGATTGCAATACCAATTAATTAGTCTGTAAAAAATCTTATCATCTCTCGAGGGTGGGTTGGATCCTCAGAATTACATAGTTTTATTCCATGGTTGATTCTAAGATATATCTTAAATAATAATTTTAATTGCCTCTTTTTGCTAGCTTAATGAACAATTAGGCTTAGCATGCTGAACTTACAAATTTATTGTTTATGTTTAGAATAATGGTGAATTTTGTGCAGGGTTTAATTAAATGGTATTTTTGGTCATATTATATTCTTTAGCTTTGAAAGGTTCAGGATTCCATGTCCCACTTCATAACATTTCTTTGACCGCAATAAAGACCTATACAATGTGCTTTGGTTATGTATACTTGTTGTGTGAATATGTTTTTTCTACAATTTGTCATCAAATTGCATTAAGTTTGATGAACCCAGAAACTTGTGATTGTATCATATATATATATATATATATATATATATATATATATATATATATATATATGTATGTATGTATGTGTGTGTGTGAGAAATGCAAATTTAACTATTTGAGTCAATTTATCATTTTAATCTTTTGATTGTAAAGACAGTTTTCCACATAATAGTAATTTACAAAACTTTTTTTTGACAGTAATTTAAAATATTTTCATAGCATTACTAGTGTATCCCCTAAGAGAGCTATAGACGAGCAATTTATAGATTGAGCTCTTTTAGCTCAATGACACGCAATTGAAATATACTTCTGCCTACCATCCTTCCAACGGCAATTTGAAGTTGTCAATTACTGTATTGGCATGCGTCTTCAAGTGATCACCCTTCTCAATGTCTCTTATGTCGAGGGTAGAATATTGTAATAACTTACAAAACTGGGCTTGTTATGAGCCTGCAAACCACTTCTTTTGAATTGTTATATTGCAAGCCTCCTCACTTATTATCCTACTCTTTGGATGAGGCATTTTCTTGAAGCTCAGGGTTAAGAGCTGGTCACAGGCAATCATGAAGGCTCAAGTTGAGGCAGCTATTTCCTTTGTGGGTTAGTGTTTGAAGAAGCAGTTGTGTCTAGTTGTGGCTGTTAGTAATGGTTGTAGAGAGGGCCGAAGAAAGTGGCATTTTGAGGATTGTAGTAAGGCATTTAAATACTAAAGAATCAAAAGAAGTTTTGCATTTCAAACACTTCCTCGTAAGAAGATTGACTGTTCTTTCTATGAACAATAAACACTGTCAAGAACAATTATAAAGAATTATGAAAATATAACGGGACTTTCCTGTTTATTCCACTACAAAGAAGTCCTTTGTTCCCTTTTCTGGTTGTTTTACCGCCCAGTGACATGTTCCTCATGTCGGGTTCTTATCAGCCTGAAGTCAAAATCCTATCTTGATGTTACCTGCTCCTTTTTAACAGTGTAGATCTTGCCATTGATGTGGCAATAATACTTTAGAAAGAAGCCATGGAATTATCAACACTGATTTAGACCTCTGCACAAATGTTTGACTTCCATGGTTCAGAAAGAACATGCATTCTCTTTGTTTGAGAGGTAATTAGTTTTCATTCCTGTTCAGAAATGCATGCGAATGTGGAAGTTGAGTGGAATTCTAGAGTTCGGCAGGCCAGTATATGCTTGCGTCTCTTGATCCATTTTTGTTAATATTGTTTGAAGTTTCTAATGGGTGACGAAAGATCCTTTTTTGTATCAGAAATTTGTTTGATTGTCCATGTGAACGTTTGTGTTTGCCACCTATGTGGTTGACTTTTGGATTGCTTCTCATCTATAACATGCATATATTACATGGAATCTTCGAGTCTTATTAGTTACATTTTTTTCTCATCCTTTTATAACTACTGCTACTGTTCCAGCAAACTTTAATGTGTAACTGCTATCTTATTGAAAGGTAGAAATATGTGCAGGACAAGATTCAAGTACTGGACTTCCTCCAACACCTTCTTGTAGTCTTCTGAGTGCTGGACGGGTGAGTGCATTTCTTAAAACCTACAGTTTCTGAAATGATGTTTCATTGAACTCTTTGGTGTCTACTTAATTTGTGACACAAAAGAGCTCTGTTCCTGTTTGTTAGATTCATTGACCATCTTGAATTAGGATCATTGTAACTCTTATAAACTCTTGCTAATTCTTGATTAATCTTTTTTACGATGGCTAAATATACATTTTTGCATCAAGTTTAGGGCATCAGATTTTACGGTTATTTTTTTTCAATATAAATAAATGTATGGAGCTTGGTTCCTCTTGACTAAATTCATTAATTAACTTCCACATCAGGCCTTTTCCGGTACTCAGAATGTCTCAAGTTTGCAAAAAGATGAAGCATGGAAGGTTAATGTGAAAATCCAAGGAATTGACAATGATCGTGGTTATTTATGTGGTACTATGGAAGCATTAAATGTTCCCCTAGCAGACACGCCCGTAAGAAGAACACTAACTTTTATATTTTATGCTCACTGCATGTATTAATTTGCCATATTTATCATCTCAAAACATCTAGGAAGAGCCATCTTATATCAAGGTTGTATTCATGGTTTTAAAAATTAGTCCACACCATATATATAAATATATTTTATTCAGACTGGTATGTCAGTATGTATTAGACAACGAATTGGTACATCAGTACAAATTAAAATTTAAAACTATGATATCTAGACGAATAATTCTTATTCAGGTTGTTACTTTCTGGGAGGGAGAACTTGTTGATGGCAAGAATTACACCTTTTTCACTGGGAAGTGGGAAGCAACGTATGATCTGCACTTTAGTTATTGTTCAAGGGTATTATACATATTATAATGGAACTGATTTGTATCCTTTGCTACTAAATTCCTTGATTTTCATTTTACAGGACGGAGGATGACATTAGGCATTGGTCTAAGTTCCCATCTTTTGCTCCACTTCTGGTAAGTAAATGTTCATAAGAAATTGCATCTTAGTGGTTATGTTAAAGAGGAGCCTCTTTTTGGTTGCAGAATCAGGTAGAGGCTGATGGAGGCAAGAATTTAGACCTCAGTAACTATCCATACATATTTATGGTAACTGTTCACTACCTTGTACCTTATTTGTTATTCTCATTTTGTAGGGATGTGCAAGATATTAACAACTTGCCTTCCTGCAGAGATGGAAAGAGAAGTATTTTGTTAATGTAGGAATAGACTGTGGCTTGACGATTGCTGGCTTCTACTATGTTTGCTTTTCTTGTAGTGATGGAGCCATCAATGGATTTTATTATGATCCGAATAGCAGGTTAGTGAATGATTGTTTTTTTTAATGCATTCTATTTGATTATCAACTAGTACTTTTTAACTCTGATTTGGTTTTGACTTGTCACAAACTATTTCTTTGGTATAAACTGCAGCCCCTTTCAGAAGCTCGAGTTGAAATGCATCCCTGGGGGAATCGCTGGTTTTACTTTCTCTTCATATCAATTAAATTAAGTGTCTATTTTCTTAAATCAGACGTCTATTGATTCTTGTAGATAGAGTTGGTTGTCATGGAAGCTTGCTTCCTTTGCTTAGAAATTCACTCGTATTTGTGTAGGCATTACGAATTGTGCTCATTCACGTATAGCGTGCTATATAATTTTCTGGAATAGGAACAACAAATGGTTACTTAATTTAACGAAGATCATAATTGTGATTTGCAGTTTAGGCGAACCATTGTATCTCAGCTCTGTTGATCAGATGTTCATTCCTATAGGCTATAGCTGCACCAGTTCTTTCTTATGTTTCTCCATCAGTTTATTGAACATCCATTCCGAACTGTTTGAATGTGCTGATTAAAGTAAATATTTATAGACTGAAGGCTTTATGACCAATAATTTGAAGGTTAACGGCTAAATCTAGCACATTGTTTGATATTGAGCAGATTGTCAAAATATAGGTTAGTATCTTAAGCGGTTGAAGTGATGCTGGATCTTTTTGTTTTGAAACTAACTGGACACAAGTGCCACGCTGTTATGGTTGGCTTTCTTTTAAATAAGCAACTGCCACCTAGCTGATTCGAAATGCATAACTCATTCTTCGTATCATGAACAACCCTTCTCATTGAGTAGTTTGCAAACATTTTTGGCTAGGATGACGAATTTGGTAGAATGCTAAGTTTTTGTATATATTACTTGCAAACATGATTGAACAATCTGTGTTGTGGAGTTAAAATTATATTTATGCATATTTTTTTATGCTAGTGGGGCAAATATATATTTTTTAGTTAGATTTGTGTAATATATATATTAGCCATTAGGTATTTTTTTCATAATGTATATACTTTGTATGTCTTAATGAGGCCAGTTGCCCCTAATGTAGGTTCCCCTAGTGCTGACTTTATCCCAAATTCATATGATTGTTATTACTTGAGCAATACTAGTATAAATTTGGTGTTTGATAACTTTTTTGATATAGACAAATTAAGTAATGAGAGCAAGATTTGACCTCAGGATCTTATTATCAATAAGTAAGGTTATTATGGTTGACATTTCAACACCACCTATACATCTAGAATCAATGAAACTCTGAACTATAGAGACTCTTTAACTGGGGTGTGAATGTCGTATGGGCAATTGCTAAATAGTGCACGTAACATTCATAATGCCACGTGGTGGTCGAGATAATTGGTAATAAAAGTAAATGAACATTGCACAACTGAACATTTAAAGTCATTTGATCTTTCCACAAGTGCATGGCAGAACCTATTGGTAATAAAAGTAAATGAACATTGTAGATCAAAGAGGAAGGAAGCACAACTCCCAACTATGTAAAAATATTGTTACAAAATGATTATGTTAGTTCTTAATATTCTCATGGCTTAGATAATAATAATATGTTAGTAGGCACTACTCATTGTTTGCAATATTATAATGTTACTGCTAAACATCATAAGAAACTAATGGATCAATGGTGGTAAGATCACAAAACAATAGCTAGGTCTTGAGTTTAAACCCTAGTGATGATATTCTTCGTGATAGAGATCTCTATACACAGAATATGGGATACAGGAGACATGAGTTGTCACCTCGGATATAATAAGAACCCATTGGGAATTATTGGTGCCGAAAGAGGTCACACAAATGAGTTGATAGTGAATAAAGTCATGATAGAGAGTTGTGAAAAAGAATGAGAAAGGTTTGACCTTGTGATACTCTAAAAGATATATATGTTTGAACAACTAATTAGTTTCTCCAAAGTTTTTTTTTTCTCTCATTGTATTATGTGATGATTGTTTCCCACCAATTTGACTATGCCATGTCCGGCCTTATTTCATCATTGCTTCCAACTAGTTAGGGATTCTAACACCCTACAAGCTTGGGACCTTCATATTGCTATCCTTCAAAACCTTGTACACTTGGCAAATGTATGCTTAAGCTGGTGACTCCAATGATTGCTCCAAACTCTTGTTGGACTTTAATAACTCTCCAATGCCTTTCACTAAATAATGACACCTAAATGTTGCTTATTGGAGTTAATTAGCTATCCATTTAATGGTTGGATCCTTCTTGGTGGTTGTGCATGCGTCTTTGATTTTGGGAAGAGCAACACATTCATGGCATGGACAATTTTCTTAAACCTTGAGCTTTGTCATCGTTCATTACCATAAGCCCTTCTCGGAGCTTGAAGCACGCTGAATTCCTTCATGTTGGCGTAGGCAACATGGCGTCGAACCTTTTTTTTATTACATATATATTTTTATATTATATTTTATTAAATTATATATATAGTATTTACATGAAGATAGATAAATAAATAAAAATATGTCAATCTAAAAATATAATAAGTAAATGATAATATATTGTAACTGACTTACATAATAATGTAAGTAGCGCCTAAGTTTGAGGAAATTAAGATTAGGCTTTCTAATTACACTGTCGTGCCCATTTCCCACCCTATAACGGTTTTCTAACCGATAGGTCACCAAGTTGAAACAATTAGTTGGCAACCGTTACACACACCCACAATATGCCAAGTCCAAATCGACCTCCACGCAGGCAGACACCTCACAACTCTTATATCTAATATATAAAATCAATAAATAAGAGTTGACCTTACTCTGACCCGCCCACACAATTCTTTATATACGCCAAACTCCGGTTAGATGCTTTCTTAACAGAGGCAGAGGAGAAGACGACGAGAGGTCTGCTGCACCTCACACCATCCTCAATATCCAACTCCTCCACTCCCACCTTTCGTTTCGAAACAATAATTGGACGATGGAGAGCAGGATAAGGTACTGGCTGGCTGAGCACCCGGCGATCGTTGGCTTCCGTTGGAGCCACGCCCAATCCTGGGGTTCAACCTGGTCCTTCCTCGTCGCCTTCCTCGCCGCCTACGCCCTCCTCGCCCTCGTCCTCCACCTCCTCCTCCGCCTCCGCCGCCGCCCGCTCCCCCTCGGTCCCCTCCCCGCCCTCCACTCCCTCGCCATGGCCCTCGCCTCCGCCGCCATCTTCCTCGGCCTCCTCCTCTCCGCCGCCGCCGAGATCCGCGACACGCGCTGGAGCTGGCTCGGCCGCAACCGCTCCACCCCCATCCAGTGGCTCCTCTGCTTCCCCCTCGGCACCCGCCCCTCCGGCCGCGTCTTCTTCTGGTCCTACGCCTTCTACCTCTCCCGCTTCCTCCACCTCCTCCGCACCTTCCTCAACATCCTCCAGCACCGCCCCCGCGCCGCGCTCGCTGGCGTCGTCCGCCACTCCGCCCTCGTCTGCATGTCCTTCCTCTGGCTCGAGTTCTCGCAGTCCTTTCAGGTCGTCGCCATCCTCTCCGCCACCCTCGCGCAGGCCGTCGTCTTCGGATACCGCTTCTGGGTCGGCGTCGGCCTCCCGGCTGCCGCCAGGAGCGGCGCCGTGCTTGTCGTCGCCTGCAAGGTGGCGCTCACCGGGTGTAACTTTGTGTGCCACCTGGGGGTGCTCCTGCTCCATTTCGCCAAGGGCGGATGCAACGGCATCGGCGCCTGGGTCTTCAATTCCGTGCTCGACGCCGCGCTGCTGCTCCTCTTCATCAATTTCCGCGCTAAGCCGGAGGGAAAGGGGCGGAAAGGGGAGAGCTTGGAGGATAACACCGGCCGTAGCGATCACCGTCGACATCATCATCATCATCATCGACGTCACAACGCAGTTGACTCCACTGAGACTAAGAAAGAGCAATAAATCGGTGAACTCAGATCAACGATTTCTTCTGTAAGTTGTGTCATCTTGTGAAGAGGAACACGAACCAGTTCTGATTGCTTTTCTTAAAAAAATGCAAGTAAATTATAAGTTAGAATCGTAGATGAATTGTGAATAAGATTAAGCAGCAAAGATTCCCGTTCTTATACTGTATAATTTCCTCCAGCTACAGCAATAAATTGATTTCTGCTTCAGTTAATTTTCTGCACTCTGTTGTTTCTTTCTCTTCATCTTTCTTCCTTTGCTTCACTAATCTAACTCATCTTGTAATTGACTAAATTCAAGGGGCCAAGCATGTGATTCGAAATCAAACTATTGCTAAAAAAGTATTCGTTGACGCTTCACGCACGCCTGCACAAACATTAAGAAAAAAAATAATGAAAATAAATAATGGGAAAGCGATGCCCGACTTCCCCCGTCGTTGACCTTCTAGATCAACTGCCAGTCAGAATGAATCAAAGTTCCAAACATATTCAAATGAGAACGACGACTTAGCTCCAAGTTTCTGAACATGAAATTTGACTCTTCATTTTTTGGGTTGAGCGGTGTAAGCATGCACATGTCACGCCATCAGTGCCACGTCATCATAACCGTGTGTAATTTAATGTTCAATTACACCAATTAATTTAAATACTTTATAGTAATTAACAATAATAATAATCAATTTTATCTAATTCTCATACCATGAAAAAGCAACCTTTGTGACCAACCACTTCAGGTGGCATAGCATTTTAAAATCTAAAGAAAGGTTTTTTTTTTTTTAATTTGAGTTCTTTTTTTGTACGCAAGGTGGCTGCTGTCACATTTAGAGGTGGCCAACGGGCCGGGCCGGCCCGCGGCCCGCACGGCCCGGCACGACGCGGGCCGGGCACGGCACGGCCCGTTGACCAAGTCAACGGGCCGCGGGCGGCCCGCGGCCCGTCACGGGTCGTGCTGGGCCGGGCACGGCCCGCAAGCGTGCCGGGCCGGGCACGGCACGAACCCGGGCCAGGCACGGCACGCGGGCCGGGCCGGGCACGGCACGAACCCGGGCCGGGCACGGCACGCGGGTCGGGCCGGGCACGGCACGAACCCGGGCCAGGCACGGCACGCATGAAAATTGTATTTTTTACCTAAATGCCCTCATAATAGTTATAAAAATTTTAAAAGTTAGGGATATAATTGTCTTTATGGTATAAAATTACCATTTTAGCCTCTTTTAATAATTAAAAATAGGGTATAAATATGTAATTATACACCCAATTCATCCCTATAAATTGACCCCCCAACCCTCTCATTTCTTCACACAAGTTTCCAACTATCTTTGGAATAATTTCTCATTTTCTCTTAATTCTCTTAATCTCTTTTCTAAGTCTTGAGTTACAATTAGTTTCTTAATTGAACTCAAACTTAAGCTTCTTCTTAGCCATCAAGAATTCAATACTCTCTCGGTCTACACTAGTCATTTTTTTCTATGCCTCGTGCTCACCACGTGACTAGACGTGGAGAAGATCAAGTAAGTATTAAATTAATTTACTTTTATAATATAATTATCACGTGGTGAGCACGAGCACGAGACATAGAGAAAAATGACAGATAATAGAAGAGTGAAGATAATTATCATTATGCCAAATTCTCAACGTTCAATTTTCTTTACTTCTACCTTAAATTTCTTCAATGCTGATCAATGGAGAATCACTATTTTAAGTATTATCGAACGTGTTAGTCAACTTATACGAATTGATGTATTAAGGTTTGAAGAATACTTTATCCACTTATCTGATCATGCAAGACAAGAATTTTTAGCTTCTCCCTCTCCTTCTGGGGTTGAGATTGAAATAGAGGCTGATGACTTTGAAATAAGTGATAGTGAGGAGGATAGTGATAATATCAACGATGAGCCGGAGCAATATATCGAAACAAACCAAGCACAAGAGTCACTTGAGTTTTTTATTATTGAAGAAGGAGATAGAGCTGAAAACATGGAGTGCGCAATATGCATAGAGAAGATGGAGCACGGAGCGCAAGTATACTTAACACAATGCTCGCATATCTTCCATAGTAGCTGCTTGCGTAGTTGGCTACGGGTCAATTGTGTATGCCCATTATGTCGACAATTGATTTAAGCATAAATGTATAATTTATGAATATGAAATTTAATCGAGTTGGTTTTAACTTTAGTCATGTGTTGTTAGTATTGTTAATAAATAAATTAATATTAATTTAATAAAATATATTAAAATTAAAATTATATATGTTTAAAATAAAATAATTAATTAAATAATAATTAAATATTTTTTTTAAAAAAATATGCAAAATACATAATACGGGCCAAAGTCGGCCCGTGGGCCACATTCGGGCCGTGCCTGGCACGGCCCGCTGGGCCGACTATAGCCCACGGGCCGGTTTCAGCCCGCGTGCCGAATCTGGCCCGCGTGCCGGATTCGGCCCGCGGGCCGGATTCGGCCCGCGTGCCGGATCCGGGCCCGGCCAGAGGCTGAGCCGTGCCTGGGCCGGCACGGTTAAACGTGCCGCGGGCCGTGCCGGGCCCAGGCATTTTGCCGTCGTGCCGTGCCCGGCACGGCACGATTACAATCGTGCCGTGCCTGGCACGGCACGACTTCTGGCGGGCCGAGGCGGGCCCGGGCCCGGGCCGGCCCGGGCACGGCCCATGGCCACCTCTAGTCACATTCATATTTACGGTAATATTTTTTTTAGAATTTCCACCCGTGAGTCAACGCTTGACTCGAGTCCAAATACGTCAATGCGACTATCGCAACGGTCGAAACCGTTGGATTGGGCACGACTGGCGGAGTCGGTTCCCTCAGCCCGACTTTGGACACTTGCGGATCGCTGCCGTTCCAACATTACTCGATCAACACCGACAAATCGCCGGATACCGGTGTCGTCAAGTCAAACCGGGTTCGCCCGAACCCAAACTAGACACACCCGTAACCGACTACGTCGGACGGGGTCCACCACAGTAATATCCAATTGTCCACGGATCAAACCGGCGCCCGGCAATCACGGACGAAGGCCTACACGGCGTCGCACGCCGGCAACATGAAAGAAGCCCGGCCGGCTCCTCACTCGCACGCCGGCGGTAAGG
This sequence comes from Costus lasius, assembly GCA_027563935.2. NCBI lineage: Eukaryota > Viridiplantae > Streptophyta > Magnoliopsida > Zingiberales > Costaceae > Costus > Costus lasius. The sequence continues at coordinate 12,787,975 of CM050454.1, read as the reverse complement.
CCGGACGACACTCCGCCGGTGAACCCGACGGCCTCGTCCTTCTGGGTCGTAGACGAGAGCGGCCGGAAGGGGAAGGCTCGCCCGAAGACGACCAACCAAGCCGGCGACAGCCGGCATCGTGAATGTCGCTCGCACGGAGGCGAGCCTGATGGAAGGTACAGGAGGATGCCGGTGAAGATGATGTCCGCTCGCAGTTTCCCCACGTGGATGAGGATCACGCCACCGACTTGGATTCTCACCGGACGGGGGAGGGCCGCCAACCACACTGCCTCTCCGGAGGAGAAGCGACCTCCAGCGTACGCAGGTGATGAATGGAGAGGAAGCTCTCGCGCCTGCCGAAGAACTAGCCGGAGAAGGAAGGTGGTGACGAAGGAGACGTCTAGTCACGATTTCCCGCGTTGGAAGAAGGAGCGCCGACCCAAATGTCCTCACTCGTCGGTAAAGAAGGTGTCGCCTGCCAGCACTTCACCGGAAGGGAGGGAGGTTCCGCCGAAAGGAGAAAATGAGCTCCAGGCGACGCTGTCGCGCGCAGGCGACGAACGAAGACAGAGAAGTGCACTCGCACGCAGGCGAACGGAGCCCGGAAGTTACCGCATGCAGGTGGCCCAGCGCTCTGGAAGGGAAGAAGAAGGAGCTCACAAAAGGAGCACGGCGGAAACGGCCTGCTTAGGCATGCTGCGCGGGAGTAAAGAAAGAAAGGAACGTCGCCGGGGAGGAACGCACCCCGGGACGGAGATCCAAGAAGGCGCTAGACCGGCAGAGCATACCTCGGCGATCACACGGCCCTCGGCTCCTTCGAGTCGATGAAGCGGTGGCAGTGGCGCCTTCCGAGGCGATCTGAGCAACACCGGCGACGAGGACGACGATCGCAGCGGCGACGAGACGTAAAAGATGTCGGAGAGGATACGGGGTTCTCCGAGGCCTCCTGCCACCCTCCCACACCACCGGAGCCTGGAGAACGGCCGCCCACGGCGGCCTCGACGAGAACGACCGTCGAAGTGAAAGAGGAGGAGAGACCGAGTTTTTTCCCCGAAAAACTTTCGTTTCCAACCTCTGCCAGAGAGACGACCTTCTTCGTCCCCCTTTTTGTTTTTTTTTTTCATTTTGCCCACTCTGCAGACGTCGACCCGTCCACTCGCCACCTACACCCTGCTGACACCTCTGTCCGCGTCAGGTGCCATGTCCTTTCATTGATGAACGAATGAACGTTCAATCCAAATCACACAAAAGCGGGCGACGCCCGATTTTCATGCGCCGACCCAGTCGGCTAAAGAAGGGTGGGCTGGCAAAGTGGGCCTTAATTTGGGGCCGCATCCAAATAATGACCCGAAGGCCTAACATTCTCCCCCTCTGGAGCGAGTCGACACCCTCGACGACTCCGAGAAATGTCGGATCTCCTACTCGAACTGCCACAGTTCGAATGTCTTATACCATATAGCTTCTTCCATTGGAGAACCTTCCCATCGAACGAAGAATTCGGTTCGTTGGTTCATCCTGTCATGCCTCAAAACTCGGTGATCCCAGATCGTTCTGACCTTTTTGGCCGGACTCCGTTCGAACCGTCGGAGGCGCACGAAGCGACTACGACTGAGTTGGATCCCTTGGATCCTGATAAAACCCCTTTAGGAAGGTCACATGGCAGGTTGGATGCAGCTTCACCCTATCGGAGAACTTTAGACGATACGCCACCGAGTCAACCCGACTCGACACCTCGAAAGGTCTACCGTATCTCTATGGAAGTCCCCAATGTGCTGCCTTCGCAGATATCTTCATCGCTCACTAGCTATCCGTAGAATAGCAGGACATCTCCCTTCGGAGGTCCTTATCCCAATACCAACCGAAGTTAGGGATTGTCTCCCTATCACAAACTCAAACGGGCTGTGCCCCGTAGACGGCGATCTGTGGAGATTATAGGCAAATTGTGCCGAATCAATCTACTTCACCCCGTCCTTTGACTCACAGTCACCAAAAATGACGAAGGCAGTCCTCCGTGAGGACTTTAACCCACTCCGTCTGCCCAAATACTATCATCGAGTCGTACCCGACTTGGTCTGCTCAACAGACTTTCGATATTCCTTATCGATCACAATTGTTGCTTTTATCCTCGTAAGGAGATCTCCTTCCACTCCGGAGATCGCAAAGCGAACTAAGGCGTTTAGCCTACTCAGTGCATCCGGCACTACCTTAGCCTTTCCAGGCTTGTGTTCCCACCGGAACTAGAATTCTGCTAGGAATTCCTACCATCGGGCCAGTTTGGCCGACAATCTCTTCTGAGTGGTGAAATAGGTATTCACCACCTTATCCACTTTCGCCACAAAGGCGATACTCAGGAGGACTCTCATCCTCAGAAGCAGTGCGACACTACAACCATCTCTTTTTCCATGCGCAGAGTATCTCCGCTCCTTTTCATTTTAACTTTCGACTATCGAAAGCGATAGGACGCCCATCCTATATCAACACCTCGTCCACGTTTGATCCGAAGTATCGAATCTTGTTGGCGCAACCCTGCCAACTGCCGATTACGATATCCATATCATACAATATCCCTAAGACCTCGGGGTCTGCGGCACCGACCGACCTCCCTCGGTCTTATGCTGGGGACTTCTTAAGTCCAAATCTTATAACCATCCATCGTCCTAGACGAATCTTTTAGTGCGACTCGACTTGCACTCGTAATTTCCACTGAATTGTAGGAAGGGTCCTACAACACCTGCGATCCAATCGGATTACATCTGTTCCCAGGAAACTCGTCCAACATTGTAACTTTACCACGCCTAAGTCTCGTCCTCTTCGAAGGCGTCCCATACCACCCCCATCGAAGACTAACCTAGCTCGCCCCAATTACCATTTTGTCCCTAGGTCTCCTCCACTCATACAGGTGTCCCTATATGCCGAGGAACCCCGGACTGTTTGCAAGGACTTTTCCTTGCTGTCCTCCCAAGCTTCCCCCACATAAGGCGTCCCTTATGCGAAGTTGGCTCGGTTGGACCAAGGAGAGGGATCCCTTTTGTTTTAGTTGGACCTCGTCCACTCTCCTTGTTCCCAAATAGCAGTTCTAGGGTCTGCTATCTATTCCTCATATTGTCTCCGGAGAGATTCGCGACATAAGCCTGGGCTTGCTCCCCCTCGGGGATCCGAATAGAGTGGGAATATGTCACCATATCCCAGAGGAAGTTCGCAACTTCCATGGGGCAATGCACCCCTCCAACCTGTGGGTTAAAGGTCCACTCCGACGACGTGCCCCAACCCGAATAACCGGAGCGCTCAAGGGGGCCATGAACCGAAATGTGCGTCGTCGCACGACGGTCTCTTGGCCGCAATCAGCCATGGTCAATGTTATAGAAGCCGCCGAAGCGCACTTCAGCATCGCAACCTCTGCCTAGGGTGCCTCTAGCTCCTCGGTGAGTCGAGTCACCTGAGCTACGAGATGCTCGAATTCCATCGGCACACAAGCAGTGGATCGATCAAAATGCACGTACGACGCTCGTACGGATTGGAATGTGCAGAAAACCTGGCTCTGATACCAAGCTGTCACGCCCACGTTTAAGGTAATATTTTTTTTAGGGTTTCCACCCGTGAGTCAACGCTTGACTCGAGTCCAAATACGTCAACGCGACTATCGCAACGGTCGAAACCGCTGGATTGGGTACGACTGGCGGAGTCGATTCCCCGAACCGACTCCCAGCCCGACTTTGGACTCTTGCGGATCGCTGCCGTTCCAACATTACTCGATCAACACTGACGAATCGCGGGATACCGGTGTCGTCAAGTCAAACCGGGTTTGCCCGAACCCAAACTAGACGCACCCGTAACCGACTGCGTCGGACGGTGTCCACCACAGTAATATCGAATTGTCCACGGATCAAGCCGGCGCCCGGCGATCACAGACGAAGGCCTACACGGCATCGCATGCCGGCAACATGAAAGAAGCCCGGTCGGCTCCTCACTCGCACGCCGGCGGTAAGGCCGGACGATGCTCCGCCGGTGAACCCGACGGCCTCGTCCTTCTCGCTCGTAGACGAGAGCAGCCGGAAAGGGAAGGCTCGCCCGAAGACGACCAACCAAGCCGGCGACAGCCGGCACCGTGAATGCCGCTCGCACAGAGGCGAGCCTGATGGAAGGGACAGGAGGATGCCGGTGAAGATGATGTCCACTCGCAGTTTCCCCACGCGGACGAGGATCACGCCACCGACTTGGATTCTCACCAGACGGGGGAGGGCCGCCAACCACCACACTGCCTCTCCGGAGGAGAAGCGACCTCCAGCGTACGCAGGTGATGGATGGAGAGGACGCTCTCGCGCCTGCCGAAGAACTAGCCGGAGAAGGAAGGTGGTGACGAAGGAGATGTCTAGTCACGATTTCCCGCGTTGGAAGAAGGAGCACCGACCCAAATGTCCTCACTCGTCGGTAAAGAAGGTGTCGCCTGCCAGCTCTTCACCGGAAGGGAGGGAGGTTCCGCCGAAAGGAGAAAACGAGCTCCAGGCGACGCTGTCGCGCGCAGGCGACGAACGAAGACAGAGAAGTGCACTCGCACGTAGGCGAGCGGAGCCCGGAAGTTACCGCATGCAGGCGGCTCGGCGCTCTCGAAGGGAAGAAGAAGGAGCTCGCAAAAGGAGCACGGCGGAAACGGCTAGCTCAGGCATGCTGCGCGGGAGTAAAGGAAGAAAGCGACGTCGCCGAGGAGGAACGCACCCCGGGACGGAGATCCAAGAGGGCGCCGGACCGGCAGAGCATACCTCGGCGATCACACGGCCCTCGGCTCCTTCGAGTCGATGAAGCGGTGGCAGTGGCGTCTTCCGAGGCGATCTGAGCAACGCCGGCGACGAGGACGACGATCGCAGCGGCGACGAGACGTAGAAGATGTCGGAGAGGATACGGGGTTCTCCGAGGTCTCCTGCCACCCGCCCACACCACCGAAGCTTGGAGAACGGCCGCCCACGGCGGCCTCGACGAGATCGACCGTCGAAGTGAAAGAGGCGAAGAGACCGAGTTTTTTCCCCGAAAAACTTTCGTTTCCAACCTCTGCTAGAGAGACGACCCTCTTCGTCCCCCTTTTTGTTTTTTTTTTCATTTTGCCCACTCTGTAGACGTCGACCTGTCCACTCGCCACCTACACCCTGCTGACACCTCTGTCCGCGTCAGGTGCCCTGTCCTCTCATTGATGAACGAACGAACGTTCGTTCCAAATCACACAAAAGTGGGCGACGCCCGATTTTCATACGCCGACCCAGTCGGCTAAAGAAGGGTGGGCTGGCAAAGTGGGCCTTAATTTGGGGCCGCATCCAAATAATGGCCTGAAGGCCTAACATTCTCCCCCTCTGGAGCGAGTCGTTGCCCTCGACGACTCCGAGAAACGTCGGATCTCCTCCTCAAACTGCCACAGTTCGAATGCCTTATATCATATAGCTTCTTCCATTGGAGAACCTTCCCATCGAACGAAGAATTCGGTTCGTTGGTTCATCCTGTCATGCCTCAAAACTTGGTGATCCCAGATCGTTCTGACCTTTTTGGCCGGACTTCGTTCGAATCGTCGGAGGCGCACGAAGCTACTACGACCGAGTTGGATCCCCTGGATCCTGATAAAACCCCTTTAGGAAGCTCACATGGCAGGTTGGATGCAGCTTCACCCTATCGGAGAACTTTACATGATACGCCACCGAGTCAACCCGACTCGACACCTCGAAAGGTCTACCGTATCTCTATGGAAGTCCCCGATGTGTTGCCTTCGCCGATATCTTCATCGCTCACTAGCTATCCGTAGAATAGCAGGACATCTCCCTTCGGAGGTCCTTATCCCAATACCAACCGAAGTTAGGGATTGTCTCCCTATCACAAACTCAAACGGGCTGTGCCCCGTAGACGGAGATCTGTGAAGATTATAGGCAAATTGTGCCGAATCAATCTTCTTCACCCCGTCCTTTGACTCACAGTCACCAAAAATGACGAAGGCAGTCCTCCGTGAGGACTTTAACCCACTCCGTCTGCCCAAATACTATCATCGAGTCGTACCCGACTTGGTCTGCTCAACAGACTTTCGATATTCCTTATCGATCACAATTGTTGCTTTTATCCTCGTAAGGAGATCTCCTTCCACTCCGGAGATCGCAAAGCGAACTAAGGCGTTTAGCCTACTCAGTGCATCCGGCACTACCTTAGCCTTTCCAGGCTTGTGTTCCCACCGGAACTAGAATTCTGCTAGGAATTCCTACCATCGGGCCAGTTTGGCCGACAATCTCTTCTGAGTGGTGAAATAGGTATTCACCACCTTATCCACTTTCGCCACAAAGGCGATACTCAGGAGGACTCTCATCCTCAGAAGCAGTGCGACACTGCAACCATCTCTTTTTCCATGCGCAGAGTATCTCCACTCCTTTTCATTTTAACTTTCGACTATCGAAAGCTATAGGACGCCCATCCTGTATCAACACCTCGTCCACGTTTGATCCGAAGTATCAGATCTCGTTGGCGCAACCCTGCCAACTGCCGATCACGATATTCATATCATACAATATCCCTAAGACCTCGGGGTCTGCGGCACCGACCGACCTCCCTCGGTCCTGTGCAGGGGTCTTCTTAAGTCCAAATCTTATAACCATCCATCGTCCTAGACGAATCTTTTAGTGCGACTCGACTTGCACTCGTAATTTCCACTGAATTGTAGGAAGATTCCTACAACACCCGCGATCGAATCGGATTACATCTGTTCCCAGGAAACTCGTCCAACATCGTAACTTGGCCACGCCTAAGTCTCGTCCTCTTCGAAGGCGTCCCATACCACCCCCGTCGAAGACTTACCTAGCTCGCCCCAATTACCATTTTGTCCCTAGGTCTACTCCACTCATACAGGTGTCCCTATATGCCGAGGAACCCCGGACTGTTTGCAAGGACTTTTCCTTGCTGTCCTCCCAAGCTTCCCCCACATAAGGCGTCCCTTATGCGAAGTTGGCTCGGTTGGACCAAGGAGAGGGATCCCTTTTGTTTTAGTTGGACCTTGTCCACTCTCCTTGTTCCCAAATAGCAGTTCTAGGGTCTGCTATCTATTCCTCATATTGTCTCCGGAGAGATTCGCGACATAAGCCTGGGCTTGCTCCCCCTCGGGGATCCGAATAGAGTGGGAATATGTCACCATATCCCAGAGGAAGTTCGCAACTTCCATGGGGCAATGCACCCCTCCAACCTGTGGGTTAAAGGTCCACTCCGACGACGTGCCCCAACCCGAATAACCGGAGCGCTCAAGGGGGCCATGAACCGAAATGTGCGTCGTCGCACGACGGTCTCTTGGCCGCAATCAGCCATAGTCGATGCTATAGAAGCCGCCGGAGCGTGCTTCAGCATCGCAACCTCTGCCTGGGGTGCCTCTAGCTCCTCGGTGAGTCGAGTCACCTGAGCTACGAGACGCTCGAATTCCATCGGCACACAAGCAGTGGATCGATCAAAATGCACGTACGACGCTCGTACGGATTGGAATGTGCAGAAAACCTGGCTCTGATACCAAGCTGTCACGCCCACGTTTAAGGTAATATTTTTTTTAGGGTTTCCACCCGTGAGTCAACGCTTGACTCGAGTCCAAATACGTCAACGCGACTATCGCAACGGTCGAAACCGCTGGATTGGGTACGACTGGCGGAGTCGATTCCCCGAACCGACTCCCAGCCCGACTTTGGACTCTTGCGGATCGCTGCCGTTCCAACATTACTCGATCAACACTGACGAATCGCGGGATACCGGTGTCGTCAAGTCAAACCGGGTTCGCCCGAACCCAAACTAGACGCACCCGTAACCGACTGCGTCGGACGGTGTCCACCACAGTAATATCGAATTGTCCACGGATCAAGCCGGCGCCCGGCGATCACAGACGAAGGCCTACACGGCATCGCATGCCGGCAACATGAAAGAAGCCCGGTCGGCTCCTCACTCGCACGCCGGCGGTAAGGCCGGACGATGCTCCGCCGGTGAACCCGACGGCCTCGTCCTTCTCGCTCGTAGACGAGAGCAGCCGGAAAGGGAAGGCTCGCCCGAAGACGACCAACCAAGCCGGCGACAGCCGGCACCGTGAATGCCGCTCGCACAGAGGCGAGCCTGATGGAAGGGACAGGAGGATGCCGGTGAAGATGATGTCCACTCGCAGTTTCCCCACGCGGACGAGGATCACGCCACCGACTTGGATTCTCACCAGACGGGGGAGGGCCGCCAACCACCACACTGCCTCTCCGGAGGAGAAGCGACCTCCAGCGTACGCAGGTGATGGATGGAGAGGACGCTCTCGCGCCTGCCGAAGAACTAGCCGGAGAAGGAAGGTGGTGACGAAGGAGATGTCTAGTCACGATTTCCCGCGTTGGAAGAAGGAGCACCGACCCAAATGTCCTCACTCGTCGGTAAAGAAGGTGTCGCCTGCCAGCTCTTCACCGGAAGGGAGGGAGGTTCCGCCGAAAGGAGAAAACGAGCTCCAGGCGACGCTGTCGCGCGCAGGCGACGAACGAAGACAGAGAAGTGCACTCGCACGTAGGCGAGCGGAGCCCGGAAGTTACCGCATGCAGGCGGCTCGGCGCTCTCGAAGGGAAGAAGAAGGAGCTCGCAAAAGGAGCACGGCGGAAACGGCTAGCTCAGGCATGCTGCGCGGGAGTAAAGGAAGAAAGCGACGTCGCCGAGGAGGAACGCACCCCGGGACGGAGATCCAAGAGGGCGCCGGACCGGCAGAGCATACCTCGGCGATCACACGGCCCTCGGCTCCTTCGAGTCGATGAAGCGGTGGCAGTGGCGTCTTCCGAGGCGATCTGAGCAACGCCGGCGACGAGGACGACGATCGCAGCGGCGACGAGACGTAGAAGATGTCGGAGAGGATACGGGGTTCTCCGAGGTCTCCTGCCACCCGCCCACACCACCGAAGCTTGGAGAACGGCCGCCCACGGCGGCCTCGACGAGATCGACCGTCGAAGTGAAAGAGGCGAAGAGACCGAGTTTTTTCCCCGAAAAACTTTCGTTTCCAACCTCTGCTAGAGAGACGACCCTCTTCGTCCCCCTTTTTGTTTTTTTTTTCATTTTGCCCACTCTGTAGACGTCGACCTGTCCACTCGCCACCTACACCCTGCTGACACCTCTGTCCGCGTCAGGTGCCCTGTCCTCTCATTGATGAACGAACGAACGTTCGTTCCAAATCACACAAAAGTGGGCGACGCCCGATTTTCATACGCCGACCCAGTCGGCTAAAGAAGGGTGGGCTGGCAAAGTGGGCCTTAATTTGGGGCCGCATCCAAATAATGGCCTGAAGGCCTAACATTCTCCCCCTCTGGAGCGAGTCGTTGCCCTCGACGACTCCGAGAAACGTCGGATCTCCTCCTCAAACTGCCACAGTTCGAATGCCTTATATCATATAGCTTCTTCCATTGGAGAACCTTCCCATCGAACGAAGAATTCGGTTCGTTGGTTCATCCTGTCATGCCTCAAAACTTGGTGATCCCAGATCGTTCTGACCTTTTTGGCCGGACTTCGTTCGAATCGTCGGAGGCGCACGAAGCTACTACGACCGAGTTGGATCCCCTGGATCCTGATAAAACCCCTTTAGGAAGCTCACATGGCAGGTTGGATGCAGCTTCACCCTATCGGAGAACTTTACATGATACGCCACCGAGTCAACCCGACTCGACACCTCGAAAGGTCTACCGTATCTCTATGGAAGTCCCCGATGTGTTGCCTTCGCCGATATCTTCATCGCTCACTAGCTATCCGTAGAATAGCAGGACATCTCCCTTCGGAGGTCCTTATCCCAATACCAACCGAAGTTAGGGATTGTCTCCCTATCACAAACTCAAACGGGCTGTGCCCCGTAGACGGAGATCTGTGAAGATTATAGGCAAATTGTGCCGAATCAATCTACTTCACCCCGTCCTTTGACTCACAGTCACCAAAAATGACGAAGGCAGTCCTCCGTGAGGACTTTAACCCACTCCGTCTGCCCAAATACTATCATCGAGTCGTACCCGACTTGGTCTGCTCAACAGACTTTCGATATTCCTTATCGATCACAATTGTTGCTTTTATCCTCGTAAGGAGATCTCCTTCCACTCCGGAGATCGCAAAGCGAACTAAGGCGTTTAGCCTACTCAGTGCATCCGGCACTACCTTAGCCTTTCCAGGCTTGTGTTCCCACCGGAACTAGAATTCTGCTAGGAATTCCTACCATCGGGCCAGTTTGGCCGACAATCTCTTCTGAGTGGTGAAATAGGTATTCACCACCTTATCCACTTTCGCCACAAAGGCGATACTCAGGAGGACTCTCATCCTCAGAAGCAGTGCGACACTACAACCATCTCTTTTTCCATGCGCAGAGTATCTCCGCTCCTTTTCATTTTAACTTTCGACTATCGAAAGCGATAGGACGCCCATCCTATATCAACACCTCGTCCACGTTTGATCCGAAGTATCGAATCTTGTTGGCGCAACCCTGCCAACTGCCGATTACGATATCCATATCATACAATATCCCTAAGACCTCGGGGTCTGCGGCACCGACCGACCTCCCTCGGTCTTATGCTGGGGACTTCTTAAGTCCAAATCTTATAACCATCCATCGTCCTAGACGAATCTTTTAGTGCGACTCGACTTGCACTCGTAATTTCCACTGAATTGTAGGAAGGGTCCTACAACACCTGCGATCCAATCGGATTACATCTGTTCCCAGGAAACTCGTCCAACATTGTAACTTTACCACGCCTAAGTCTCGTCCTCTTCGAAGGCGTCCCATACCACCCCCATCGAAGACTAACCTAGCTCGCCCCAATTACCATTTTGTCCCTAGGTCTCCTCCACTCATACAGGTGTCCCTATATGCCGAGGAACCCCGGACTGTTTGCAAGGACTTTTCCTTGCTGTCCTCCCAAGCTTCCCCCACATAAGGCGTCCCTTATGCGAAGTTGGCTCGGTTGGACCAAGGAGAGGGATCCCTTTTGTTTTAGTTGGACCTTATCCACTTCCTTGTTCCCAAATAGCAGTTCTAGGGTCTGCTATCTCTTCCTCATATTGTCTCCGGAGAGATTCGCGATATAAGCCTGGGCTTGCTCCCCCTCGGGGATCCGAATAGAGTGGGAATATGTCACCATATCCCAGAGGAAGTTCGCAACTTCCATGGGGCAATGCACCCCTCCAACCTGTGGGTTTAGGGTCCACTCCCACGACGTGCCCCGACCCGAATAACCGGAGCGCTCAAGTGGGCCATGAACCGAAATGTGTGTCGTCGCACGACGGTCTCTTGGCCGCGATCAGCCATAGTCGATGCTATCGAAGCCGCCGGAGCGTGCTTCAGCATCGCAACCTCTGCCTGGGGTGCCTCTAGCTCCTCGGTGAGTCGAGTCACCTGAGGTACGAGACGCTCGAGTTCCATCTGCACACAAGCAGTGGATCGACCAAAATGCACGTACGACGCTCGTACGGATTGGAATGTGCAAAAAACCTGGCTCTGATACCAAGCTGTCACGCCCACGTTTACAGTAATATTTTTTTTAGGGTTTCCACCCCTGAGTCAACGCTTGACTCGAGTCCAAATAAGTCAACGTGACTATCGCAACGGTCGAAACCGCTGGATTGGGCGCGACTGGCGGAGTCGATTCCCCGAACCGACTCCCAGCCCGACTTTGGACTCTTGTGGATCGCTGCCGTTCCAACATTACTCGATCAACCCTGACGAATCGCCAGATACCGGTGTCGTCAAGTCAAACCGGGTTCGCCCGAACCCAAACTAAACGCACCCGTAATCGACTACGTAGGATGGGGTCCACCACAGTAATATCCAATTGTCCACGAATCAAGCCGGCGCCCGGCGATCACGGACGAAGGCCTACACGGCGTCGCACGCCGGCAACATGAAAGAAGCCCGGCCGGCTCCTCACTCGCATGCCGGCGGTAAGGCCGGACGACCCTCCGCTGGTGAACCCGACGGCCTCGTCCTTCTCGCTCGTAGACGAGAGCGGCCGAAAGGGGAAGGCTCGCCCGAAGATGACCAACCAAGCCGGCGAAAGCCGGCGACAGCCGGCACCGTGAATGCCGCTCGCACGGAGGCGAGCCTGATGAAGGTACAGGAGGATGCCGGTGAAGATGATGTCCACTCGCAGTTTCCCAACGCGGACGAGGATCACACCACCGACTTGGATTCTCACAGGACGGGGGAGGGCCGCCAACCACCACTGATGCAGGAGCATTTTCACATGATATATTTGACTTAATTTTCACATTGTTAAACTTTCCATCTTCATTGAATTTTGAGTTAGTCAATATATCTGTGTTAAATTTTGATTTATGGGTATATGAATTGTTATATTTCTAATGTGACACTAATCGTTTGAAATTATTGATGATATGTAATCGATATGAGACCAAGGCAACTAGATGCACACATCAAACTCAAGTCAAGTCAACCTCAAAGTGCAAATCAATGATTGAATCGATTGCCAACAAGATGCTCAAAGAATATTTCAACCATCCAAGATTCATCAAGATCAATCAAGAGTCATAGGTCAACACCAAAGAAAGAAGTGAGGCAAGATGTTTTCTCTCTTGCCCATTTGCTTAGCTCAAAGAGGCAAATAGACATTGATCCATGAGACAAAGCTGGAAACGTGCCTTGGGACTAAGAAACCTTCAGCTGCCAAAGACATGCACCGCTTTCTTGAAGAAGAAGCAACCAGCAACGGATAGAAGAATGGAAGGCAGCCTACTTGAAGATGAAGCAACCAGGCCAACGGCTATAAACTGGATTTCTTGCTACTATAAACATGTATCCCTCGCATGTAATCAGTAGTAGACAAGATTTTGAAAAGGAATGGAAATGGTTTTCGTTTCTCTCTATCGGATGTTTCTTCCTCTCTTCCTCTCCTCCTCTCTTCCTCTAATAGCTGAAGCTTCCATGGATTTGGAACTTCTTCACTATCGTCTCCTCTAATCTTCCATGGACTTGGAATCTCTACCGTGCTGCATCCTCCTCATCGCTGCGCTATCCATCTTCCACCTCTGCCACGCTTAAACAACCTTCCGCCGCTGTCGCATTCCACACCCAGCTTCCAGCCGAGTCCAGATCTGAACTCTCCGTTCGCCTCACCGCCGGCGACGATCCGGCCGACGGATCGTCCTCAAACTCCAGCCATACATCCTCCCTTTCAGGTCGAACCCATAACCGGCAGGATCGCCCCATCCGACGTCTGGTTCGCCGGAATCGAACGATTTCCGGTGACGCCTCAGCTTCCGCCCCTGTTCCGCCCCATCTCCACTGATCGCCGTCGACCTCCATCGACCAGCCACCGAGCGCTCCCAGACTCCGGCCACGAGCCCACCCTGACCGGAGGAGCCTCCAGCTGTAGCAGGTCGGAACTTCGTGTCATGACGGACGATCGCCGGCAGCCTCTGCATCCTTCCGCCAGCTTCCCCTGTTCCGACCAACTCGCCCCTCCGCCGCCCCCACTAGCGCTCCGACGTCGTTGACGGTCCACCATCATCCCCTCCTAGATTGTCACCATCTTTTCTGATGTTTCCCAGCTTACCAGCGCCGGACGGCAGCAGCCCGAGACTGCCCGCGAGTCGTCCCGGCTTTCCCCCTGCTTCCTATATCCACTCCCCTATTTCAGCCCATTCGAGCTAGCCGCTGGCAACGATCCAGCCGATTAATTGCTCTCAAACTCGCCCCACGCCTCCTCCTCTCCATGCTGTCGCCCCACGTAGAAGCATCCGATCATCGGCCGGCAGGATCATTGGATCGACGAGTTCTTCACCACCTGCTTCAGATCCCCTGCTCTCAGATCTGACGCAGCACTGAGCTTCACGACTTCGAGTTCCCCTTCCTTGCGTACCCAACGACGACGCCCCAACTCACCAACAGAGCCGACGTCCACCACCATACCATTCCACACCGCTGGACGATGAACGGGGCGCAGGCGAACTGCACGCGTCCTTCGCTCCGTCTTCCCCATCTCCACGTCTCCATCTATTTTGACCTCTCGCCACTTAACAGCTGATGTACGCGTTTCCCTTTTGCAGGTAGCTGAAGGATCTAGTTGATCAAATGATTTTGAGCTTAAAGACTTAACCTTCCCCTTGATTTAGTTGTGTTGTAAATGGACTTTGGACACTTAGATTTTACCCAAGCATGTTTGGGATTGTTGATAATCTGTGTGTAAGCTCATAGGGCCTACTTGCCTAACTTCCACCAATGGACTGGTGAAGAACGGAAAGTTCGGCCCTTCTATTCTCAAGGGCCGCGAGGTGAGCGTCCTTTACTATTTTGTTATTTACCGCTTTCCTAGAATTGCATATATAGATTTATCGCTTTCTTAGAACTGTATATTTAGTTCCAATTTTTTTATTACAAAACTAAAAAAAAAAAAAAAAAAAACATATTTGCATCCTTAGTGACCCCACCCTACATCAACCACACTGCCGCTCCGGAGGAGAAGCGACCTCCAGCGTACGCAGGTGATGGATGGAGAGGAAGCTCTCGCGCCTGCCGAAGAACTAGCCAGAGAAGGAAGGTGGTGACGAAGGAGACGTCTAGTCACGATTTCCCGCGTTGGAAGAAGGAGCGTCGACCCAAATGTCCTCACTCGTCGGTAAAGAAGGTGTCGCCTGCCAGCTCTTCACTGGAAGGGAGGGAGGTTCCGCCGAAAGGAGAAAACGAGCTCCAGGCGACGCTGTCGCGCGCAGGCGACGAACGAAGACAGAGAAGTGCACTCGCACGCAGGCGAGCGGAGCCCGGAAGTTACCGCATGCAGGCGGCCCGACGCTCTCGAAGGGAAGAAGAAGGAGCTCGCGAAAGGAGCACGGCGGAAACGGCCAGCTCAGGCATGCTGCGCGGTAGTAAAGAAAGAAAGCGACGTCGCCGGGGAGGAACGCACCCCGGGACGGAGATCCAAGAGGGCGCCGGACCGTCAGAGCATACCTCGGCGATCACACGGCCGCCAGCTCCTTCGAGTCGATGAAGCGGTGGCAGTGGCGCCTTCCGAGGCGATCTGAGCAACGCCGGCGACGAGGACGACGATCCCAGCGGCGACGAGACGTAGAAGATGTCGGAGAGGATACGGGGTTCTCCGAGGCCTCCTGCCACCCGCCCACACCACCGGAGCCTGGAGAACGGCCGCCCACGGCGGCCTCGACGAGAAAGACCGTCGAAGTGAAAGAGGAGGAGAGACCGAGTTTTTTCCCCGAAAAACTTTCGTTTCCAACCTCTGCCAGAGAGACGACCCTCTTCGTCCCCCTTTTTTTTTTTTCATTTTGCCCACTCTGCAGACGTCGACCCGTCCACTCGCCACCTACACCCTGCTGACACCTCTGTCCGCGTCAGGTGCCCTG
This sequence comes from Costus lasius, assembly GCA_027563935.2. Classification (NCBI taxonomy): domain Eukaryota; kingdom Viridiplantae; phylum Streptophyta; class Magnoliopsida; order Zingiberales; family Costaceae; genus Costus; species Costus lasius. The sequence continues at coordinate 12,772,648 of CM050454.1, read as the reverse complement.
TCCTCTCATTGACGAACAAACGAACGTTCAATCCAAATCACACAAAAGTGGGCGACGCCCGATTTTCATACGCCGACCCAGTCGGCTAAAGAAGGGTGGGCTGGCAAAGTGGGCCTTAATTTGGGGCCGCATCCAAATAATGGCCCGAAGGCCTAACAGCTGCCAAGTGCCAAGTGTCTTCGTGATGACTGCTTAAGAAGGTGAGGTTCCATTTAATGGTTCTTCATTCTTCGCTAATGTGAAGATTTCCTCTATTTATTTATTTTTTCTTTGTCTTCTCCACTTTACGACTAGCTATGTTGACAAAATTGCCTGCAGGGACCGTGCTTGGGTTGTATATAAAACTAAAAATTAATTTGTTTGCGTCAATCTCAAACAAATTTTATACAATATTAATTAGATTTCATGACCAGATTTTATAGAATTCTATAAAATCCAATCAATATTCTATAAAGTCTGGTTAATATTTTACAAAATCTAGTCAACATTTTTTAAAATCGAGTTAAAATATATAAAATCTATACGAAATATGGTCCAAATATATAAAATCCGTTCAAAAAAAATAAAATTTGATCAAAATCTATGGTCAATATTCTAAAAATTTGATCAATATTTTAAAAACATATAAAATTTAATTGCAGGTGCTTTGAGATTAGTGCACATATATTAATTTAAGATGTGTAAAAAAAATTGCTTTAACTCTACCAAAGATGCCTAGGATTTTTCTCCCTAGTGGGAAAAGGAGAAATTTTATAGGTACTGGCACACTCCCTAATATTTTTAGTGGTAAAAGGGGTTATAGGTACTGACACACTCCCTAATATTTTTGAGCAGGATGCCTTAATTATAATCCATCTAGATGATAATAACAATGTGAATAAATTTCTACCATATATAAAATATATAAAAAAAATTAAAATATTTTTAAAAAAATAAAACATGTAGATCCCCGTATTGGATAAATTTCTACCATATATAAAAATATATATAAATTCAAAAATTATAAAAATATTTTATTAAACAAGGATAAAAATTATATGATACTAAATTTGTAGGTTTCAAATATTTTTTATTATAATTTCTACCATCTGAATAAATTTCTACCATCTTAGACCCACATTGCTCAAAATTATAGACAGGGCTGCCTAGAAAATGCACCTGTGGAAAGGGAGAAAGATGATTGCCCCTTGTAAGTGATGTATTGGGTGGCGTGGGCAAGTTGAGTCATGCAACATAAGTTACGCCCTACATCTATATAAGCAATTAACCTATCTCTATATGAAAATAATTTTGTGTATTTATCCTAAATTATTTACTATGCATCATATAGAGGTTGCCCATAATTGAATTAGTTATTAATGCCAATTCAAACCATTAGGTTTATTACTATCTGTTGATCTCTATTAACTCTTTATCAATTGATGACTAAGCCATATGTGGTTATATTTTTGAGGGACCCTATTTTCTTCTTTATTTCTCTAGCATATAAGGTAGTAGTATCATAGTGCTCTTTTGCTAGTCACTTATGTTTGGTCTTTAAGTTTTAAGAAGGTAGTCTTTAAGAGCCACTGATGATATTAGGCACTTGGTATAAAGTGTTTTCTTCAATGTATATGGTATTATGAATTTAACATGTTCATCATAGGCATTATCATTGATCTTTTTAATGATTTTAAATGGTTCATTAGTCATTACCTTTGGCTTCCAACTTCCCACTTCCCTTATGGTTGCTCAAGTTTTCTTCATAGGATGACTTTATTCTTCAATATTAAAACTAACACTTCTGTGATCTTTGTTATGATTAGTTTTGTAAATGGTGCTACTAGCATTGATTTTGTTCATATCGTATTTGTGGAATTTGTAATATTTTAGGCAAAGCACTTGGGACTCATTGAAAGGTATAGGTAATAGTAAGAGATCAATGGATTTGCAAAGTTGATATCCTAAATTGATAAGGAAGGGGTTTGGGCCAATGATTCGATGTATGACATTGTTGAATGCAAACTCAAGCATAGACAATGTCTTGTACTAGTTTCTAGGGTGGTATTTAACTAAGACATCTAATGACAATATGACATTTCCCAAAGATTAGTTAGCGGCCTTAGTTTGGCCATCCATTTGTGAGTGATAGGTATTAGAAAATTTTAACTCTATTTGTAATAATTTCTAGAGGGTTCACCTAACATTAGGGGTGTCCAAACGGTTCAACCCTAACCGAACTGAAAAACAAAAAAAAAATCCAAACCAAAATCGATATATATATATAGCTTGTTTATACTATTATATTATTATTTTTTAATAAAAATAATAATATAATATATTTTATATAAAAAATATTAATATTATATTTAAATTTTGGTTTGTTCGATTTAACCCGAATCGAATTGTACCAAACCGAAAACTGAACTAAAATTTTTTTTACCCATCTTAAATCGAACCGAATTTGGCTTAAACCGAACCAAATCAAACCAAAAATTTTGATTCAGTTTAGTTTATCGGGTTGAACCATTTTTTAAACACCCCTACCTAACATGATTGATGGATCAGGTATCCTAAACAAATATTATGGTGAAAGAAATTCACTACATCTCTAAAAAGAAGAGCATGATACCATGCAAACCATTTGACATTTTGTTATACAAAAGAGAATGTGTTATCTTTAAAAGTCAATCTACAACTAGAAAAATAGAGTTGTGCTTGGGACCCATTTATGGAAGACCTAGACAAAGTCCTATCTCAAACTTTGGAGTATATGTAGTAGTCGAGTACATGGTTTATATTGTACTTTTGTGCTTTATTATTTGATAAATCTTCCAATGCCTAATGATTTTGGAAACAACTTAGCTTAATTCAAGCCAAAAGAGTGATTCTACAATGTTGGGTCAAAAAGTGTTAAAGTTTAATATAGTACAATTTTATTAAATTCATTTTATATTTATAAGACTTTTTGTTTGATAGATTCTAACATTCAATAAATGCGAATACTCATTATTAATTATTGCTGAAATAGGGTGATTAAGAAACTAATTCATGAATATTGTGTCAATATATTGCTTATCAATGGGTCCATAATAAGCACTTCTCAAGTGGTCATCAAGAGTTTGTGATGCTCTAATTGTGTCTTTCTAGTTTTATTGTAGTTAAGCATATCATCAAAGTATATTAAGGGAATCAACATATTAAAAACTTGTACTTGATAGTAATTTTATATTAATGGCTCTATAGTCATTATACATCGGCAAGTAATCGACGTAGATGAGATTCCAATTCATTATTAATAACCAAGATCCTTACCAACTGTATACATGGGCAAGTCCTTCAAATAGGTGAGATTTCAATTTATTATTAGTAAGGAAGATGCTCATCAATTGAACTAAGTGACATCTCTAATGCTAAGAACCAAAACCAAGCAAAATGTGCGCGTACTGCAGCAGTGGCTCCAAGGAATTTGGAGCAAACTTGCGAGCAAACAGGAAGCAAACCGTCGACGGCCGATCGTTGTACGAGCAGTTCGTGCCTCCCACCAGCCTCCTCAGAAAAGCTTCAGTGACGTCGCCTCTGCCAAATGTGGCCGGGTGAGGCCCTCCCCTCGACCAATCCACCAAGGTCACACTTCTGTTCGCCATGTGCTGCGGAGCCTCGATCCACAGCATCGTCGGGAAGTAGTGCTCATCCACATAGCACGCGGGCTTGCAGAAATCTCTGAACTTTGGGTAGTACTTGGTGTCTTGGATCAGGAAGACGGCGAGCTTCCGATCGACCTCGAACCATTGAGCTCCTTTCCTCCACTGCGAGATGTCCACTTGGGGCGCCATGAGGGGGTTGTACCTTCCTCGCCCATGGGGACCCGGGTCGTCGAATGAGCTCACGAAACTGTACCGCGAATCGATCAGGTATTCGTAGGTGGTGCTGAAGTTGAACAGAGGAATGCATGATTCGGAGAGGAGCACGAATCGCTCATTTGCCATGTCGAGCAGAGCGTTTGCAAGGAGCCGCTTCTCCGCGTCGCACATGCTCATCTTCCCCCACTCCGCCACCTGAGATTATTACAGTTAGTTTGAGGAGTAGTAGTATTCCAATGAATCTGAAAAGGTAAGATTTTTCTTTTATTGGTACCTTGCTAGGAATCTGCCGGCCGTGGAACAGCGACGTCGGGGGAAAGTCTGGCCGGTAATCCGGCAACGTGTGGACGTAGATGGAGTACAGCCCTAGGTGCCCTGCGAAGAACTTCTCCCACAGGGGGGAGAGCGGCAGAGGTCCTTTGGTGAGGAACATGAACGCCACCTTTGGGACTCTCTTGTACGGGTACGTGGCCACCTGGGGAAGAAAGGAAGCTCGCCAGAGGAGCTCCTCGTCGGTCATGGCGTGGGTCAAGTTGGACGGAGGCGCGATCCACTGCCGGAGGCTAGCAGTCTCGTCGCGGCAAAGCGAGGGCGCCGACTGAGCTCTCTTTACCATCGTGTGGAGGTCCAAGTAAAGAGGCGTGTACGCGATGAGAATGGTTGCGGCGACGCAGAGGGCGAGGAAGAGAGTGAAGAATTTGAGTATCTTCAACGGGTTGACCCTCGATTGGGTCTTCTGCCATGAGTCTTTGCTTTCCTCCAGCCGCGAAATCCTTGCTTGCATCTTGTTTGGTTCTAAACTTAACAATTACGAAACCCGAAGAGAGATTGCATGTTAATTTTTGTCAGATCAAGCATAAAAACCTCATCTTTATGGCAATTTATCACTTGACCTCCAAGATCCGGCCACAACTCGCGATTGCTAATTTGCTATTGCCTCTGCCGCGCTACGAAGTTGCAGAGTAGCAGAAAACAGGGGAAGAAAAGAAGAGGCGACAAGAAAAAGGTCAGCAAAAACAAGACAGAAGGCGCAAAAGTCGCATATTTATTGAATCAACAGAAACTACGTATAAGAAACCAAGAATAAAGAAAAAGAGGAGAAAAACCAATGAAGATTGCATCAGCAGTGGACGGACAGCTGCGCCGGCGCCACTGGCGACCGCTTTGATGTTCCAAAGGAAGTAAGAGAAAACGCCGTGAGGTATGGGCAAAGAAAAAGCTTTAATTACTTTACTGGAGAATGGTAGAGTCGTTGTTGGTAAGAGAGTGACGGTGATGATTGGACGAGTGGGTGGAGAGGGATCACGCAGGCAAGCAGGTAACGACGAACGTGCGACAGTCCCAAGTGCTGATGACAAAGCCGAGGATTCTCTCTGCTTTGAACTTTCAAACTTGGTATGAGTGTTAGGGACCATGCAAATCAATAGGGTTTGATCCAGAAGCACCACATTAGGTTTCCTTGATGGAATGAGAGAGGTGCTTTGACTTTGATTTTCTTCTTTTTATAATATGTGACATCCACGTCCAGTTTTACTTGCTTTTGCGGGGTCAAGTCATGATTTTGACCAATACGATATTCTAGTTGTCTACTTTTAAAACATTGTTGTATTGAGTGTTGTGGATGTTACGCTAGTCAACTCGTCCCCCTATGTACCTAAGGGTGTGCAATAAGGGAGCTTAATTTTTATTTAAAAAATAAGTTTTTTTTAAAGAAATGATCTATACATTCTAATCTATCTAATGGTATTAATATTAGGGTAGTTTAGATCTATACACAATAAGAAATCACCTTAAATATTTCTATATAGTAATTTTTTTATCTTTTATACTATAATGTTTAAGGTGATTTCTTATTATGTATAGATCTAAACTACCCTAATATTAATACCATTGGATTGATTAAAGTGTATAGATCATTTCTTTTAAAAAATTACTTTTTAAATAAAAATTAAGCCGGTTACTGAGGATTCCTGTCCTGCGATAAGGATGTGCAAAAAGAATCATTGATTAATCCAGTTAATTGATCGAATCGAATCGAATCAAATTTATGGTTAACTGGATCGTTCGATTTTTTGATTGGCCAATTTTTTTTATAGGTATAATGGTTCTCAAAAAAATTTCTAAACCATGGTTAACCGAATCACACCAATAATAATAATTATATATATATATATATATATATATATATATATATATATACAAATGAATCTTTAATTTTTTTTTCTAATTTTATTTTTTTTTATCCCTAATCCCTTAAAGTCCCACACTTAAAAAGAAAAACCCTAATTTTGGTTTGGATCATTGTATGCAACTAATAACTTATATGGAAAAAAAATTTCGTCATGATTATCTCTAAATATTGTAATAGTAATAATTTAAGCTTGAGAATAATGACTTCAAATAAAGCCATGCATGGTAGAATATACTCTATTCACCATATCCTAGACTCTATCCATGATAAAATAAAGCTTATCTATGGTAGGATAGACTCTGTCTACTATAAAATAGAGTCTATGATAGCATGACTCTATCTACTATGAAATAGACTGTATCTACCATAGTATAAGCTTTATCTACTATGAAATAGAATCTATCCATAATAGCATGATTCTATCCACTATGAAATAGACTATATCTACCATAACATAAGCTTTATTCACGATAGTCTAGGCTCTATAAATTATAAAAATAGAGTCATCCATGGTAGAATAGACTGTCTATATGATAGCATGACTCTATCCACTATGAAATAAATTATATCGACTATAGTATGCTCTATCCACTATACAAAAAATTTTTCCTTATAAATTACCGGTTAACTGAAAACCAATAGTTAACTAAATCAAAAAATCGATTAAGCAGTCAATCGGATTGTAAACAGTTTCTATTTTCCTTAAACCAGTCAGTTCGATTTTGGGTGAAAATTACTTTACAATTAGGTTAATGGAACCGTGCACACCTCTATGTGTACCTTCTATCTACTAAGTTAACATACAATTAATTTCCAAAAGCTTTCTAACACCCCTAGGATCCCTTAGCTTTAATTCTTGGACCATCGCATTTTAGTCTCATCGTTGACCCTCTTGCAAAATGTATAAGGCTCTGTTTATATGGAGAGGCTGAAAACAAAGAGAAAAAAAGAGTGGAGAAAAAGAAAAATAGAGGGGAAGAAGAAAATAATCAACAAGATAGGGACAAAGAGGGAGAGGGCAAGCTCAATGAAGAGCAGGGAAGACACATAAGCGGTAGGGCAGGTGAGCGGTGAGGTAGGTGGGTGGCAGGATTGGGACAGAGAGAAGGGAGGAGATGAAGGGGGAGCTCATCGGAGAGGAGAGGGAGAGGAGAAGGAGGTGAGTTTGGTGAAGAAGAAGGGAGGTGTGTAGGCGCGATGGTGCAATCGAGTGGTGAGGCAGGGGGATGTCAGGATAGTGGCAGAGAGGAGTAGGAGAGGGAGAGGTGAGGTCTCTAGAGAGGAGGAATGGGGTATGGGAGAGGAGGGAGGCGGTGGAGCATCTAGGTAATAGCCTTTTCTTTTCTTTTTTTTTTTTTTTTTTTTCTGAAGTGAAAAGTTAGCATTTGGAAAAAAAAACTACATACATCAATTTTTTTTCTTATATTTTTTCTTTCAAAATAAACAAAGAAAAATAGAGTTTTCCTTCTATTTCATCCTCTTTTCCCTTGAAATAAACATGGTGTCAGGCTCACATCGATGTCAACTTATGTGTATCCTAAATCTGTGGATGGGGTGGGGATGAATGCATAAATGAGAGTGGACTTAATTTCCGCTAGTTGACTCTCTTTGGTGAAATGAGTGATACAAATGATAAGAGTCCCTCTTTCCCTGAGGCCCTATTTTCTACGAGGGATGGAGAGCATGGTACAAAGGAAAGGGCTACGGTAAGGAGAAGCCGCCATCGTTGCCAAGTAGAACTGTGCCCTTCTTAAGCTTCCTGTCGTCGACATCGTTCCGGCAGCGTTGCAAGGCGGGAGCTAGAGGCAGCGAGGCTACGAGGTGGAAGGCGGGAGGTGGAGGTAGATGTAAGGAGGCGAGGTGGGCACGACGGGAGAGAGGCGACGGGAAGCTAGAGGGGTGGCGAGGTGGGAGCTAGAGGTGGCAAGGCAGGAGGTAGAGGCGACGAGGCGAAAGGCGGGAGGCAGAGGCAGAGGCAGATGTAGGGAGGTGAGGCGGGCGCAACAGGAGAGAGGTGATGGGAAGCTGGAGGCGACGAGGCGAAAGGCGAGAGGCGGAGGCAGATGTAGGGAGGCGAGGCAGGCGCGACAGGAAGCTAGAGGCGCGGCGAGGCGGGAACTCGAGGCGACGAGGTGAAAGGCGGGAGGTAGAGGCAGATGTAGGGAGGCAAGGAAGGTGCGACGGGAAGCTGGATGTGCGGCGAGGCAGGAGCTAGAGGCGGCAAGGCAGGAGTTGGAGGTGACGAGGCGATGAGGCAGAAGGTGGGAGGCAGAGGCAGATGGTAAGCGAGGTTGGCGACAGGAAGCAAGGTGATGGGAGAGATTTGCAGCGAGGCGAGGAGCTTCTCATCCGGTCTCGTGCGTGGTGAGGCAAGGAGCTCCTCATGCAGTCTCGTGTGTAGCGACGGGAAGTGAGGTGAGGCGACGGGAGGAGGGAGAGGGAAGGAGAAAGGCGGCACCTGCGAGAAGGGGAAGGAGGAGGGCGACACCGGCGAAAATAAAGAGGGAAGGAGGAGGCAAAACGCCTACCAGGAAGAACGCGATGTGAGTTGTGTTTCCGCCCAATTCTGGCGGAAACGTCTCATTTTCTGTCCGTCCAAAGAAATGATGAAAAGTGTTATTTTCCATTCCATCCATTGTGGAATTCGTCGTAGGAAGCATAGCCTAAGAGTACTACTGATTTATCTTCTTGTGAAAAGAACTTTGTCATTTAATCTAATTTTTTTTAAAAAAGACACACTATGATATTGTAAGGTTGGATACATATTTCATAAACATTAAATCATAATTTTTTTAATTAAAGGATCTAAACTATTATCATCAATATCAAATACTTTAATTTTATATTTAGTAGCATGAATGGGAAAATTGAGTGATAGAAAAAAAAGAAAATAAAAAAAAGAAAGGGAAAAGAGTTCATGTGACTAGACAAGAAGGGGGAGTGGAAAGACAGCAGAAGAGAGGAGGTGGTGGCGGTGAGTGGACAAGTGGACGTGCGGGCTCGAGTTGGCGAGTGTCGAGCGGACGGGAGGCGGCAAGCGGGCGATCGTCTAGTGGACGACGAGCATCGTGCGGGTGAATGGCGGAGAGTGGGCGAGCAACAGCTAACGGGTGAGTGGAGAAGATGATGGCGGTATCCTAGTGCAAGGAATACGATAGCGATGAAACTGTAAAAGGAGATGGCGGCGGGTCAGGGAAGAAGATAGCGGCGACAACAAAAATGGGTTCGATATGAAGAAGGCTTTGCTCAGCAGATTTTATTGTCATTTTTTTCTTCTCTCTTTTTCGTCCTTTATATTTATATGACAGATTATTTTATTTTTCATTATTCTTTTCCTTTTTTCCTCGTAGTAAATAAGGCGTACAGAGAGCGGTAGGATTGGCGAGGGCAGGGAAAAACAAAAGCAGGAGCGAAAGGAGGCAAGCAAAAGTAAAATAAAGGACAAAAGGCTGCGCAAAGGTGGCAGATTTATTCTGCAGAGCAACAGAAAAAAAAAGAGATAAGAATAGCGAATGGAGAATGCGTCAGCAGCGGCCGGACAGTTCCAAAGAGACGGCACCATGGAGAGGGATGCATCAGGAATCAATAGTTTATTTAATTAAGTTTTTAATTAAATATCAATAGTTTATTTAATTTTGGTTTTAACTAATAACTTGTGGTTTCTAAACTTAGCTTGCTCAATATTCACATTTAAAATTCAATATTAAAAACTGTTTATATAAAATATAAACTGGTAAAAAGAATTCTAATAGTTTCTCATTTGAGATACACAAATTTAATTAAAAATCACTAATTAAAAACCAATTGACCTTATTAAGATTTCCTCGTAACCACTGTTTGGCACAAATCTCACAAAATTGAGATTCTCTTTTCCATAATATTTTAAAAAAAACACTATAACATTATAGAATTTTTTCTAAAAAAAAATATAACTATAATCACATTACACCGTTTTTAGAAATAAATAAATTAGTAAAACCAGAATAGTAACAGAATTAAATGAGAATCTTACGATAATAAATTTAAATTAGAAAACCAATTAAATTGATAAAATAATAATAAACAAAGTAGATAATATAGTTAGATTTGATAGTAAACTGAAATCGAAAAAGAAATTTACACAATTTTTTTTATTTTATTTTGCAGTATAACAAAAAGTATTTTTAGTGTAACACAGAAATAAAAATTTGAAAACATAATTTTTTACATTTTAAAATAAAAAAATATAATCTATTTTTTAATCTTTGTATAGTCGTTGCTGCTTTAGCGGCAATTAGGATTGTTATTATTTTTATTTTTATTCAGCTACCGCTTGCCACAAAACTAGGTTTTCTCCCTTCAATTTTTTTAGAGAACAACAGTATTATTAACAATAAAAATTCTTAATTAATAAACATTTTGATTGTTAATCTAAAATTTTATTTTAAAAAATAAATATTATGGAAGATTATTATTCTAAAATATAAATAAATAAAAAGAAGAAATTAGAGGAATAAAACTCCAAGACAAAATTTTTTGAAACATTATTTGTTATTTTAGTTAGGTTCAAATCTATTGAAGTTTGTCTTAGGTAAAAATTCAAGTTCTTATACGAAATTAATGTAGATTGAATACCCAATAATATAACCAAGTACTTATTTTCTATAGGCACGACCTATGCCCTTTTAGAGTTAGAGCATTAGAAATGAAAAATCCAAGAAGAAAATTAAAACAAAAGAACAAAAAAGGAATTCACACATGGATTTCTTAAGCCTTTTTAAAATCTTAGGCTCCGTTTAGCATAGATGAAATTTTTAGCTTTTGTTGGTTGAAAAGTAGCTGATTTAAAAAGTTAAAAGGTATTTGGGTAAATTATTATACTAGTCAACTTTTTTAAAAAATATAATATTTTAAAAATAAAAAGATAATTTTTAAAAATAAAAATAAAATAACAGTAATAAATTAATTTTAATTAAAAATTAAATTTAATAATAATAATTTTAATAAGTTTTATTAAAATAATATTAATTGTTACTACATTTTTATATAAAAAAAATTAAATAATAATAAAAAATAATTTTAGATTTAATAATTTTTATTAAAATAGTAACTAAAAAAAATTGAACATAAGTGTGGATATGAGAAACAAAAAAATATATACATAAATATAGTTAGAAACAGCCAAAAGCAGCTCTATGCCAGCTTTTTTAAAAATTTACTATTTCGACTAGCAAAAGTAGATGACCAGCTATACCAAACAGGGCCTTAATCCCTAGCCTTTAACGTTAGCTTAATCAGATTTTTTTTTAAAAAAAAAATTATTCCAACACATGAATTCCCCTTTCTCCATCTCATCTAGAATCAAATCATTCAACCTTTGCATAACTCTATCTAAGACCCTAAGTTCCTTTGAAGAAGTGCACCTAACATCCATTAATATTGATAGAAAAGGTGGGAGATAAAGATGCACACCTGAACTATCTCAATTATACATGGAGTAAATTTACATTCTTCTAATAATCGAATAATAAAATTGCACTGACTGAATCATAAGCTCTGTGTAAATCAATTTTCAAAATCAAAATCAATTTTATGTCATTAGAGTAAATTTGTCCAACCCCATTTTTTGTACAACCATCCTTACAGCTCATGTGTGCCAAGGATCATTTTTGCATCAACTAATGTGAGTATCCACTATTCTAATTTCTTTTAGATTTATTTTCATCTACCCTATTTTTTTTTAACTTTTATTGCTTGGAGATATGGCTTACTAACCACTTCCCAACTCATTGACTCCAACATAGTTGTCTAACATCCTTTGACCTAACTTTTGACTCCTATTGTAATCACTCACTTCTTGCAGCCAAACCCTATCTCCCAACCCAACCCCACCCTCCATCAAATTTGGTATTAGAGAAAATCTTTCTCGAACTTTCTCATATGACAACTCGATAAGATGTTTCATTTTAACTTACCTACCCCTTGAGCAAAAATCCTCTTATGGACCAACCTAGTTAACTATGTTGTTAGCTCAAGTAAATGCTAAACACATTTAAATACAATTGTAATTAATAATATGATCAATTTGAGAATCTTGAAGTTTGCTTGAGTGCCTTAGAGATTTCCTTGGCCCAATCTAGGGTGCAAGTTGATGATCAATCTAGGTTTTAACCTCAAATTATCCATTATAATATCATCCTTAGATGAACCATGGTGGTCATCTAGTGCGAGATACTCTTTCTTAGATCCTCACGAGTGAGGTGCATGAAGCCCTTAGTTATAGGGAGCATGAATCCTCTAGACACACTCCTAGGAGCTAAGAGACTTTATATCGTCTTTTGATTCGTTAAGGTTGATATGACCATATTTTATTAGAACCTTCACCCTCACGTATTTCTCATTTGGCATATTACCATTGAATAATATCTTAATTGGCATCTTATCCCAAGCTAGGGTAAGGTTTGCTAAAATGATGTTGAACAATCTTGAAAAGTTGAACAGCGATATTAATGTACTGTTTTAATGTATGTAATATTTTATATGATATGAGGTTTAATTTTGTAAATTTATTTTATTTTAACAAGATATTTAATTTGTTAATATTTTATTTAATGTTGAAGATGTATGAACTTAAACAGTATGCTGCTAAGTTAAAATAAAATGTAAAACTTTAGCATAAATATAAATTTATATCAAAATGTGAATTAAATTTTCATTTGAAATTATTTGAGAATTTTTCTTTGGAAGCGATAAGCAACTACTTAATGTTATGCACATTGATCCAGGGGAGGTAAGTTAAGTGGACTTCCCAAATCCATCTTTTTATTCATGCCTAAACTCAACTGTTAGCATAGACATGTGTATAATTTAACCTTTGATGATGATAAAAGCATGATTTAATTGTTAGCATAGATTTCTCAAGGCAGTTAATTGATGAAGTTTAAATTAACTGTAACAGAAATAAAATTAAGCAGAACAGTTTTCTTTACTAAACTAACAAAAACAAATGTTTCAGTTTCGAAGAGAACATAGATAATGGTTTAGTTTTTCATACTCTGATACTGCCTTGAGAAATCTGACTTGCCCGAATGCGAACATACACCACTCAAATGTATAGTTCTGGTACTTACTGATCTGAGAATTTGTTTGCATCAGACTGATCTTTACCTTGTTTGTGGAGCAAAGAGGACCATGACTTTGATCTTGCTAAGGCCCTTTTCGATCAGAACATGAAATCACTTCAACTGTTTTGCTTCAATAAAATATTTGTACAAGACAGTAAAGAAAGGCACAAATAGTAACCATAACAAACAATCTCTTCCATCAGTCAATCTTGTATATAAAAAAAACTAGTGATTTTAAGCACTTGATGTCAAAATTAGAAACACAACCAAATGCATCCATATATTTTTCAGCAAAATAAAACATGCAGTACAATCTATAGTGTAGTTAAAGCCCTCTTATTCATCTATGCATCTTATCTATATTTTACATTCCATAAGTGAAACCCTACTAAGTTCACCGCACACCAGTCAAGCATTAATACAAGCATCTGTCATGCATGTGTAAGCAAATACTAAACCTTAAGCACCAAGAGGGCGGCGCAGGGTCACTCCTTCAGCAATAGCCGATGCAGTGCTTCTTGCAGTCTATGGTGCAGCCTCCTCCCCCTCCGCCGCCGCCGCCGCCTCTGCCGGAGTGACTATACGACGTGAAGCAACTCGCTGGGCACGCGACCTTCTTCTTGTAGCATGGCCCCCTATCCTGGCACACTACCGAGGGCACCACCACCCCGTCTCGGGCGTACCCACCCGTCGGCCCGCCGTAGCCCGCGCCCCACCCTCCGCCTCCGGCGCCCCATCCTCCGCCACCGGGGGCCCATCCTCCGCCACCGGGGACCCACCCACCGCCGAACCCAGGAAAGTTAAAGCCACCGCCAGCGGCGGCGCCGCCGGGGCCGAAGAAGCCGCTGGGGTCCCCGCCGAACCCCGGGATGTAGGTGTTGGTGGAGACCTCGTCCTTGGAGGACTTGGTCTTCTTGTCGTCGAGGTCGGTGGCGGCGCAGGCGGCGACGGTGAGGAGCAGGGAGAAGAGGAGAGCGGATTCCTTCATGGTTCGATCCATCTGATTTCTTTGCCCTAATTTAGAATGAGTGTTGCGTTTGCAAGGTGGCGGTTTTATTAACCAAATTAGTGGGAAGAGAGAGAGAGATTAGTGAGCGAGCGAGTGCCCGTAAAGTAGGTCGGCAGAAGCAAAAAAGTAGAACAAGTGGTTCTGTTGAGCTCTGTGTACAGTATTATAATGTGTTCTTAAAATTTATACGATATTTAGTAAATATTTTTTTAATTATTAAAATTTAAAATAATAAATAAATATATTATTTTAAATAATTTAAAATAATAATAGTTAAAATTTTAAATTAAATAGCATAAATTATTATTTTGGAGAATAGAGAGAATAAAAGAGTGAAATTATAGTTTCTTTATCTTTTATTTTATTATTATTATTATTATTTTATTTTTTTATTATTAAATATTTTTTTTAATGATTTTATACTTAAAAACTGTTTAAAATCAATTTAAAAGCAAGGCCAAATAGGTTTTTAGACTGACCTACAAAATTTACTACGTAGACCAAATATAACTTAAGTAGACTTATTTTAGTATACGAATCTTAAATTGACGTAGAAGTAAGATTCGTAATTTCAGGTAAGAGACGACTCTGCTTAAGTTTCTTAGGTAAAGACATTGCAGAGACAAAGTATGACAGTTTTAGGTTAAACAGTAACATTATTGGCAGGTTAAATTGAATAGGAATGGAGCAGGCACTGGAAGGAAAATGGCGCAGAGAGAGGAGTTAACACTGGAGAGACAAACACAAATGTGAATGGCAGGCTTTAGCAGCATTTAGTTTCTGTGATTCCATCTGCATGTGAGTGCCACAATTAATTGAAGAATTGAGTTAGTCAATAGAGTAAGAAATTGATGAAAGGTAGCTCACCAGCCTGATGATTTCCGTGGAAAATCATGCTTTGGCATTAATTAGTCGTCGCAATGCATGGAGCACCAACTTTTGAACTGAATAAAGGTGAATTCCATACTTTATTTGATTCCTTTTTCATGCATTCGTCCACCCCTTTTCTTATCCTCATCCACAAATCCATACACCTTTCCTTGTTTTAATCAACTTTTCTTTTTTTTCAGAGAAACCCTTTCTATACATAATTTATCCTTCTGTAGAATCATTAGATGAAATCTGATCTGCAAAAGCGCAATACATATTAGTAAGATGCTATTATGCACCACCAAATCTGTTTTAATCAACTAATGTTTGAAGCTTCCGCATTCATATTTTTATGTTCTTAGTCATTCAATAAAGCTCCTTTTCTAGTTGGTTTCCAGTTTGATAATCCTGGCATAGTCCAGGAATAGATGAATCAAGAAAATTGGGGCAAGGATAGATCCACCTATCATAGTACTAAGTGGAACTCTTTAGTAGAACTCCAGCTAACTTGTCTATCTAGCCACTTCAACTAGCAAGTATTCAACTTCAAATATCGTATTAATTAGTTTTAATTGTTAAAGATGGTAGTTATTGATAACAAGATCGCGTATGAACATAACAAACGTTAAGGCAGGGAGATACAATAATGAAGCAGCGGCCACTCCACTTTGCAATGTCATTGATTAAGCTTAGCCTGCGATGCATGTCCCTGTCGACTGCCCGGCAGGAGGAAGATAAAGCGGACGGTTGTGGGTATGCAACAAGTCGCCGACATGGAGACCACACGGCACGCCGAAATATAAAGTGGAAGGCGGACGCAAGAGTCGTGATTCTATATGATAGATGGCCGCTCCCAGTTCCCACCTGCACCTTTCTCTTCTTCTTCATTCTTCTTCGTATCTTCTTCTGCCGCAGCTAATCAATTAGCTGCTGCGCTGCATCCGCCGCTCCTTTTTTGCTTCGCCCAGCGCATTATTTGAAGGGAAACCACTAGCTACTCGCTTGTTCGTCATCATGCTCATACTTTGCAGGTGGATCCATCCATGTGAATCGCATCTCTCTCTCTCTCTCCCCCTTTATACTGCATATTCATCGTCATCGTTATTCCTCCTTTTTCTAAGAGATACAAATTTCCTTTTAGTGATATTTTTTTTGAAGATGTTGAATAATAATTTTTCCTCCTTTCAAGTTCCAAAATTCTTCAGAAAAATTTGATAATTAACGCATTCAAATAATTGAGAAGTTTTTTTATAATTAATGCATTCAAATAAAAGCATTATTGGATGCACATAATGTATAGAACATTATTAAAATGTACATCTACTTTCAAATATCTCTCTTTAGAATTTACATGATGAATTTAAAACAGTTTTATTGAGGAATCTAAAAAAATGCCTCAATACATCTCCAAATTAGATGAGAAGGTTGGGTGATTATATACTTTAATTAAGAAAATTTTTAGATCCGTAATAATAATTTTTTATAAAGCTCAAAGAGGACTTAATCAAACTCAAATAATGCATGACAAGTCAAATGTTAGATGCTATACTTGTCACAATTCTAGACATTATACTTGAGAGTGCAATTATGTTAGTGATAAAAGAGATAATCTATCTCAACAGAGAGTAATGAAGATCAAAAGGAGAGTGATGAAGAGGTAGATTATAAACTTTTGAGGGTATATAAGAACTCTACACAAGTTGCAACTACTTACATTGACATTATTGATATGTATGGAAATAAATTCTTGCTTAAAATCACAATCAAAATATTAGCATCATTGTGACATTTGAAGACTCTTTGAAAACTAATATACAAAGGGAAGACAGTTAAATGTTTAGAAGCACACGAAGATAACTATGAAGAATAAGAGAATAAGAAAGAGTTAGTAATAGGATAAGTCCAAAAAAAAAAAGGAAATTATTAAGTTCAAGACTAGATTAGCCTTGACGAATATGAAGTTATGTTTTAGGCTTCATCTTAAGAGATTAGATATCTTCAAGACATCCTAGTGAAATTAGAAGATTTTTTACTTAAAAAATAAAAAACACATATGGTTATGTTAAAGACTTTCACTTTCGCTATCACTTGAAATCATCCAAGATGATTTAACTTGAAGCTAAAGCTTAATGGCGTGTAAAGGTGTGCCTATAGGAATTAAGAAACACTTTTATATAGGCCAAGTGCTAGAATGATTGACCTAGGCCTAGGCCAATATATTTCCTCACTTTCCACCTTAGATTTGCTAGTTAAATATCTTGCATGGGCTTTTCAATTGACATGAAATTGAATCTTCTCTTTTCCTTTGCCATATATATATATATATATAGAAAAACCTACTAAAAATAAATGCTATAGAATATAGTTAATCATGCAATCAATGTCATATATTAGATATTACCATCATGGTGTGTGTTATGATGAGAAAAAAAAAATGACAGTGAATGAATAGTAGACATATCAATGCTATATATTGTGAAACTAATGATTAATAGAGAGAAGATACTTCTGAAATTTAATTGAATGTCATTGAAATAACGATAAGATGTCATCATAATAGGGTAAATTTAGTGGACAATGACAAAGTGTTGCCATTATGTATCATAGACCAACATGTAGCATCGCCCATTGGTTTTGCAACTTAGAAATCAAGTAGTTACTCTCATGGGACTGACTATATTGAATAGATTGGGCCCATTGGTCTTGCGACTTATCTTCAATGTCTAGCTATCTCTAGCATCACCCATTGGAAAGTTTGACCTAGAGATATCTCTTTCTTTTTTTTTTTTACCATCTTGGATATCTTCGAGCATGGTTCATTGGGTCATGTAGGACTATACCCATAAAAAATTAATTCAAAACTTTATATTAATAAAAAGATGATGCAAAGGACACATTCATAACATCTAATTAATACAAATGAATCAATCAAGATAGATAACTAGTGTTGATGAATAGTCGTTCTTAACAAAATTGCTTTATTGCATAGTTGCAAGCAATTGAAGGTTATGATATGACCCACTTTAGGTCCATTCATGATGCATGTTAGGAATCTATATGATGCTTCTCATCATAATTAATGGTGGAGCCCTGCCGGCTCCATATCATGCATGGATGGTTCACATAGATGTGCAACACATGCCCACATGACATGGCCCGCACTATCATCATATAATTGCATCATACAATGTAAGGGGGGCACCCAACATGCAAAGAGGCAAAATTTGGTAGGGATACATAAATCCCTCAAATGATGTCCCATAACGCACAAGTGATAGGACAAATCATATTGGTGCCATGATATACACGAAAGTAATGTTACTCATTTGATATGATTTCCGAATCATATAGTTAAATATAAAAAAAATATTACTTTTAAGCTTAGATTTTCATAAAAAAAAAAAAATTTTAAGAGGTTCATGAGGCAGGTCTAGGTCTACGTCACCACTCGCTTTAAGATCCAAAAGTCTTGTGAGTTCCTCCGCCTTGAGATCCCCATTGAGCGGCTACTGTGCATCCAAATGGATGATGGAGTCAGGGTCGAGCAGGGCTGTACGAGGTGGCAATGGCGATGGAGAGGAGGATGAGGAGTCATCGATAAAAGGAATCTTGGATGTGGGCCGTCCATGGGTGGACACAATTGAGAAAGCTGACGGAGTCGAGTCGAGCAGATATGTATGAGATGACGATGACAACGGAGAGGAGGAAGATGAGGAGTCATCGGCGGGAGGAATCCTGCGTGTGGGCAAAAACATTTTGGCTAAGTGAGTTAAGTTCTTTAAGATTTATGTTTCATATCCCTTAGCTCGGCTTAAGTGAGTTAAGCTGCCCCTTTCATTTAAAAAAGGCACCATTAAATATTTCTAATAATATTTTTTTACCAATGAGATATCTATCTATGCTAATACATTTATGAAGATCATATTATAAATCAGTTGTCTCACTATACAAAGATTAGGACAACTAAGGAATCATTAATGCACGAACATGAGTTGTTTATAATTTTTTATAAAAAATCCCTATCAAATTCTCCATCTTGAACTTGTAGACAAATGCAAATTGAAAAGAGAGGTTCAACGCTACAAAACTAATAAAGCAACGCATTAACCTATTTTCAATTTGCTTGAGTATGCAAACTCACGAGAAAATTTTCTAGATAGGGTCATTGCCTAAGAAACTATATCTCACTCTTCTTTTACTTTGAGATCTGTGCTTTGTGTAATCATCAAAATTAAGACTGAACATCACAGATCTTAAAGCAAAATGAAGGGTGAAAGTGAAATCATCACCCTTTCTAGAAAATTTTTTCCAAACTCACAAGAGATGGACATATTGCTTTGCATACATCAAAATTGAATACACTATCAAATCAAGCATGTAGATTATGTGTAAATATATTCATAAATAAGAAAGAACAATAATATTAATATATTTTACTCTAATATAAAATATCAAAGGTATTAACTAGTTCTACAATCTCAAAATTTTAATGGCAACAACTGTCTTAACTGAAATTCATATAGCCCACAATTAATTACATGCACCATTAAATCTATAATTAATATCCATTGTTAAGTCAATTAGGTATTGCCGACTCTTTGTTTCAAGCCACAAATTTAGGGTTACATCTTGACACTCCACAATATTAAAATTAATTATCCACAAGTTGAGTGTGAGTAACGATTTCAAAATCTATATTCTACTGCTATTCATAATCAATTAACGTTTGTAATCACAAATAATATTTGACCATTTTAATTAAGAATTGACATTTTGTTTTATCTTATTATTATTTGGATTCACGCAAACATATTCCTATAAAATAATAGGAGAAAACTACATTAAGGATCACGAGAGATCGACACTTTGCATGCATGTTGCTATCTAATTTGCTTAGGTTCTTATCTTTGGTCAATTTTTTAAAGTTTGACTCTGACCATTTAATTTGTCCATTTGTTTCTAGTCTTTTCGCAGCGGATTTGATTAGATTACACGATTACTAACATTGTTTTTATAAAATTTATTTTTTTTATAATTGTTCACTTTAAATTTTGAGTTATTTTATGTTATACATGGATGGATCTTCCAATGTTCGTTTTGATGGTGTGAGCAGACGTTGAATTTTTATCATTTCATATTTGACTTATGCTTGAAGTCAAAGTTCATGTTGGACTGTTCTTTTTTTAGACTAGCCGTGCCCGGTTGGGCTCCTCTACTCTTGCACACTAGCATGCAAGAATCCAAAAACAGAAAACAAATGAAGAAGAAGAAGAAATCTTCTTCGCATCAGCAACACATGCAAAATGTCAATCCAACTCCATCTTTAACCTGATCTACAACTGAATAGAATTTAGACACATAAGCCAACAAACGTCAAACAGGCCTCACATATAGTTGACAAATTAGAAAAAGCTTTGCATCAGTGACAATGATGCCTATCCGATCTATCATACATAGGCTTTAGTACTGAATTGGATCCATGTAGATAAGACCATCTATTATTCAGAGGGTTCACAGTGAATCGAATCAAGTTCATGGTGCTCAGTTCCAGGCAGGACATGGAAACATCACATGGCTACAGCAAAAGGAATCCCTCCCTCGACTACGCAGCTTTCTTTCAAGAAAACAGTTGATTGTCAGCACTGGAATTGATTACATATAGATTTAACACAAATTAACTAATCAAACAAAGGATGGATGAAGCTCTAGCATTCTTTAATGGTGTTTCTGGGTGTAGATGTAGTCAGTGTGAGCAGTGAGCGTCCTCCTCATCAAGCATTCGCCCTCCCCGACTCCCTCGCACTCTTCCACTACTCTCTCATCCTTCTCCTCAACGCCCTGTACAGTAGAAGCACACTGGCAATTACTGATCATGTTCAGCAAGAGAACGAACATGCATCTTACTAATTAAAAGCAATTATCGATCATGTAGATGCACCTGAAGGCTTCTGCTCTTCTTAGTAAGATCCGCCGGGTCTGCTCTTGCAGCATGGCTTCGGCACACAACAAGGAGGAAGAGAACAATCAGCAGGGTAATCTTATTCGACATACTGTAAATGATTTACAGAACGAGAGAGGATCGATAAGAAGAAGAAGAGGCAAAAAGAAGAAGTAGCTTGTGTGGGAACAGAATTGGGGTTGGTTGAGGGGTTTAAATAGCGTGAGGGCATGCACTGTTTGCTTCTTTATTTTTTTTTCTTTTTTGTTTTTGTTATGATTCATTAATTCAGCATTGATTTGGGTAATTGGAAAAGGTTAGTTTCACAGAATAATTTCATTCATTTAATGCGTTCAGACTTCCAATGGAATCATTTTACCTGAAAATTTCCTATTGAATTATGAATTTCTTTAAATGAAAGCTAAAAACAATTCTTAAACGCTGCTCAGATGTGATCAGAAACGGCCGGAGACGAGAAAGTAATCTTTTTTTTCCATTTTTTTTTCTTCTGGAATATTTATGAAGCGGACAAGATTGCAGGCCGACGATGAGAGAAGCACGAGATGAAGACGATGGGACGTAAGCATCCTCACGTGACGATTCTTTCTACCAAACTGTTGGTCAAAATGAAATCTTGTTTCACTCGAAGTATTTCCAGGCGATTCCAATTGCCTCCGGGTCAATAGGGCAGCGTCGTCGTCTCTTGTCAACGGAGCGTTAGATCTGCCCAGGTCGCCTGCGACACTACGTACCAAACTCAGCATATAGATTCTGTCTCATTTGCTTTTGCGGAATCAAACAAAGCATCGTTGACTTTAGCGCTCGCGCCAAGTTGACTTTAAGAGTTAGCTGAGCAGCATACAAGAGAGAGTGGCTTCACCTCCGGCCTCCGCTGCAGCGTTGACATGAACTGAGTTTTGCAGCGATCAGAACTCACAAGCCATCGATGAATTGCGTATGCGGGAGGATATGATATGATAGTGTGTCGCTTGTCCATCTTCAAGAACTGGTGGTGCATATCGAGTCCAGCCAGTGGCCAAACTGCTCCTGCATGGCTGTTCGTGGACCCATTTCGATTTGATGAATCCATGTCTGAATTATTTTTATTAATTAGAGCTAGCTAATTGGCCTACATGGAGATCAAAGTATCCCCTCAGCATCAACTAAAATTGATTGATTTTGATCCGCAATTACATCCACAAGTTGCCAAAAAAAAAAAAAAAGACTGTTGGAGCAAGGACGAACACCAGCATCAAATTAGCGTTCAAGTGGTTGTGATAGACAGAAGCATTGTAACAAAGCTGAAGAAGATGACATGCACCGACTGCTTCGCTTAGAAAGCGACTAAGTAATGATCCGAGAAAAACTGTTTAGGTAGCGATAAAAAATAACTCATTCATCTCTTTAAAATTATGAATCTTAAAAGCAAAAAATCATAGATTTTTTCCGACCTAAAAAAATTTTAAATAAGAATGTTGCCTAGGGCTAGGAATTCTACTGTTTCAACGTAGAATGAGTATGTTTTTTTTTACTTTTTAGATTATTCAGCATGAATAAACTAAGGAGGACGTAGTCAACGAGAGTGACCTGAATAGTAGTCAACTAAAATGATGAGACTAAGAAATCTACTATTTGACTTCGTGAATTAAGCAACACAAGTCAAATGATTCCGTTTATGTAGGATAAAATTAATTATGAGAATCCAGTCGAAGAATGATTTATCATACTTAATTAGATATCTAATATATTAGAATTTTTTTATTTAGATTCTAATTAGAATGATTAATCGGCTCACTATTTAATTAACTCTTAATGTTAAATAGATTTAATTAACAATTGTTTTATGATTTACTCATTCTCATACTATATATAGATTATTTAAAGAATATGTTTAATTTAGTGCAACTAATTAGATTGGGTATTCTTATTATTGTGCTTAGTCTTGTTAAATGATTGATTGCTTATTCAATTACTTTACTTAGATGTGAAATGATTTTAATTAAAAGAATAATATGATTAATAGTTGAAGTAAATTTATTATCTAACGTTAATAATTTATCGAACACACAATTATAATCATGTTATTAACTAATGATGAGAATGAGCAATTGTTTAAATGAGAAAATATTTTTAAATAGAAGTAGATTGTAATTATAATACGTAGTATCTTTCTATTTATTTTGGGTATGCAATATAAGCTTTCCCAACTTGATGTAAAGTCAATCATTCTAAATAGAGTGCTTGAAGAAGGAATCTACGAGAACTAGGGGTGTCTATTCGGTTTGAACCGAATCGACTTGAACCGATTAAGACCAAACCGAATCGAACCGATTTCAATGGTAAGAAACCGAACCCGAACCGAATTATAGTAAAATCGAATATGACCCGAACCGAATAAGCTCGGTTCGGTTCGGTTTAAGTCGATAAAACCGAATAAGAATAGGTTTAATGTCACGCCTTCTTTTCCCTCTAATCCACGTCAGCTTCTCCACGTCGAAACTCGTGCCGAAGCTCGAAGATCGAAATCACGCCGCGGCCAACTTAATTTGCGCCTGAAATCCGATTTTGACTTGGTCAAAATCGTGTTCACGCTCACGCCTCGCTCAACACGTTCTTCCCCTTCATCTGCTTCGCGAGAACGACGCCGACGTTGTTCTTGCCTATATTCCTTGGCGCCAGAGAAGGGAAGCAGGAAGGGCGTGCTAGCAGGGAGCGGCCTCGTCACCTCCTCCCTCAGCAGTCAACCCTAGTCGCCGCCTCCTCTCCCGCTCCTCCTGCTGCCCCGCGCTAGCCGCCTGGGCCTGGCTTTACGTTGCCTACTCGCAGCGTCGACAGGCGAGAGGCGACAACGGCAGGCGCGGACGCTGTCCACAATCCACGCAAGGCAAGATAGAATCAATTTTTTTTTAATTAAATCTTAATCGGTTTGGTTCGATTTATACGGTTTTTTTTAAGACATAAATTTATTTATTCTAATCAACTACATCCAAAAGTAGCAGTTTAGCCAGTTCATTTGGCCAGTGATCAGTCCAAACATTGGACTGTACATGTGATCTTGCAAAAATTGCCAACCAATTGGCAACCTTGTTACAATTCCTGTTTACATGTTTAAATTCAAACCGTTTACTTGCAGTGAGGAATTGTATTTCAGCTAACAGATTCCTTATCTCTTCTGGCGGGTAGCTAAATTCTCCAGTAATAAATTTTATCGCTTCAGCACTATCTGCCTCAATTAAAAACCTTTTTTCATTCCAGTCTGGAGTTGTATATGCATGGCTAATAGCTGTTCTAATTGCCAAAATCTCTGAGTATAATGCTGAAGAACTTTGATGGTAAGTAGCAATCGCTTTTAGTGTTGTTCTAGCATGATCTCTTACTACATATCCTATGCCAGCATCCTTTGAAGTAATCTTCCAAGCTCCGTCAGTGTTAATTTTGAGCTGGTCTCCTATGGGCCGTTCCCATCTTTTTTCTTTGCTTTCATGACTATTCCAGCTTGAGTTCCTAGCAAGCTCCTCTGAAGTTAACTTGTATTCAGCCAGCGCCTCTCTGCTTGTCCTTGTCGGGCTCAAGCTCTCTCTATTATATAACTTTGCATTCCTTGACTTCCAAATCTGCCAAAAGGTGGTAAGTATTAGAGTTTGAGATTTCAAAGATTCATCCTTACCTTTGTCGATCCAGTGCTCCTGTCGCCAAAGTTGAAGCTTTATGTTGTGCTCTCTTAGATGGAGTGCGTGTTGTTTCCATACTTCCTCTGCATATTTGCATTGTTGGAAAAGATGAACTATGCTTTCATCAGCCTTGTTGCATAAAATACAAGTAGTTGAATCTCGTAAGCCCATCTTGTTGAGTCTGTCCAGAGTAGATAGCTTCTTGTGCAATACTTTCCAACCAAACACTTTAATTTTCAACAGGGTTTGCAAACTCCATAAGGTTTTCTAGCTTTGATCCTTCTCAATCTGCTCAATACAATTTAGCAACAAAGTATTGTATATAGCCTTATTTAGGGGAAGGCCATTAGTGCCCTTTTTCCATATCCATTTACCAGTATCCTCTTCATTTCTCTCAAGCCCATTCCTACCCTAGCCGCTATTAATTTCTATGGCTATATGAGGCCTGATTTTATCCAAGTCATGTTTAAGCCCTTTCCAACTACGACTAGCTCTTATGTATTTCCGAGGAACATTAGATTCAAGGCTTCCATACTTGGCTCTACAAACATTCACCCAAAGCTTGTTAGTGTTATTTAAGTAATCCAGAATTCTTTTGCTGTTTATGGCAGGTCTAAGAATAGTGAAATCTTTTATATAAAGGCCACCCATGTTTCTAGGTTTTATGATAGTGTTCCAATTTATCAAATGTAAACCCTTCTGGCCGTTATTACTATCCCATAAGAATTTCCTAATTTGGGCATTGAGCTTATCAAGATGAGTGTTGTTGAGACCATTTGTGATCATGTTATGAATGGGAATAGAGGATAGAACACTCTTAGCCAAAGTAACACGTCCAGCTTGGGAAAGATAATGGCCTTGCCAGTTATGAATTCTTTCTTGGAATTTAGAGAGGCATTCATTAAAGATGTGTCTAGAGGAGGACCCAGGGTTGATTTGAGTACCAAGGTATTTGAAGGGGAAATTGCCCCTAGCAAAGCCAAGTATGTTTTCAATATTCCTTTTGGAGTACTCATGGCAATGTCTAGGGAAGTAGATACGAGTTTTGTCCTCACTCACCTCTTGACCAGTGATTTCAGCATAGATATTAAAAATTTTCTTCAAGTTAGAGCAAGTTTTTTTGTTAGCTCGCACACAGATGATAATGTCATCAGCATACATAAGGTGTGATATTTTACATTTGCCTTTGATATTATAAGGGGTAATTCTCTTGTTTTCAATAGCATCATTAATAAGAATGCTCAGGATGTTAGCAGTAATGACATATAAGTAAGGGGACAAAGGATCTCCCTGTCGAATCCCTTTACTTCCCCTAAAGGAAGTGGTGGAACTCCCATTAATGTTGCAAGTGAAAATGGGGGAGTTGAGACAACTTTCAATCCAATTTATAAATTTTCCAAGGAAATTTAGAGCATTTAAAGCAAAAGAGATGGCCTTTCTTTTTATGGTGTCAAAGGCTTTTCTCAAGTCAATTTTGATTAAGATGATAGGGTTGTGAGTTTTGGAATGATGAATACTATGAGCAAGCTCTTGAACAATACGAATATTTTTATGAATGTTTCTATCCTTAATAAAAGCATATTGTTCATAATTTACTAAATTAGGAAGGTGAGGCTTGAGTCTATTAGCTAAAGCCTTAGCAATAATTTTGTAGTTCACATTACAAAGAGCTAATGGCCTGTAGTCATTAATGGTTTGAGGATTAGGCCTCTTAGGGATGAAAATAAGTTGAGTATGAGTCCAATTTTCAGGAACCCGGTTATAATTCTGAAAGTTGCTCATAGCCATCATAAAATCTCTCTTAATGGTGTCCCAATTATGTATATAGAACTCAGCCGTGAACCCGTCAGGTCCAGCGTTTTTCCCATGCTTGAGTTCCTTAATGACCTCAGTAATCTCCTGAAGAGTGAAAGGGGTGCATATTTCCGTGCCTTTATTTTCATCAAGCTTGGGTTTGTAGTTTAAAATGGTTCTCTTGGTATTATTGTTAAGAATAGGCATAGAATTCATCTCCTCCCACAGCTGGGTATAGTGTTTTCTAAAGGCATCTTTGATAAGAGCAATGTCATTGGTAGTTTTATCATTAGTGAGTTTGATTTGTCTGATATAGTTGATTCTTTGTCTCATTGTAACCCAATTGTGATAAAATTTGTTATTAGCCTCTCCTAGCCTAATCCAATTGCATTTAGCTAAAGTGTGCCATTTTAAGTTTATGTGTCTAACAAGAGCATTGGCTTTATTAGAAAGACACAGAGCAATTTCTGCTCTTCAATCTCAGTAAGAGTTCTTTTTCCTTCCAAATTATGTAATTGCATTAGCTCATTCTGGATTTCTTGAAGTATGGATTTGGGTTTAGACAGGTTTTCCTTGTTCCATTTAAGTAGTTTAGATTTAATATTTTGGAGCCGAATTTTAAAAGAAGGGTCAGAATCCTTGAGTTTCATCCATTATTGATTAATAATATCAATTGTTTCACTGTGGTGGTTCCAGATGTCTCTATATCTAAAGGGTCTAGGTCGCTTCTCATCCAAAGGGCTAATGGAAATGAGAAGGGGATTGTGATCAGAAAGCCCTCTAGAAAGATGTTTAATAGAAGACTTTCCAAAAATTCTGAACCAACTACTGTTCCCCATAGATCTATCAAGCCTACTTAGAATTTTCTTTGGCCCCTTTTGGTTATTGGACCAAGTGAAAGGGGAACCATCATGCCCAAGGTCTAAAAGACCATGAGTAGAAATGAAATTTTTGAACTTGATAATAGAATTGCTAACAGTGAAAGTCTTACCTCCTCTCTTTTCAGCTTTATTAGTAATGCAGTTAAAATCACCACAGCACATCCAGGGAGTCTCATTAACACTGATGGTAGCAATGACCTTAATGTTCAAATAATTTGAGTTTCAAGCCACATATATACCTCCTGAAGCCATCCTGGAAGGAGAGCACTCATGCTTCCAGGATTTACCCAGCTTCCTAGTCAGTTGGATTGCTTCATCATTCCCAAGATGCGTCTCTTGTAATGCTAAGATGGTTAGATTTTGTTTTTTCCTCCACATTGTGATCCAATCTTGGACCTCACGTCTCCCAACTCCCCTGCAATTCCATGAAAGACACATTATTTTTAACATATTGGTGATGGGAATAAAAAGTGAATCACTAAGCATAGAAAAGAGCTCAACGAGGATTATTTGTCCTCGCCCTTTTTTTCTTTAGGGCAGAATCTTTTGAGCCTGCAGGAGATCTAAGATCTTCCTTCCTCCCTCCAAAGATCTTGCTAAAACATTGAGTAGCCTCCTCAACGGGAGCATCACTATTTAAAGTGATTAGCGCTCCTTCTTCATTATATTCTTCCATCTCTATCTCCTTGGATAACTTTACTCTCGGAACTAATGCTAGTTGGTTTGTCTGGTCTGGGACGAATTCCTTCTCACTGCCACAGTCATCCTTTTCTTCCTCCTCCATACACATCAAGTCAACATTCGTCTGATTCTCCTGAATTTGTTTGACCCAAACTGACAGAGTCCGGCTTTCTTCTCCAGAAGTTTGAGGTGTGGGCCTTGTTTTGCCCAGCCTACCCGGTGTATGCTGCTTTTGGCCTAGCCCAACTAACTCTTTTTCCCATTGGTCTCGATCAATAATTCTTACTGCGTTATCTGTCAGAGTCCCTCTTAATTGTCTTGTCCTCCTTAGATTTCCTCTTGGATTTTCATCCACAGCATCTTCAGTACTGTCAGGCGCCTCCTCTGTCAGAATCTCTTTGCCTTTAACGTCATTGTTCTTTGAATGCTCTTGGATTGGGGTTGTTCCATCTAAGCTCGGGTCTGCGGGTTTCCCTCCGCTAAGCCTTCACTTGTATTACATTTTTCCTGTCATGGGTTTTGTGATGCTCCGAACTCAAAAGAATCCACCTCTGAAATTCCTCTCGGGGTTCTCTGTTTCCTCCTCATTCTCCGATTCACAACCTAATCCAAGGATTCCTTTCCGCCGAGGTCTCCACTACCTCTGTGGCCATGCTAGTCCCTTCCTTCAAATTGTTCTGGCGCTCAACATTTTCCTTCTGGCTACTATCCTCCTTGCTTGAGTGCAAGCAATCAGTTAATTTGTGGCCGATGCAGCCGCACTTTTCACAATATGCTGGTAGATTCTCGTACGAGAAAACTTGGAAGAACCCTTTATTTTTTTTTTCCTATCCAGACCCCTTCTCTCAATGGCGTCTGCATGTTGACCTCAACACATATACGGATAAACTTGCCCCTGTTGTATATGGAAATTCTTTCGTCAATTCTCAGCAGCTTACCAATCTTGGCAGCTATAACTGTGATTGAATCATTGTTCAAGTATTCTAGCGGTAGACCCGGCAATCTAACCCAAATTGGACCTATCATGATTCTATGTAAGAGAGGCTGGAAGTCCTGCTGCCATGGCTGCAGGTGGAATGCTTCTCCAAGGACGTTCCATGGCCCTCTAGTTAGCACTGTTGTAGCCTCTTCTATAGAGGTGAATCGGAACAAATAGAACCCATTTTCCAGGTCGACCACTGCACCGAGAGAGCTGGGTCTCCATACACGCATCACTGCAGCTTTGATGATCGGGGTCAGCGGGGTTTTGGTGAGGAACTTCCCCACCAGACAGCTTCTCCATTGCTGCCTCCAAGCATCCAGTTGATCATCTTCGAATTCTATCCTATCCGGATATTTGTTGGCAATAGCTTGCAATATTGCTGCTGATTTCTGCAAGCTTTTAGTCGGCCCTCCTAAGTTGCTTCGGAAGAGCGAGTTCCACGCTTTTTTCTCTGAAGTCTGCGGGTAGTTAGGGAAACCATTCCTTCTTACTTTGTCCTCTGAAGCGGACTCTTTCTCCGGTTGAGGATTCGACGGTTTAGGTCTCAGCGAAGGGCCAGGGGGGTTAGGGCGGTTGGGACGAAGGCCAGGGGTATTTCGTCGATCACGGAGCGAAGCCATTACACTTTATGTAATTGGAATTGAAACATTAGGAGTGTCACTTTCCAGGCCAGGGGTTATACGGTTTTGAAAAATACAAAACCGAAACCGAACCGTGTTGAGTTCAATCTCACCCATACGGAACCAAACCGATCCAAATAACCTAAAAACGGAACCGAACCAACTTATTCGGTTCGGTTTTTTGGGTTGAACCGAATAACCGATAGCCCTAACGAGAACAATGCAAGGGTTTGTGAAAGAAGGATCTGAAGATAAAATATTAAAAATTAAACAACATTATATATCAAGACCCAAGGCAATGGTGATACTCTTAGGCAGAATTTTTTTGGAAGGAATCTATAGCGGAAAGAAGGAAAATGTACTTTAATTATTACTTTGACAATGGTAACACTCTTAGGCTGCATTTCTTTGGAAAGAATTCACAACAAAAAAAAAAGAAAAGTACTTTAATTCTTACAAAATTAAAATAATGGTGACACTCTTAGAATGTGTTTCTTTAGAAGAAATCCAGAATAAAAAAAAATACTTTAATTATTATAAGAAACTATAATGTTTTATTATTTTTTTTATATGTGAATAATCTTTTATATATATATATATATATATATATATATATATATATATATATATATATATATATATATATATATATATATATATATATATATATATATATATATATAAAAGAAACCATAAGAGACTACATAAATAATAAAAAAAGACATTGACGAAGACCTTCAAGGTGAAGGTGTTCTATATTATTTTCTTGAATTATTCAAGTCAAAGAGGATATATTTATCTCTAAAAGGAGATATATAAAAGAATTTTTTAAAAAAAATCAAGATGGATAACTAAACTATAAAAAGAAGAAATGCCACAATATGTCTTATGGAAAGACTTCTATATCTCTTAACTATATATATATATATATATATATATATATATATATATATATATATATATATATATATATATATATATTGATATAGGCAAGTAATTGATGACTGAGGGATTTCTAGGGCTTTGTTATCAATAATAAAAATTCTTATTAGTTGAACTAACACTTTCAACAAGGCCAGATATTATGTGTTGTTAGTTTACTATCTAGATTCATGCAAAATCAAGCTCAAAAGCATTATAGAGCTGCAAATATATATATATTGAGATACCTACGTGGTACAAAAGATTTAAGGATTTAGTATCATAAAGTATAAAATTTAAGATACAGTAGATTTACTAATAGCAATTGAGGTGAATCAGTTGATGACATGAAGAGTACTTAAAGCCTTTAGGATGTGTATTAATACTTGGATTAGGCCTATTCTCATTGCAGCAAAGAAATAAGAAACAATAGCTCATTATTAGCCAAGGAAGAATACATAGCTACAACTAATACATCTAGTTAAACAATATGGTTAAAGAAAATATGTAAAAATATGAGAGAGAAACAAGATGAACCAACTAAAATATATTATAATAGATATATTATAATAGTAAAACAACAATTACTAGAGCTAGCATCCCAATACATCATAATAAAATTTGATATAATACCATAAAGTATAAGTTCATACAAGAAATCATATTAGATAAATAGATAAAGTTTAAATTCTAGAACACAAATGAATTAGTTGGTATCTTCATAAAGGCATTACCAAGACAAGGTTGAGCTTCTACAAGGTATACTTTAAACAATTGAAAAGCATGCTTAGTAGGAGAGTTAAAACAAGTATACTTTCCTAGAAAGCAAGATTGTGGTAGAGATATATTTAAAAGATAAATATTTATAATAAAAAAATTTAAAATATATACAATTTTATACAATATTCTAGAATCAAGAGAAGCAGAGACATTTTATAGAATTATCACTCTATTTCTATATGGCCTATAAAGAGGCATGTTATGATTATTTATACATAAGCGAAAGCGAAAAATAAGTAAAGCAATCATCTTCTATACAACTTCCTCCCAACTATTAAAAAAAAGGCCCTTTGTCCCTTTAAACCACATAACCTTTCAACTCTTCTAAAAAAAATCATCCTATCACACCCATTCCATCCTTTCCTTTAAAAATAGTTAAACACATTTTCTTCTCAAATTCCTTAACAATTAGTTACTACAAACATATAAAACTTGGATACTACAAATAAAGCTTATACTTGACCTAAATAGCTTGTAGATATTTATTTTATAATTTAATAAATATTCAGATTAAACATAGCTTGTAATATTTATTTGATTTGAACAAATGTGAATAATTATAACCCTAGATTTGTTATTCAGTGTTTTGTCTAGAAATTTGAACATCAAATTTGAACTCTGCTCAACTTTAAATGAAATCCAATTTGGGCCAAAAATATAGAAAAAACTTACAAAAGAATTAAGACCTGAAAGAATGAGGCAATCTAGCAGGCTGCGACTCAAATCTATCTACACCTCTGAATGGAGGGCAATCGTGGTCCAAATTCTCCTGCCCACAGCAAGGCTGCACATGATAATCCAATTCATCCCCTTCAAAAGTCAAACCTCCGCATGATTAGATTCCACTTCCATATCGCCTGCTCCTCTTGATGATAGTAGTCGTCGTCACTATACACGAGTCAACATCAATCATCTCCTTCGTCTACTCCACCTGCTCGCCTATCAGGTCCAGACCAACCAAAAGGAACGATATGCCCTGAAACAGCAGGAAGTAGAAGTGTATCCCCTGCGCCGACAGCAAACTCCTCGCTGAAGCCGTCAGAAGAAGCAAAGCCAATGCCAACTCCTTCCGGTAGATCCTGTTGTGCTTCTCCTGCTTAACCGCCTCCTTAGGTTGGGTCTCCATCCTTGCGAGAGCATCGAGGTTGGGTGCCGACGTCCCTCCTCTCTGCTTACCAGGTTCCTTCTTGCCCAAAGAGTAAAGATCGCCCTCCGAGGATCGACCTGATTTCTTAGTCACCACCCACTCATACGCACTCCCCAGCTGGAACAGGCCCGAGATCATGGCATTGAACTTAGTAACAGACATGGTGTTCTCGAACAGCAGGTAAGGGACGATGAAAGGGAAGGATCTTGGGGCAGGCAGGATGTTGAGGAAGGACATGGTCGCAGGAATGTAGCAGACCACCCACGCAGGGAGCTCAGCCTCCGGCACAAACATTGTCATGGGGAGGATGACGCAGAACAGGGTGAAGGAATAGAAGGGCAGAATGAGTTTCCGCAGCAGGAAGAACAGAAAGATCAAATTTGACTTCTTCCAAAATCCAATCTGCAAACAACAATAAATTTTCATCAATTGTTACCATACAAAGCTTCTTGGTGCTATGATTAAGAGTGTTTGACTTCATACCTCGGATCGTAAAATATCTGGCAAACAGAGTCTAAATAACTGCATCGGACCAGAATGCCATCGGTGTTGTTGCTTCCTGTAAGCTTCATATGATTCCGGCAATTCACATTGGCACTGCAAGTTTGAATTTTTATTTTATGTGTTCATATGTCTCAATTTTAGTTCTATGATAATTGAAATGAATTCAGATGTCAACAACAGATGTGTAATAATACCTCTACATCGTTGAGAAAGATAAATTTCCATCCTTTTAGGTGAGCTCTGACAGCGATGTCCATGTCCTCCACCGTCGTCCTCTCCAGCCATCCTCCGGCGTCCTCCAGCGCCTTAATCCTCCAAACTCCGGCTGTCCCATTAAATCCAAAGAAGTTGAGGTACGTTCCGTTGACCTGCTGCTCCACCTCAAAATGGAAGCACAAGTTAATGTTCTGCAACCGAGTCAACAAGTTCTCGTCTTTGTTCACAAAAGTCCACCTCGCCTGCACCAATCCAAGCTCCTCGTTATCCTGCAACAGCATCAAATAAAATCACGATTAATTTTCAAACCCTCTAATGCTTTCGAGATGTCGGCATTGCGTTTCTGATAAATTCCACTACCGAACCTTGAAATGTGGTATAGTCTTCATCAAGAAATCTGATGCAGGCTGGAAATCTGCATCGAATATGGCGACAAACTCATAATCCTTCACGTAGCTACAGTTCATGGCGGACTTGAGATTGCCGGCCTTGTAGCCCTCTCGGATCACACGGTGCCGGTATACGATCTGGCTGCCATTCTGCTGCCACTTGTCCACCTCCTCCTTGATCAATGCCTGCGTTGTTGGGTCATCAGAGTCATCCAACACCTGTACCAGAAGGTTGGCTCTCGGCCAATCCAGATTACACACTGCGGCAATCGATTGCTGGTACACCTGAAAGATCCATGGCAGTGTGATGCTTAAGCATAACAAATTATTACAATTTAGTTCAAATCGAACAGATCTTCTTCACCACGTTTACCTCTTTCTCATTGCACATAGGAATCTGAATTAGTACCATAGGGAAGTCCCCGCCTCCGCTTTCTAGGTCCTCCTTGATGGCCTGCTTGGGCACGGGTTTCATATTCCTGAAGCGGATCCAGAAGCAGCCAAGGCAGAGGATGAGGCGGTCAGCGCTTTGGATGAGGAAGAGGATAACGCAGGTGTCTGCTAAGAACTGCAGCAACGGCGCAAGATACTCCAGCCGGATTCGCAACCACTCTGCGTACAGAGATTCGAAGAGTTCATGGACACCCAAGGACGCAGGCATGAATAGCAAGCTTTGCAGCTCGTCGGCGCCCAAATGCCAGCCTTTGAAGTAGGCGGCGACCTCGAAACCCAGCAGGAGCAGGGAGAGGCAGAGGAAGACCTTGATGCAGGAGTAGAACCGGCTGCGGAGCACGGGACTCTCCTCGGGCAGCAAAGAGGAGGCATCGGAGTCGGTCCGCCCTGCGGCCACGCGCCGCCGCACGGCGGACGCGAGGTTGAATGTGGAGGAGGCGAGGTAGGTCAGGCAACCGGCGGCGCGGTGGGCCTTGAGGAGCAGCACCCAGGTAATCTGCTTCGCGTTTTTTTCCCGGCCGCCCTTCCTCGGTCCGCCGCCCGGGAACTCCCCGCCCACGGAGTACTCGTCGTCGTCGTCGTCGTTGGGTGATGAGACCTCCGAGATGGACCAGTTCGGATTCTCCATCTTCACGACCACCGACGTCCCGCGGTGGGCGTCCTTCCGCCACCAGTCGAACGACGGCGCCATTACTGCTCCCAAAAAACCAAGATCCAACCTTTACTTCAAATCTGCCACAGGTGTGTGCTGCTCTTCACAAATCAAGCATCAAATTCCAAGCTTGACGACGCAATGCCTCTCCTCCCCAAATTAAAAAAAGGGCTCAAAGGGGAAGAAGGATAACACGACCCCTGTTGTGCTCTCTTATCTCTCCATCTGTTACAGATTGGTCGAGTTGCTCCCGCTGTCTCCCCAACAATAATATCAAGACGACGACAAAAGGCCACCCAAGCGAATCAAAAACAGCTCAACACGTCTGCCACCGATCCGATGACCAAAGAAAACCGAGGCTGATACGCAGCCGACTAAAAAAGGAAAATTTTATCTCCTTGCATCGATTACCATGGGGATAACCCGATCCCAGCAGCGGCGGCGTGGGCTGGAGTTAAACTCGCTCGACGACGCTGGAGAAAGCAGGGTTACAGCTGGAGATGGCGACGCTGATGCGATCAATGGTCTACCTCAACTTAAAAAAGATATAAAAATCCTTTTTGTTTTTTCTTTTTACTACTCTCTTTCCTCCTAAGAGGCTAAGACTACGCGGCTTCAGGAAATTTGAAGAAGAAGAAGAAAACCATGAATGATTAGAAACCTGCGCTGGTATTTCATGGGATCGTTCTACGAGGAGGGATTGATGGATAGAACAACACAACGCACCTCACCGCTGTGATTTGAAAAAACAACGCGTCATCTCTTGTACGCGTCCTGCGCCGTCGAACTGCCATCCGCCACGTATCGGTGCGGCACGCTCGTGCTTCTGCCCCACACCTGTGTCGTGTCTCCTCGTCACCGACGTCACGCCTCCCACTGTTATATGCTTCTCTGGACAACGTTATCTTTTCGCAGCGTTATAATTCACTAACGTTATCTTCATCTTGGTTTGAAGGAAAGGAGAGCAATTAATTAATATTAATATTTATTTATGTATCGCGGTATGGAACAAACCGTTTCATGGTTAGGCGGCATCACGGCACGGGGATAAAGCAAGTGCTTTGTTTATTAGTGCCACCTTAGGTGGCCACAGTTATAACGTTGCACTAGCGCTATATATATCGTTTCGTTAAATTTTCTCCAAAGCGTCGTGTACCGTTAAAATGATTTGAGAATTTGTTTATGATTAAAGATATGATTAGGTATGTAATTAAAGGAAGTGATGCATAAAATAAACGGCGGGTGGTGGTGGTGGTCCGGTGGACTGCAGATGGACGGGGAGGGGAGGGGTCCACCACCGGCACCGACAGCCGTCTGCTAAAGATGCGGTGTCTAGGGCCAATCATGGAGAGTTGGGCAACCAATAATTATGGCACACGTCAACACCAGGTTACCAAAACCATGTGCTAGGAGCCACAGGAAGTTTAAACCAAACTTTTCTTTATTAAGTAATAAGTAGCGACGGATCCTGGTCCAGTTTGAAAGAGAATTTTGTATAGAATTAATAAAAAAAATATTTTTAAAAAAAAAACAAATGAATACTCTTTAACTAAATTCGCTGCTGACTATTAGGTTGCAATGCTTTGTTGATTTGCAATCTATTAGGAGCTCTCTATAAGGATAAAATAAACAAAATTCTCAAGAAAATATTTTTAAGCAGGACACCAACTAGAGGGTCTACATGATTTTGACTGAAACTTATATGAAAAGCATTCTTTCCAAGTAGACATCCTTCGTATATATTATATTAGGTAGTTTTTTTTTTTACCATTTTGTTATTTGTCATTCTATTGATTTCATTAAAATTGATATGACTTAACCTTAAATATCATGGCCACTTAGACTTAGCCATTTCATTGCTCCTATTTGTACCCTAAGTACAAATAATCGATTATGTATCATTGGTACTTACCAACCATAATTCTTACACTAGCTTTCAAATATAAATCGTGGCTAATAGTATAAAAAGTATATCTTTTTTCTAACAATTATCTTATACTCAAAATATTATTTTTCATATTAGGAACATAGTAGATATTTGAAATGCACTGATAAGTATCATTTTTCAATTTTATCAGAATTTTACTTTTCCCTTTTATAGGTATTTTGAAAGAGCCTCAAGGTAATAGTGTCATTAACATTCTCATCTATTTTCTATGAACATTTGATCTATCTCCACACATATGATTAATAGCTCTAGTATCAAGGTACCATGAGGACTTATCATTCTATTTTAAATCTTTATAATCAATCAAAAGTGTTAAATCAATATCATCATTACTTTCTTTGTGAGAGACATTAATAGTAATATCATTTTTAGATTCTTGCATTCCTATAAAATATGTCCATAATCTTAAGCAAATATAGCATTGTACTTTTGACTTTTATACTTTTGCTAATATTGTTATCTTCCCCTTCTACCTTAAACACAACCTCTTATTGGATTAAAGCAAGACATGCTTTTTTTGGTTTTGAGGAGTATTATATATATCTCATCCTCCTCTTATAAAGTTATGATTTTATCCTCTAGCTGTTCTACATACTCTGAAGTGTGTATTACCCCTTTCATTTCTCTCTTTCAAGTTTAGTTTTGCCTATAGAATTTGTTTGATAGATTCTTTCTTCCTTCAATTTAGCTTCTCCTCATGTGCTTCTAATGATCCAGTAAAATCTTCAATAATTATCTCATCTATATCTTTTACTTTTTTAATGATTGTCATTATGTAATCAAATTTCTCTGTTAATAATCTAAGCACTTCTTTAATTATCTCAAGGCTAGCTATCTCATTCTCGCCTTCTCATTTGGTTTACAATTGCCACTAACTTTGGAGATGTAATGAGCTACCTTTTCGAATTCCTTCATTTTTATTGTTTCAAATTCACCATAAAATTTTTGAAGTTGTACCTTCTTTGTTTTAACACTACCATTGTATACAACCTAAAGCATTTTACAGATTTGCTTTTTTGTTGTTGTTGTTGCTGCTGCTGCTGCATTTAACACTTTCTCGAATGTTGCATCATTAGTAATTGGTGTATTATAGAGATAGCTTTTTGATCTTCTGTTTTTTTCATCCATCTAGGTTGATGTAACCATATTAATGTCATATGGAATTACACAACCATTTTGTATAATATCTCAAATGTTATATAGATCCAAAATTGATTTCATACGGATATATAAACAAATGAATCTTGCATCATTTCTCCATTTTCTTGTCCACAAGAGTCAAGACCATAAATAGCGCACAACCCATCGACCATCACACATTCACACTTAACCTGCATAAGTCAAAATTAACAGCTAATATAAACAAACTATGTTAGTAAATCAATAACAATTGTACAAAAATATTATATTAAAATAATTAATAAATACTTGGTAACTTACAATCCAAAAATATATTTGCAAATCAATAATGTAGGGTGCAAATTGAATTGTTGAAATCATTAGCAAGCAATAGAAAAATATATATTAATAAAGAATATAAAATATTATAAAATAACTAATTTTAAACTTAAAAAATTTGCCTTTCTCTCGTGTTTGACGATCTTCTATGTTCTCTTCCACTTCACGATAATTAGCTCGAATTCAATCCTAACAATAAATTCAAGCTTCAAAAATTAAAGGAGATAATAAACTTCTGAATAGTTCAAACACATAACGACTAGCACTAAAAGTTGATTTTGAAGCTATTGTTAGATATGAATTGCCAAAATATAACAAACCAACAAAAACAGAATAGGAAATCTCATAGAATTTATCTTCCATTAACTTAAAATATCAAAATGGGGATTTGGATTTTCAACTCTTCAATTAAACATTAATCCAACTTAAATTTTTCTTGAACTACAAGATTTTCCTTATGTCTCATGTATCTTAATTTGGTTTTAGAAAAGACACATTGAGAATGTCTAGCTGCAATAGATGAACTTGATTGTTCAAAAATATTTGAAATGCCATTAGTTTTCATTCTAGTTTTGTACTCATTAAACATCTTGTAAAGAACAATTTGCACCCTGATAAATATAGATAAAACTTTGCCTACCCCATACATTTTTGACAATGCAAATTGTAAATAGTCCATCATATATCTTGGATCAAAAATAACTACAATAAATAGAAGCAAGTTCACTTTATCTAAATTCCTCTAATACTTGTCTCATTTTTGTTTCATTCTTATGACTATTTCTTGAAACTTGGGATCAAGATTAACATCTTCAGCTCATTCATGTAAAATTAAAGCTATTTGACTAACTTCATTCACATAGAAATTGTAAATGCTTGATAAGGTCACAAATACATTCAATGTAAATTGATAAAAAAAAACTTCAACATTAAAACCAAATCTCGCACAATTTTTCAATCAGTTTCAGAAGGTCTACCATATCCATAAGTACTATTGAGCTTTCAAATTTTTGTGCTACATCTAATATAATGTATGTTAAAATTCATCTTGTACAAACATCTAACATAATGTACATTGAATTCCATCTTATACAAACATCTAAAGACAAATGCGTTGTACTTTTAATTTTTTTTCTTGTGCAACACATGAGTTAAACATTTACAGCCTTTATGGAGATTGCTTAACATATCTGACTTCACAAACTCTAGCAACAAAAATTTAAAAAAAATTTAAACCATCTTGAACAACTAAATTCATGATATGTGCAGCGCATCTTACATGTAAAAAATCTCTATTAAATATACTTCCTCTATCCCAATTGTTAATAATTTTCTTAAGGAATAAAATAGTTGTGTTATTAGAACTTATATTATCGACTGTTATTGCCATAAGCCTAGAAATACCTCAATCATGTAAGTATTTCTCAATAGATTTTTTAATTAGTTCTCCTTTATGACTAGTTATTGAAATAAAAATTCATAATCCTTTTGTGTAATTTCTAATTCAAATAAATAAAATATCCTATGATGCACATATCATTGATTCACTAAATTGATGTACATATGTCAGTAGTGAGACAAACACATTAACAATTATCTTGTATAAACTTTAACTTTAATCTCTCACCTACAAATAGTTCATAATAGTCTTTAGAGATTGTTTGTTTTGAAAGAATATGGAAGTGTGGTATGACAACAACACAAAAGTCTTTGCAACATTTGCTTTCAATAAATTTAAATAGTAATTCATCTATGATTATTATTCGTGCTAAAGCCTTTCTATTAAGGTTTTGATCAAATTTCTATGTTGACATTACACTACTTGCATCGCTATTTAATCTAAAAGATATCTCAATTTGTGTTTTACCCTTGTCCACATGACCTTGTGCACTTAAATACTTGATACATCTAGACAAATGAGTTTTAAGTTAGTTAGTTTCACATGTTTTGCTATCACATACATAATTTGCATCACATAATCATACTTTGCCTTTGAAATATGATCTTTCTCAAATTTTATAAAGTGACTCTAAACATCTACGCTTAGTTTTACAATTTTTCTTTTCTTTAAGTTACTTGCCTCACATGTATCTATTTGTTTAGGCTTTCTTTAATTTTCTAAAGTATCATTATCAAGATTTCAGCTATGTCGTTAGGAAAAAATTGAAAATTAGCAAGAACATTTTCTATATCATCAAAATAAAATCTCAAGCTCTCATAGAAACTCATTCATTAACTTAACACTAAGGTAAAAAAAACTAGGAAGTAGGAGCGAACTGTTTTGCAAGTGTCTCAATAATACCGTGACCATCACGGTATTAACATGTATACTAATAATGAACATTAAAGCTAGAAAACTAACTCAAGCTATTAACAGCTTATGCATTTTTATACTAACAGGCTATTAACTCAAGCTAGTAATGCAACTACGCCAGTAAGCTCTCTACACAAGCTATTAACCCTTCAACAAAAAAAGTAACAAAAAGCAAGATTGCTTCATTAGGCAGGCTATAGCTGCGAGAGTTAAAGAGTAAAATTTGGTAAAGAGAAAATTGCAGCTATAGCTGGCTCACGAGAAGATTTAAAAGATCTGTTGAGGCATAATTATTAGATAAGCTATTGATTCAGTTAAAACAAAAGCACATAGCAAAGTTACAAAGAAAAGGAGCGTCTTCCTTTTTTTGAACCCTGGATCATTGATTCTATTTCGTTTGACTAAATACCAAGAATCACAAGATGAGGATGCTTGGAGCCTTTGACATTGAGATGAAACATGCAAAATATAGATAGCATACGAAGTGACCGCTGCTAAAAGTGGAGTTATCGGCACTCACTCATGATGACGATTGATGGTCGCCTAGCCTTCATCACTAACATATCTCCTTGGAGTCATCATCGTCGAGTCGAGACATGAGACATGTGCGGTGCGACGCTTCAACTACTCGTAAATGGTGAGATGACCGATGGGAACTGGGCAAGTGGGCTGTGGGCAGTGCCATGCCCCATAAGTGATCGCGGGCCGATAATCACATAAGGCATAATAATTCACTTGTTAACAATCTACACAATCATCTAGTTTATTTCACAAAATAAATCAACCATCAAGTAATTCAACAAATTAATTAATTTCACAAATCTCAATTTCATAACTATCTAATAAGTTAGGTCACAAAACATGATCAAGAGACATAAAGTAACAAAAAATTGCTTGATCAACAAAGCAAATCCATCTTCAAAACACATCTATCACTAAGCATAGTAACAAGTTCATTCACCCTTCCAATCGAGTGTTACATAGTTCACATATTTCATGCTAAAGATTGCTAACAAAAAAGATACCAAAATCTCCTCTCTTCCAAGAAGACTCTTATGACTATCTATCTGGCTCTTTTTGTCTCAAACCCAAGGCCTGAAGTTGGAGGAGAAGACAATAGGAGCTAGCACAAATGCTAAGTAGGAATTTAAAGAATATGATGCATGTATCAACAAGGTCAAAAGATATTAAATATCATTTCTATCCAAGCTACATGGAATATCATATATCATCATATGAAGCAACAATGAAATAAATCCATAAATAAGTCATGAAATCACCGAGTTAAGACCACAAACACATATTACAAACCGCACTCTAAGTAGAGTGTTTCCACTGTTAGCTCATACAGTGGAATGACTATCCGAAGACAACCCGGTGGTGTTGTATCTAACACCTGACATCTCTAACGTTACCCAAAGGCAACCTGATGGTAAGCCCTAAGCCGGCACAGCTATAGTCCGCTATGGCAAGTCGACAACTACAGCACAACAGTGGTCCACTAGTCTCACCTGACCAGTGCATTAGATCAACAAGCCATGACATATCTAAATATAATATCTTAGCCTATTTAACATCATACAAAGATCAATAAGGAAGTGAGATGTGCATATGTACTAAAATATATATTACACAATTCATAAGCTTAATACATACTCCTACTTTACTACTTACATTGTGAATATGCATTATTTACATGCCAAGAACTTATGCAAGGAGTACCAAAGAGATTAAGAAAGTACAACAATGAACTGAATAATAAGGATTTCATGGTATCACTAAATAACTATAAAGTTCTAAATAGGTAATATCATGATTTCAAAGGAGGAAGGAGATTCCTATCTCAAGCTTTCCTCTCAATCACCCGCTAAGGAAGATCAACAATACCACCTTTTAACTACGTGTCGATCCAATGCTAGCTGCAAGTGTCCCTTTACAATTAACATGAGAGAGTGATTATAATCTATTTAATAAACTAAGCATATCTTTCATTCTTGTCATTATCATCATTATCCTTTGATAACTAAATTCCTTCATTATCCTATTTCAAAACCAAATAATTATATCAATAAGAAGTTCATTAGATCATTTTACTAATTTTCTATTCTATGTATAATCAATATATAAACATATATCCTTAGCTAGCAAACAGGAGATAAGGGATCAACTATTGCTATAAAAGTATATTGGTTTCAATCCAAGAACAATACCCCAAACTAATCCTATATTTCATGCGGATTACCAGCTAGGGTTTGTCCAAGGGCAAGTTGGCAAGAAGGGAAAACGAAGAAGATAAACAACAAATCCAACATTGAAGAAGCTGGAAATGGAAGGAAGGAAAACAAGTTTTACACAATGGAATGGGAAGAATCTTACCTTACTCATCCTAGCCAAGGAGGAGAATATAAATGGGTTTCTTACTGATGCTAAGAGGAGGAGGGGATCTTGTGCTACAATCCAAACCAAAGGGAGAGCTCAACCTCCTATTAAGGCAATACTTCAACTTCGAATGGACGAAAAGGAGCGGTCGACAAAAATTTTCACTAGCTAGGGTTCGCACGAGAGAAAGAGGGAGAAGAGAAGATGGGGAAAAAGCTTGTGTGGTTTTCTATTTATTTTTTACACTCTTGCATCTAGATCCATTAGTTTCTAGAAATTACATCTAGGTCCCTAAGATTTTATTTAAATCCCTAAAGAGAACTCAACTGTAACACCCTCCCTCTTTGAGAAATTTGGTCTTCCAAATTCACTTACCAGATTCAAACAAATGAGGGTACTGAGCTCGGACATCCTCCTCTCGCTCCCATGTAGTTTCACTATCCGGATGATTCTGTCATCCAACTTTAATCAAGCTAATAATATTCTTCGCAGATGATGCTCTTTTCTCTCAAATATCCCTGCATAGGATGCTCTATAATAGTCATATCAGGTTGCACTGGTACTCTTAGCTCTTGTAACACATGGGTTGGGTCATACACATACTTCCTTAACATAGAAATATGGAACACATTATGCACTCCAGCCAAAGACCGTGGGAGTGCCAACCTGTAGGCAACTAGGCCCACTCTATCCAAAATTTCAAAGAGACCAATAAATCTAGGTGCTAACTTCCCTTTGATTCCAAATCTCATAACACCCTTTGTTGGAGAGACCTTTAAAAATACATGCTCACCAACTGCAAATTCTAACTCTCCCCTCCTCCGATCTGCATAACTCTTTTGCCTACTCTGAGCAGTGAGCAATCTTTGTTTGATTTTCTGTACTAACTCTACATCTTCTTGTATTGACTGAGGTCCCAAAATATACTTCTCGCCAAGTTCATCCCACAATGTTGGTGATTTACACTTTTTACTATATAATACCTCAAAAGAGCCATTTGGATTATAGCGTGATAACTATTATTGTAAGCAAATTCTACCAAGTGCAAGTGTGTCTCCCAACTACCACCAAAATCCAGAACACATATTCTAAGCAAATCCTCCAAAGTTTGAATTGTTCTTTCTAATTGACCATCAGTTTGGGGGTGAAAAGCTGTACTAAAATGCAATTGAGTACTAAGTGCCTTCTGAAGACCTCCCCAAAACCTTGATGTGAACCTAGGGTCCCAATCAAAAATGATACTAACAGGAATCTCATACAATCTCATAATTTCTTTACAATAGAGGTCTGCTAGCTTATCCAAGGGGCCTGCCTTTTTCACATGTAGGAATGAGCTAGTTTTATCAATCTGTCTATAATTACCCATATTGAATCATGCCCCTTAGAAGACCGTGGAAGCCCGGATACAAAATTCATAACAATGTATTCCCACTTCCACTTAGGAACTAGAATACTCTACAATTTCCCTACTGGCCTCAGATGTTCTGCTTTCACATGTTAACACACCAAACAATGGGCAACAAAAGTAGCAACATCTATCTTCATTCTGTACCACCAATATGACTTCCTCAAATCTTGGTACATCCTTCTACTTCTAGGGTGAATGGCAAATTTAGAATTATGTGACTTAAAAATTCTTGTTTCATCAGGTTTGACCTTGGGACACATAGTTTATCTTTAAATCTCAAAATACCCATAGCGTCAATAGAGAAACCTAGCCATCTCCCCTCCTTTACCCTAAGCACCCATGACTGGAATTTCTTGTCCTCCAATTGACTTTTCTTTACCTTCTGTACAAGAGCAGAGTCTGCTATCAATATCACCATGTACCCCTTTTTAGTTTCATTTACCACCTCTAATCTCATATCTGAAATCTTTTGAGCCAGCTCTGTAGGTGTTACTCTTAACTGTGTAATTATACCAAATGATTTCCTACAAAGTACATTTGCCACCACATTAACTCTTCCTGGATGATAATTAATTGCATAGTCATAGTTTTTTAAATATTCCATCCACCTCCTTTGCCTCATGTTCAGTTCCCTTTGACTAAAGAG
The DNA here is from genome assembly GCA_027563935.2 of Costus lasius. Taxonomy (NCBI): domain Eukaryota; kingdom Viridiplantae; phylum Streptophyta; class Magnoliopsida; order Zingiberales; family Costaceae; genus Costus; species Costus lasius. Next base: position 12,727,851 of record CM050454.1, on the reverse strand, counting down.
ATACTTCAAAATTTTATGGTCTGAGAAAATTTCAAAAGTAATCCCATACAAATAGTGCCTCCAAATTTTTAAGGCAAAAATTATTGCAACTAGCTCCAAATTATGAACTGGGTAATTCTTCTCACGCCCTTTAAGCTGGCGTGAGGTATAAGCAATCACTTTTTTGTTGTGCATGAGAACTGCACCTAACCCTTGAATTGAAGTATCTGTATATAGGGTGTAACCATCCTCTCTAGTAGGAATCACTAACACTGGTGCCATCACTAATCTCTGCTTAAGCTCCTAAAAATTGCATTCACACATATCATCCTAGTGAAATTTTACCCCATTTCTTATCAAATAAGTTAACGGAGCAGCCATCTTAGAGAATCCCTCCACAAACCTCCCGTAGTAGCTAGCTAAACTCAAAAAGTTTCATATTTTTTTATACTGATTTAGGCCTCTCCCAATCAAGGATCGCCTTGACTTTCAGGGGGTCCATGGCTATCGCATCACCTAAAATAATATGCCCAAGAAGGCTACCTCCTGTAACCAGAAAGCACATTTGCTAAACTTTGCATACAACTTCTCTCTTCTAAGGGTCTCAAGTACAATTCTCAAGTGTTCCCTATGTTATGCATCACTATGAGAGTATATCAATATATCATCAATGAACACAACAATAAATTTGCCTAAGCAATCAATAAAGACCTGATTAATCAAATCCATGAATGCAGGTGGAGCATTAGTTAGCCCAAATGATATTACTAAAAACTCATAATGCTCGTACCAAGTTCTAAAAGTAGTCTTCGGTATTTCATTAGCCTTGATTCTCAACTAGTGATAGCCTGACCTTAAATCAATTTTTGAATAAACATATGTATCTCTCAACTAGTCAAAAAGATCATCAATGTGGGGTAAAGGATATCGGTTCTTTATGGTGACTGCATTCAATTGCTTATAGTCTATGCACAATCTGTAGGATCCATCTTTCTTCTTCACAAAGAGGACAAGAGCTCCCCAAGACGAAACACTAGGGTGTATGAAGCCCTTATCTAATAACTCTTGCAATTGATCCTTGAGTTCCTCCAACTCTCTCGGTGCCATACGGTACGGTACCCTTGAAATTGGAGTAGTCCCTGGCTGAAGCTCAATAGCAAATTCAATCTGACGAAATGGGGGCAAACGAAATGGGGGCAACCCAAGCAACTACTTCGGAAGTGTCCTAACTATTTGCATGATTGACACTGCACTTTGGTGTTGGGGCACGTATGGGCCAAGTGACCTACCTCACCACACTTAAAATAAGTCTTGGATCCACACACCGTCATAGAACTTGACCCTTGAATAGATGAAGGGGCTATAGGTATACCTCTTCCCATAGGTCATTGCCTCTTGCTAGAAGTTTCCAAAGCAACTGAACTACCAACCTGGGTTAGCTGCGTGGATCCATACCTCCCTTGCCTTATTGCTCATGTCCTTTAGTCCTTTGGTTCACTTGAGACATTCTAGGGCGAGTTGCTTCAACCCTAAGAGTAGCCCCAGTTGCAGATTGATAATCCTTTATGGGCAATACTAAGACTCTATCTTGAAGTGTGAAATCAAGCCCTTCAATAAAATATTGTGCCTTTTGAGGTTCAGTCTTCACCAAGTCAGGAAATAAATCAGCTAATTTGTCAAATTTAGCAATATACTCTAATACTGACCTTCCCTTATGTGAAATCTCCAAAAAGTCTTTTCTTAGACTAGCTTGGTAGGTCTCCGAAAAATATTTGTTAAGAAAGACCTCTTTGAAAGCCTCCTAAGAGCTAGCCCTTAACCCTAAGGAAATCTTTTGGGTACTCCACCAGCTTTTCACTTAGTCCACCAAGAAATGTTTAACAAGAGTTATTCTATCTTCTTCTAGGCACTCTAGGTCATCCAAGATCTCGTCAACACTCGTTAATCAGTTATAAGCATTCCAAGGATTAGCTTGCCCCCTGAATTGACCAAATTGATCCTTCCCTATCTTAAGGAATTGAGTTTGAAGTTTTGAACCACAAGATCTTCCTTTAGCTTTCTCAATTATAGGTACCGAAGCTTCAACCGTCCTCTCACTTTCATTTCCTTGCTCACTAACATTCTGACATGGTCTTCTTGGAATCCTAGCCAAATTATCATGAAGTTCAGCCAAGGTTTCCATCAGAGGTCTATCTTGAACCCCAACATCATCTAGATTCCTTTGAGTAGCTCTAGGAGGGTGCCCACCTCTCGTCCTTGGAGGGCGTCCACCTCTTGTCCTTAGAGAGCATTCATTCTCTTATCCTTGGAGGCATTATGCAATTCAATAAGCACAAGTTATATAAATAGTATAGTTTAATCATGAGTTCTAAAATCCTAGATTCCTAAGTCTTTAGCCTCAGTATTTCTCCTAACCTAGGGTTTAGACACTTACTCAAGGTTCCCCAAAATCTACCCTCTGATACCAAATAAATTGTCATGCCCCACAATTGATCATCGGCCAACAACCACATGCGGCCGAACAATTCACCTGTTAACAATCTACATAACCATTTAGTTTATTTCACAAAACAAATCAACCACCAAGTAATTCAACAAATCAATCAATTCCACAAATCTCAATTTTGTAACTATCTAATAAGCTAGATCACAAAAGGTAATCAAGAGACATAAAGTAACACAAAATTGCTTGATCAACAAAGCAAATCCATCTTCAAAATACATCCATCACTAAGCATAGTAACAAGTTCATTCACCCTTCCAACCGGGTGTTACATAGTTCAAACATTTTATGCTAAAGTTTGCTTACAAAAAAGATACCAAAATCTCCTCTCTTCCAAGAAGACTCCTATGGCTATCTATCCATCTCTATGTGTCTCAAACCTAGAACCTGAACTTGGAGGAGAAGGCAATAGGAGTTAGCACAAATGCTAAGTAGGAATTTAAGGAATATGATGCATGTATCAACAAGGTCAAAACATATTAAATATCATTACTATCCAAGCTACACAGAGTACCATTTATCATCGTATGAAGCAACAATGAAACGAATCCATAAATAAGTCATGAAATCATCGAGCTAAGACCACAAACACTCATTACGCACTCTAAGTAGAGTGTTTCCACTATTAGCTCATACAGTAGAATGACTGTCCGAAGATAACCTGGTGGTGTTGCGTCCAACACTTGGCATCCCCGACGTTACCCAAAGGCAACCCGGTGGTAAGCCCTAAGCAAGCACATCTATAGTCTGTTATGGCAAGTCAGCAACTACAGGACAACAGTGGTCCACTAGTCCCACCCGACTAGTGCATCAGATCAACAAACCACGACATATCTAAATATAATATCTTAGCCTATTTAACATCATACAAAAATTAATAAGGAAGTGAGATAAGGAAGTGAGATGTGCATAAGTACTCAAATATAAATTACCACAATTCATAAGCTTAATACATACTCCTACTTTACTACTTACATTGTGAATATGCATCATTTACATGCCAAGAACTAATGCAAGGCGTACCAAAGAGATTAAGAAAGTAAAACAATGAACTGAACAATAAGGATTTCATGGTATCACTAAATAACTATAAAGTTCTAAATAGGTAATACCATGATTTTAAAGGAGGAAGGAGATTCCTACCTCAAGCTTTCCTCTTAATCACCCGTTAAGGAAGATCAACAATACCACTTTTCAACTACGTGTCAATCCAATGTTTGCTCTAAGTGTCCCTTTATAATTAACATGAGAAAGTGATTACACGCTATTTAATAAACTAAGCATATCTTTCATTCTTGTCATTATCATCTTTATCCCTTGATAACGAAATTCCTTCCTTATCTATTTCATAACCAAATAATTATATCAATAAGAAGTTCATTAGATAATTTTACTATTTTCTATTCTATGTATAATCAATATATAAACATATATCCTTAGCTAACAAATAGGAGGTAAGGGATCAACTATTGCTATAAAAGTATATTGGTTTCAATCCAAGAACAACACCCCAAACTAATCCTAGCTTTCATGTGGATTACCAGCTAGGGTTTGTCCAAGGGCAAGTTGGCAAGAAGGGAAAACGAAGAAGATAAACAACAAATCCAACATTGAAGAAGCTGAAAATGAAAGAAAGGAAAACAAGTTTTACACAATGGAATGGGAAGAATCTTACCTTACTCATCCCATCCAAGGAGGAGAATATAAATGAGTTTTTTACTGTTGCCAAGAGGAGGGGATCTTGTGCTGTAATCCTAACCAAAGGGAGAGCTCAACCTCCTACTAAGGCAAGATTTAAACTTTGAAAGAAAGAAAAAGGAGCGGCTGGCAAAAATTTTCACCAGCTAGGGTTCGCACGAGAGAAAGAAGGAGAAGAGAGGATGGGTAAAAAGCTTCTTTGGGTTTCTATTTATTTTTGACGCTCTTGCATCTAGATCTATTAGTTTGTAGAAATTACATCTAGGTCCCTAAGATTTTATTTAAATCCCTAAAGAGAACTCAATTGTAATAGGCAGGGCAACAAGTGAAAATCGAAATGGAATCGACACTCGCCAACTACTGCAGCAACCAAGGTATACGAGAAGACAAAGGGAAAAGACATACAACATGGTAGCCGTCCAATTTGCAGATGATCAATGATTGAAATAAGAGATATGGTAGACTCTTACTAATACTAAACGCAACTCGAATTATTATGTTTTTTATAATAGAAAATAGAAACCAATTCATTTTTTATGGGGAAATTTACCGAACCAAATCTGACCCATATGATTTTGAACCGGCCTAAATCGATAATTTTAGGTCTAGTCATTGGACTGTGCTTAGGGTGGGTCTCATATACAATTTTATTGTCCTTTTATAGTAGTGAGCCTAAGGACTAATTTGGTTTTGTTGTGCTATGGTTGCTGACTATAAAACTTGCTGATGTAAATTTTTAAAAGTGTTTATTAGAGTTATTGTGATGTTATTATTATTTTAGTGGAATTTTATATTTTAGATATGTTAATTAAATAACAATGTCATGTAAAAATGTACATATTGTATATATATATATATATATATATATATATATATATATATATATATATATATATATATATAAAGTTTAATTTTATAAAAATAATTAAATGGGAGCCGCGCGGCCGATTTATTTAAATCCCTCTCACTCGACGTGGGGTCTGATATACAATTCTTGATCCGAGCCGCGCGGCCGAACGCCCCTTGCTCCGGCCCATTCTCATGCGAAGCCAAAATGATGGTTGCCTTGAGGCCTCGATTCTTGCGGCCAGCCTCCTCCGCCGCAACGCCCGCAACCCGGCCCTCGCATGGCGCCTCGTCAGGCACCTTCTCTCCTCCCCCGCCGCCGCCCTCCCATCCCCCCGCCTCGTCGCCTCCCTCTCCCGCTTCCTCGCCGCCGCTCGAATGCTCGCCGAGCTTGGCCAACTCTGCCATCTCCTCCTCCTACCGCGCCACCCCCCTGGCCAGGCCCAATCCGCCCTCTCTTCCCTTATTTCCGCCTCAGCATCCTCTGGCCTCCTCGACGACGCCCTTGCCCACTTCCGCTCTCTCCGCTCCCACTTCCCTTCCCACCCCCCGTCCACCCGACTCTACAACACACTCATCATGTGCTCACTCCGCGCCCGACGCCCGGACCTCGTCGAGTTGCTCTACAGCGATATGCTTCTCGCGGGCGTCCGTCCTGAGACTTACACCTTCAATCTTTTGATCCGCTATTTGTGCGATTCTGGCCAGCTTGAGGAAGCCAGGCTGTTGTTCGACAAAATGCCTGTGAAGAATTGCCATCCGAATGAGTTCAGCTTCGGAATTTTGATCCGCGGATACTGTAAACGAGGGCTCTGTCTCAGGGCATTGGAACTTCTCGATGAGATGGAGAAAGTGGGGTGCTCGCCTAACCTATTTATTTATAACACGTTGATTTCTAGCTTTTGCAGGGATGGGTTGATCAGCGAAGCCGAGAAGTTGGTAGAGAGGATGAGAAAAGCTGATCTTTTTCCCAATGTAGTCACTTTTAATTCTAGAATTTCTGCTCTTTGTACGGCAGGTAGGGTTCTTGAGGCTTATCAAATTTTCAGGGACATGCAGGAGGACGAAGAGTTGGGTTTGCCAAGGCCTAATCAGATTACATTTAACCTAATTTTGGAAGGTTTTTGTAAGGTGAACATGTTGGAGGAAGCCAGGGCCTTGGTAGAGTTGATGAAAAGTGGGGGATCTTTCACAAGCATAGAGAGTTACAACATATGGTTGTCAGGGTTGGTGAAGAATGGACGACTGGTAGAGGCTGAACAGCTGTTAGAACAAATGGTTCAACAGGGTATGGAACCTAATTTGTACTCTTATAACATTGTTATTGATGGACTTTGCAAGGAGGGGATGATTCTTGGTGCTAGGTCAGTCATGAATTTGATGAGAAATAATGGAGTGTCACCTGATACGGTAACTTATAGTAGCCTGTTGCATTTTTATTGCACGAGAAAGAATGTAACGGGGGCCACCAGGATTCTTCATGAACTGGCTAGCAGTGGTTGCTTTCCCAACTGTTTTACTTTCAATATATTGTTGCAAAGTTTGTGGAAAGAGGGCAGAATTTCTGAGGCAGAGAAGTTATTACAGAAGATGAATGAAAAACAATATAATTTGGATATTGTAACATGTAATATCATCATTGATGGTTTATGTGAAAATGGAAAGTTGGATAAGGCAATAGAGATTGTTAATGGTATCTGGCAGCATGGAAGTGCAGCCCTTGGAGAACTCGGTAATGCATTCCTTGGTCTGGTGAATGATGTGAATGACAAAAGTAAATGCGCTCCCAATGTGATCACCTATTCGATTTTGATTAATCACTTGTGCAAAGCAAACAGGTTAGATGAAGCTAAGAAGTTATTAGTTGACATGGTTGGGAAGAATATCGTTCCAGATTCTATAATCTATGATACTTTTATCTATGGGTTTTGTAAGCAGGGGAAGCTTTCCTCTGCTTTTAAAGTTTTAATGGACATGGAGAAAAAAAGGTGCAGGCCAAGCACGAGAACGTACAACTTACTGATATGGGGTTTGGGTAGAAACCATCAAATAGATGACATATTTGATCTGATGAATGAGATGCAACAAAAAGGCATTCCTAAGGATGTTGTAAGTTATAATAATCTAATCCATGCCCTTTGTGACGGAGAAATGGTAAATAAAGCTGCTTCACTTGTTGAAGAGATGATTCAAAATGCCATTGTTCCTAATATATCTTCTTTCAGCTTGTTGATTAAGGCCTTCTGCAAGATATCTGATTTTGATGCAGCTTGGGGCATGTTTCAGGGAGGTTTAGCTGCATGCGGAGAGAAGGCAATTCTCTATAGCTTAATGTGCAATGAGTATTGCAGGTACGGAAAGGTATTAGAGGCTAAGGAAATACTTCAAATTGCGCTAGAAAGGGGGTTTTACTTGGAGCATTTCCCGTACAGAAAACTTATTGAGGGACTTTGCAAGGACGACAGGATAGAAGATGGACATAACTTACTCAAAGCTATTATGAGTAAAGGATATTTCTTTGATCCTGTAACATTTATGCCTGTGATTGATTCGTTGGGAAAGCAGGGAAACAAACATGAGGCTGATGAGCTGTCGGAAAAGATGATGGATATGGCCGCTCATCATGATGGATCCAAGGTTTCCTTCTCTCGTCCTATTCAGCATGACTCAAAGCCTAGTCGTGATGATTGGCACAATCTTTTGCACAGGTATAAACATTCAGTTGTCTTTTTCTTTTCATTTTATATGAAATTCAACTGAACAAATGTGCTCGGGATTGTGGCTTGCCTTCTTCTTTATTTAAGATAGTTTGTTGAATATGTTGTATTGTTCTCTGCATGTATATACAGAGATGATGGAAGTGGAATAGCTATAAAAGTTCTAAAGCGAGTACAGAAAGGTTGGGGTCAAGGAAGTGTACCAGCTCCTCGACTGCAGGATATTGGATTTATAGATGGGTGGTAATACGCCAATTGATTTCATTCTTTTACAAATGTGGAGTTTCCATATTTGACTCCCTTAGGACTGGAGCATGTTGTTCACATGTTGCCATGCTGGATGTGGCTTGAAAGGTCAGCTTTTTTTGCATATCTTTCATTTTTTTGGTACTCCACATGCATGTAATCTGAAACTTGGAGATATATCCTTGTGGGCAGATTAAATTATTCCTTTAGACTTTTGCTAGTTCAGAATTATTATTATGTGGGACTAGATGTGATGGCTAATGTGTCTTCATTTTTTTATGATGAGATATTTGCAAGTTCTCCTTAAGTACTTTGTAGGTACCTGAATATTCACCCTCGTTAGATGAAGATGGCATATGCAAAATGGCTTTTGAATTAATTTTTTATTTTGATGAAGCCATCTCACTTGGAAACAAAAAAAATTTGACCGTTGCTCAGGTTAAACAGTACTGTGAGATGGAAAGCCTGAAGAAAGACTGCATATGTTGCTTATGCAAAGAAAGATAATTGAGACTAAGGACATTATGAAGAGGAAAGCTAGTGAGATTGACAAAAGCAAGGTATGTATGAAACTTTTCTGACTAGTTTAAATTAGTTAATTTTCTTAAGAATTTGTGTTTACATTTCAAGACATGATTAACATTATTCATGGCCCCATGCGAGTCTTCTTATCCCTTTTCACTATTTTTTTTTATCTCTGGTAATGCCAAGATTGAGTTATTTCATAATATGACAATCATCGTTAATTGTTTAAAATTTTCACAATATTTCTTGTGCATTAATGTCCATCCTATTGAATATTGTTGATGTGATGCCTCCAGGACTTAATTGTTTAAAATTGTCACAATATTTCTTGTGCATCAATGTCCATCCTATTGAATACTGTTGATGTCATGCCTCCGGGACTTAATAAAGTTCTGGCACACACCAAGCATGATTGATGTTGACGATTCTCATGACATTCGGCGTAGTGGACAAGTGCAGGAGCATACTTATACTTAGGGGATGCATGCATCACTAAGGATGACACTAGTTCACATGGGTGAGGGTAGTATTGTTAAATAGTTACTATAACAACACTATAATATTTTTTTATAGCGATTTTTGAGCAATCTGCTATGAAACAATACAGTGCCGCCATTATTATGTTTTAAAGTTGGAGAAATTGAACTTATGACTTTGAGTTTGAGTTAGTAATATATCATCTTTCTTTATACAACTTACTTTATTTTTTTGCAGTTTAGTTTTTTAGGTATATAACATATATTTTAATTGTTTAATTTTTATGTATATATTATTTTTTCAATTTCTATGTGACTTTTATGTTTTAACTAGCAACGCTATCTGCTATATTATATTGTAAGTTTTTAACTTTTTATTATTTTTCACGATCCGCCATTGATAACAATGAGTGAAGATCAGGGCTAAAGAGTGTAGATCATGAGGGACCCACATGGACGCATGAGGGCACGACATGAGGACCCATAGACCTGTGAACCCTAATTTACACAATAATATGAGTGATCTGGAATTTATGTAGAGGCATCCAATGAACTTCAAGTGAGTAGAGTAGGCATGCATAGTTGGATGGGGGTATGCAAGTGCTCGCACGGGCATGTACGTGGATGCGCAAGGAATGATAATTCTCCATTCTTAAAGTGATGGTTATTGCCTTTTCAATGCATGTCAACCCAAGCTCACATAGGGGTTGTGACCTAGTCACGGGCATTAGGGGCTCATCCCCTGCCTGTCCCCCTGACTGAGGCGTTACCTGTCCCCCGACCGAGGCATTGCCTATTCCGCAACTGAGGTGTGGTCTAAGCATGGGTCAAGTAGGGGTGCAACCAAGTTTGGTGTGGATGTGGGGGCGAGTCTAGGATGACTTGGATTCCGATGGAGCCCACATGGGGCTTATGTGACAATAGAGTTCAAATACAAACCCTAGCCACTGGGGTGGGCTAGGGATTCTCTTCCTCTTTCCAAGACCGAGCAAGTGTGAGATTTGGCAGCATCCTAAGGTAAGGCGAGGTTGAGATCATTATTGGCACAACTAACCTAGCATGAGGGAGGGTTGGCAAGCAGTTGACCTTGCACATTGGAGCCTTCCATTAGGTGGGGATGACCTAGATGAGTGTTATCCCTTGGCACACGTCCGTTGGGGTGTAGTTACAGTAGCTACATCACTACTCGTGGCGGCAGCGCTATAGTGTGGGCAAGCCTAGTGCATGTCCCTCCTAGCTTGGCCGTGATGACGACATCAGGAAAAGTATATTCCGTACTTTTGGGATTTTATAGCATAGGTGTTTTCGTACTTGTGTAATTAGTTTAATTGTGCGAACCGAATTCATCTTGCTCTTGCCCTTTGGCCGACTTTGGTGTGTTGTGCCCTTGGGTTACGCATGCGCTTTCTTCGTTGATATTGTTTGTTTGTACTTGGGCATGTGCATAGGCATCCTTAAAGGCATGTGGGTTGATTTGGGGATTTGCACTTGTGAGCAGTGGAGTTTGGCGAGTTGCCTACTCCTATAGCTTACAAGCTTTTGCCAAGGGACCTTAACTGGTTGATGACTCTAGTGTAGAGCTAAGAATTTCATCAAAAGTCATGCAAATCTTTCTAGATAAAAAAAATTGCTTGTGATAGTTGTCCTTTATCCTTACTATAGATTTATTGTGTTCTATAGGAATTCCAATGCATTGTCCAACTCATTTTAGTCAATCAACAATTGCTGTAGCTTCACTCTACGGTAACTAAATAGAGCACCTAGAAAGTCAGTGAAGAGGAATGTTGAAGCGCCTCCGTTGGAATTGTAGTTGTTGAAAATGAATGTTGACGTTGCCAATGCCACCAACGTTGCACAGTTGCCAAGAAATGCCACACATGTGGAGTAGTTAGGGTTTTCTACTTGATTTTGCAATTTCAAGTTTTCATACTAGGTTTTGGGTTTTCAAATGGGTTTTTACCCATCAAATGGTTTCGGTTGGATCATATTGGATCAGCTGATCCACAACCAGGGATCAGCTGATCCCACCAGAAAGTGATCCTTCACCCGTTCCAGATCGCTTTCCAATGTCTGGACCATCTATGTGATTAAGCACACTGATTGTCAGAAATTATCAGATTTTCTGAGAACCTACTATTGATTTGGTTACTGTTGTTTGATGATTAATGCATGTGAAACAACATCAAGATAGCTTATTATACATATACAGAATTTAATTTGGTGCTGCATGTTTAACTAAACACCTGTACTGTTCTCTTTTTTTAAGCTCAGCTGGTTGCGTTCTGTGTGTGGCTGGCTACTGTCTTGTATGCATTAAGCAGTGAGTCTCATTGAAACCATTTGGATAGAACTCGTCCCTTTTTTTTCCTTTTTACCCTGTGTATGCTACTTGTGGTCTGGGAATTATCTAAAAGATTTTTATGATATGAAATGCCAAATGAGATAATTGTGAAGTTTAGTTTTTGTCATTAACATTTGCTGTAGGATTCTTGTTTATTAAACTTCATTTATTCTTGGATTGGTTCGTATGAAGGCCTGAGTTTTCGATTACTTTGATCACCGCATGTCATATATATACATGTTTTAACAGATAGAGAAGAACCGAGGCAATAAAGGAGGGTTAATGGGTTCATCCGGTCCTCGTTGGATTGAGAGTAGCTTTAGTGATGAGTATTTCCAGCACTGTAAGTGGTTTTGATAATAATTCTGGATCGATATTGAGCACTGATACTGAATCTTTCTCCAATAAGCCAAAAGGTATTCACAACAATTTTTTGTGATGAACACATGTATCTTGTTTCACAGTTGTCAATTTCGGTGATTTTGAATTATTAACTTTATTTAATCATGTATTAGTTGTTCTAACCAATTTGATAGAGTATTATGTGTAATTGTGACCTCGTACAGTCATGCTATTGTGTTGCATCTAAACTATAATCTTGTTTTACAGTGTGTTCCTTTAAAGACTAATCTAATAGATGAAAAGGATTGTTTCATTATAAATGCATGCTACTTTTGCTTATGCAGCCATGAATATGATGCTGCTGCATTCGACTTTGCTACAACTTTATATATAAATCTAGTGCTATCACATTGGATAAGGAGCCTATTATGACAGTCTTGTTTTTTTCCTTAGTATATTATGCTAAAAACCTCTCCGCTCATTCATAGGTTATCGGTCTCTCTTGTGCAGTGATCAAAATCATGGTTTTAGTATGCTTGAGCGACATGGAACATTGAACCAACATTCTGCAACACAAGGCTCAGTGAAAATTAATAAATAATATAAGAACATATACAAATATAATGAACAAGACAACTGTAAGGCCCTACAGGTAGACAGTGGGAAAACTTCATATTTGAACTTGATAAACTATAGGATTCAATTTTACCCAGGACTTTTCAGTATTCCAACAGGTAGAGTGGCCTTTAATTTCCTGCTTTTAAATTCTCTTTAAATTTAAAGGTCTGGAAGAGGCTGGTTTAAAGTGGAAACCAACAAAGTGATGCTCGGAAGCTAGCTATTACAACTATAATGTTTTAAGGTCTAGAAGAGGGACCTGTTGACCTGCTGTTTGACGCCTCTGTAAGTTTTAGGATGTTTCTTGTTTAAGTCATTTGAAGTTTGAACCAAGTTTGGTTTAAAGTTGGTGAAAGGTTAGCTGTTTCTAGTATATTTTCAAGGAATTGACAGTGTTAATTGGGTTAATGTTCAATATTTTAGTAGGTTCGAGGCAATCAAGATCAAGCTTATAATTTTTGTTTGGTTTAAGAAATTGTCTCAAAGCATTGTTTAAGATATGGAAAGAAACTAGCAAAATACTAGAACATATTATGGCGCTACCTATTGTTTAACTACAAATCTTTGTTCCAGCGGTACATTCAATGAACTGGAATCCGGAATGATAATCCAAAAAAGTTAATGCAAATTGTTTTTCAAATGCAAGCAGACAAATAAGAAATTGTTTAGATGCAACATTTATTGCAAGACATTTCTATTCACACGCCCTTATACAAAATGTTCAACTTCTACTCAATTACCATGTCATATTACCGGTTCGATGGAGTTTCAAAATATGTCAATATCAGAACTCAAGCGATTACTAATATTGAGAATCCTCCTTTGTATTTAATGTTTGTTTATCAGTCAAAATCTTGTTAATCATGGTGTTTCTAATTCAAGTATTTATAGAGGCCTTTGGAGTTTGTTTGGAGTTTGTTGCAAATGGTTACCTGTTTTCACAGGGTGAAAGGGTGTTCATTGAAAGAAGACCTTTATTCTTTGTTAATCTTCCACCTTCTATTTCCTTCTTGTTTGATTGATTTGGCTTCTTTTCATTCACAACAAAAAAAGCTGCACTCTTTTTTGCTCTTTGTTTCCATTTCGTATGTCAAAATGGAATGAACTTTGGTCATTCTTTGCAATTTATTTGTTGAATGGTCAATGTGGAAAACTCCTATCTTATATATTATCTTTCCCGTTCAAACATTAGATTAATTTGTTGATGCTTGAGTAATCCAAAAGTTTGACTTTTGAATACGAGTAATAGGTACTTTAATATTTGTTTATTAGTCAAAAATCTTGTTAATCATGGTCTTTCTAATTCAAGTATTTATAGAGGCCTTTGGAGTTTGTTGCAAATGGTTACGTGTTTTCACTGGGTGAAAGGGTGTTCACTGAAAGAAGACTGGTTATTCTTTATTAATCTTCCATTTTCTATTTCCTTGTTGTTTCTTTGATTTATTTGGCTTCTTTTCATTCACAACAAAAAAAGCTGCACCCTTTTTTGCTCTTTTTTGCCATCTCGTCTGTCAAAATGGAATGAACTTTGGTCATTCTTTGCAATTTATTTGTTAAATGGTCAACGTGGAAAACTCCTATATATTATCTTTCCTGTTCAAACATTAGATTTGTAATTTGTTGATGCCGGAGTAATCCAAAAATTTGACTTTTGAATAAGAGTTATAAGTACTTTAATTGTAATGAGTTCAACCATTACTCATGATCACCCACATTATCAAAGATTGCACAATGCATACATAAATTAAATGAATTAAAATCTTTATTCTTTAAGCTAAATCATCCATTTATTTGTCATTTCAGCATTATGACTAGACTAGAATTTTTCTACTTCCCTTTAACTATGAATTCTTATTTTCTTGGCAGTATTTGAAAACTCGTTCTATACTGCCTGGAACGTACCGGCCTGACCATGGACCTGTACTGGTTATATTACTATATAAATAATAGATATAAGAAATTTTGGTATCAACTGGTACCATGATACCACTTGTGCGATACTAGTACATATTGTGCTGACAATGGACCAATATGTGTTGGACGAGGATCTTAAACCTTGGTTCTTGGTACACAAATCCTAATTCTATTATTCTTTGTTGAGATCTATGTTGGCTGATGCTTAGTGAAGCTTTTAAATATTGCAATTCATTAATTGAAATAATTTTTTTACTAAACCACTTCCCCGACACCATCTCTTCAAGTTTCACTGTGAAGGCCCTGGATAGGTGCACAGTGAACCAAAAAGGTTTGATTTATGAGCTTAAGATCTTGTAGTGGCCATGAATTATAACATAAGTATCCTTCACAAAATTACTTTTAAAATCAAAGAGCAACTTAAGAATGCCATTGACATGCCTGTAAGCGTTAAATTTATCAACCACTTTTGTACGAATGTCAAACTAGGGGTGATAATCGGTTATGTAGAAATCAATTTATCCGTAAACTCAGTATGGTAAATTTGCATCGCTAATGATTAATGTACTAGTAAATGATGGTAGAAAAAATTAGATAAAAACATGTAGCAAGAAGAAATGAGATAAAAACACCCGAATGATAAACAACTTTAATTGCCAATAGTAGATTGATTAAAATAGTTCTTCTATTATTAGATTATCTAGTGAATTAATGTCCTGAAATATTTTGGAGGAAATTTTCAAGAATGGTTTATAGTTGAGTGGATCAAACAATAGTTTCTTTATACTGAAAGTAAACTCTTAAAATTTCAAGATTTTGATCTTTAGGAGTTTCAGAAGATTAGGAAGCAGCCCTTTTTAGTAGTTATTGTTATCTTGTTTTTCCTAAATAGTCATCATTCCTATGGATACATTTCATGTTGAATGGCAATCAAACAACATGCTTGAAAAAGGACGGAGATCAGGCAAAACTGTGAACAAAAATTGAACAAAGTGGGAATCAAGAAGATGACTTTATAATTTGCATGTCATCATGTATTCATATGAATATTTATTTGCCATGATTCTGGAGCACATGAAAATGATTGGAGACCATAGACAAGCATGGATAAATACTAACAAATTTGGAGCAATGGCCGGGGTATGAAAGAAGTGCATGACATATATATAATGGATCAATTTGATAAATTGACCTAGTGTAGTAGATACAGGAATTTTTGAAAGGCAGCTTCAAGAATGTAACATAGTATGAAGTTATCTGCATTCTACACGCAATATTTCTAAGACATAATTGTGCTTTTTTCTTTTTAGACTTATTTTTGATAACCTTTTACCTTTCCTTAATTTTATCTTAAACCTTCAGATAAAATTCAAGAAATTCCCACGTTGGAGTGGTCTATTCGTCTTATTGATCATTCAAATCGAAGGTACAACCAGCATGCTGCATGCAGTTCAATCTTCATCTCATTCAGGAATCGCATCACTTATATCTGCTAATAACTTTCTTTGCTTCATATTATCTATTTTCAGTAGATCAATGGAGCTTGTTGTGCGTCGAGTTGATTCGTTCAGTATTTTTCCATATTACTGTCAGATTTACAGCTGCAAGCACATATAGCAATGTCAAGGTGAGCAATTGATGGTTGCAAATCTTTTGTTGCTTCTTTTGAGGCATATTGTAACACTGGCGTTTGCATTAACTTCAACGGGAAAATATTCTGTTTCATTGAGATGTATAACCTTTTTAGAACATTTTGATCTTGTTCTGTATCTTATACTTTCATCTTGTACAACAACCTTATATCCTGGTTATTTTAAGATTTTTACGCACCAGTTCAGACTGAAAGTATAGATACTGGCTATATAAGTAACTTAGCGCATATATTTACAATTTACTTGCTTGAAAGCTTTGGTCTGGATTTAAATGTCATTGAGCTTATTACTCAGATTATTTGGAAGTGTTTATTTATGCACGGTGGCATGGCTCAACATATTAACAGGAATCACTGGGAAATAAATAGAATATTTATTCTGCCTATTTGTTTTTCCGCTCAAGCCAACAGCTGTAAAAATGGGTGAGAAAAGAGAAAATTATTCCGTGTCCATGAGGGGGATAAGGTGCGTTGAATTGGTGGGATAAAAGGCCTGCTGGGATTCTTTCATGTCATCGGCTTTAATTTTGGAGCAAACGTTTTAGGCACGGAAAATCCTAGGCACGACGCCAATCCACCATTAAAATAGCTTTGAGATGTGTGCATATTATTGTATGTATCCCAAAGCTATGATTTGCACACATCTTAAAGTTATTTAACAATGGATTAGCTACCTTTCCTATAAATCTTAGGTGCGGACTGTGCCTAAGACTTTTTTTCTTAATTTTGTTCTTTTGGCAGGGATGAGTGGAGATGCACCTTGAATATGATTGAGGTCTTTTTGAGTAAACTAGCTCAAGTGAGTGTGAGCTAGTTAGCTAGCTAACTTGAGGACCCTGTCTATGTAATTTATATTGCAAATAATATATGCTATGCACTAATTCTATTATAACGTGTGATTTAATATTTTGATGGATATATGCATGTTACATTTCTACTAATTCTATCCTAGGACGACTCACACGTGCATTTGGAGTTTGGAGTCTAAGGAGGTACCCTTAAATTAGAGTTGACTTGTATTCCATTTATATCTTCAGAATATCCGTTGGCTTCATACACTATGGGTCACGCCCCAGCCTAAGATTAAATTCTTCTGAGGAACACTAGATTAGCGTGAAAATCTTAAGTATTTCGTGTGATGTCCACATGGTAAGGACCACGTTATAATTCTTGAAAGCCGGAGGACTAAAGTGCAAAAAGGTCAAATTAAATTACTCCCCATCCTAATCCTCTTTTCTCTTTGCCACGTTCGCCGTTTTCTCTTTCTTTCCATTTTCGCCGCTTCACTCAATTTCTTCCGCCGCCTCACGAAATTGCATCCGATTTCACTGTTTCCAATTGGATGTTGTCGCCGCCTCTTCTCCACTCCACCTAATTTTGCCGGCTTGTCCGATTTCATTGTCCTCTTGCCGGATTTCTCTTTCGTTCAAGCTCCGGCAGTGCTCAACTCTCTTCCTTCACCGGCAGGTGAGGGTTAATTTGTTTAATAGTGTTTTTATAGTAATTGTGTGGTGTACTCGCGTGTGTTCGAGCGCTGACGAAACCTTCAACCTTCGTGATGGAGTTGGGGCTTCGTTATGCGCTGCCGTTCGTCGTCGAGTCACTGTTCGTTGTTGGTTAGTGTGGGTTCACCTCCAACAACAAGTGGTAGCGTGCTCGGGTGTGTCCGGGCACCGACGATGCTTCCTTCCTTGTTGGAAGTTGTAGCGCCGTCGTTTGCCGCCGTTCACCGCTGACCTTTCCTTGTTGTTGGTTCGGGTGAAGATCATACCTTTGCTAACCCTAGTGTATGTTTGGTGTATAATTATTTAGTGTGTACACGTATATGTACGTATATATGGGTATACGTATACATACATGTATACTAGGTTAGATTTGTATAGCATTAGACGTGTGTATCAGTTGCTTGATAGTTGTGTGATGTATTTGATATGTTGTGTTGTTATAGGTGTTACTCGGACCGAGGTCGGACAGGGAGGTCCTCGGACAGAGAGCATTAGACGCACTAGGAGCTACGTTGATACAGGCAGAAATCTTATCCTTACCTTTGAAATCATGGTATTTCTTGTGTGAAACTGAGTGGTTGATAAATACCATGATATCTTGTAGCTCTGTTGTTTGATTTTGATTCAATTACCATTGCACTCTATGTGTTGTCTTTTCTTCATGCATATAGATGCTTGTGTGATGTTGTTACAGGGTCAGATGGTATTATCTTATTGTTGAGTTATTAGTGGCTATTGAGCTGTTGATTCATGTATGATATACTTGTGATTGGCCCATCGGGCAGTTGTACGATATGTCGTGCCATATTGTGATCTTTTCTGGCTTATCTTAGCCAGGGCTGTGCCTGATAGGCCAGCGGACCAGAGAGATACCAGATACCGTTTTACGGTTATGGGGCCGGCTAGTAGGTTTCCTAGCTGGAGTCCTTCGGGATTTTCCAGGGTTACCTGGGTGTTGGACGCAACACATCCGAGCTGTCATTGAGGCAGTTGTTCCATCGTGTGAGTAACGATGGAAACACTCTGTATCAGAGTGCAGGCTCGTCATGGAGCATTATATGGTCATCGCTCTTGATTGCACAATGCATGTGTTGTTATTATATTTTATTGA
Source organism: Costus lasius (assembly GCA_027563935.2). Classification (NCBI taxonomy): domain Eukaryota; kingdom Viridiplantae; phylum Streptophyta; class Magnoliopsida; order Zingiberales; family Costaceae; genus Costus; species Costus lasius. The sequence continues at coordinate 12,709,379 of CM050454.1, read as the reverse complement.
TGTTGTCGTTGATGTTGTTGCTTATCACCTTGAGTTACAGCGTACATTGGTATCTTGTTTTATCACAGTTTGTTGATACAGTACCATATCTGTTGATTCCTGCTTAGCCTTTTTAGGCTAACTTCCTTTGCTTTGCCTCAGGTAAGGAAGTTGCTCCTGATGCTGCTGGTGATAGCTAGATCTGACCAGGACCTTGGAGTTGATATGAGCACCTGATAGATAGTTAGAATTATTTGTGCTGATATATGTTGATACAGGGAGTTGGTATTGTGATTAGTAATTTTGGTTGATCGAGTGTATCGATCTTTTGGTATGGTATGGTGAGCGATCAGATGCATTTTGATTTCGTTTCTGATCGACTGATGTTAGTAGTGTACATATGGATATTTTGATCGTATTAGTTGGTTTTATTTTATTGTGTTGTAGATATACAGGTTGAGTTCTGATTGTGTTGTGCCATATGATTAGTTATAGAGGGGATGCTGTCCTATGGATTATTACTTGTCGTGCTTCACGAGCATTTTGCTAACCTTGGCTTGGTTAGTGCTCATTTAGGGTGTGACAAATTTATTGGTATCAGAGCTTAAGTGTTTAGGATCCTAGGATGTTTAGGAGACCTTTAGGATGCACTTAAGGTTATGATTGTTTATGTTTTGACTAAAGGTTGTTTTGTATTACAGGATGCCTCCAAAGTTTCGTGGTGGTTCCTCGATCGAAGGTTCTCAGGGGAGTCAGGCTGAGCGCCGTAGGCGAATTCATAGTCTCGAGGATATTATGGCGCGCTTGCCAGAGAGGCGACCTGTGAGGTCGAGTAATTGTGTGGTGTACTCGCGTGTGTTCGAGCGCTGACGAAGCCTTCATCCTTCGTGATGGAGTTGGGGCTTCGTTATGTGCTGCCGTTCATCGTCGAGTCACTGTTCGTTGTTGGTTAGTGTGGGTTCACCTCCAACAACAAGTGGTAACGTGCTCGCGTGTGTCCGGGCACCGACGATGCTTCCTTCCTTGATGGAAGTTGTAGCACCGTCGTTTGCCGTTGTTTGTAGCCGTTGTTGGTTCGGGTGAAGATCATACCTTTGCTAACCCTAGTGTATGTTTGGTGTATAATTATTTAGTGTGTACACATATATGTACGTATATATGGGTATACGTATACATACTTGTATACTAGGTTAGATTTGTATAGCATTAGACGTGTGTATCAGTTGCTTGATAGTTGTGTGATGTATTTGATATGTTGTGTTGTTATAGGTGTTACTCGGACCGAGGTTGGACAGGGAGGTCCTCGGACAAAGAGCATTAGACGCATTAGGAGCTACGTTGATACAGGCAGGAATCTTATCCTTACCTTTGAAATCATGGTATTTCTTGTGTGATACTGAGTGGTTGATAAATACCATATTATCTTGTAGCTCTGTTGTTTGATTTTGATTCAATTATCATTGCACTCTATGTGTTGTCTTTTCTTCATGCATATGGATGCTTGTGTGATGTTGTTATAGGGTCAGATGGTATTATCTTATTGTTGAGTTATTAGTGGCTATTGAGCTGTTGATCCATGTATGATATACTTGTGATTGGCCCATCGGGCAGTTGTATGATATGTCGTGCCATATTGTGATCTTTTCTGGCTAATCTTAGCCAGGGCTGTGCCTGATAGGCCAACGGACCAGGGAGATACCAGATACCGTTTTACGGTTATGGGGCCGGCTGGTAGGTTTCCTAGCTGGAGTCCTTCGGGATTTTCCAGGGTTACTGTGGGGTCATTTTGTTACATTGGGAATGTATTATGACCATTTCAAATCCACCTTAAATTAATAAGGCTTTTTTGTTTAATGGGTTCTGGCTTCCAATGAGCGCAAGCGCTCATTGTTAATTACCCCTAAAATTAGGGAACCTTTGATTAAGAGATCTATAATACGCAACAAGATAAAAGCGACAATCAGGTGATATCATTTATGAATTCCATTCATAAATTTAATTTGGCGTGATACATAATTCGGCAAGGTAAAAGGAAAAGAGTTTCCATCAACATGAGCAATTTGTGTTCGTCAGGCTTCGGCCTTGCAGCGGCGTGTTGGGTAATATCCGGCCCAGGCAGTACAACGTTATATCGAGGAGCTACGCCCCGATGGTAAACATCGACGTACGCACCTCCCAAACGATATCCCATCGTAATACATTAAGGCGTATTGGATATTAGACTGGAAAGATCACCCGGCCTTGATGGCGCGTTGGACGACTTGAAGTAAGAAAGATTATCCGGCCTTATGGCGTGGTGGATAATTTGATCTGAAAATTTATCCGGCCTTACGGCATAATGGATAATTTGATTTGGAAATTTATCCGGCCTCGCGGCATGATGGATAATTTGATTTGGGAATTTATCCGGCCTCGCGGCATGATGGATAATTTGATTTGGGAATTTATCCGGCCTTGCGGCGTGATGGATAATTTAATTTGGGAATTTATCCGGCCTCGCGGCGTGATGGATAATTTAATTTGGAATTTATCCGGCCTCGCGGCGTAGTGGATAATTTAATTCGGAATTTTACCCGGCCTGGCGGCGTAGTGGATAATTTAATTCGGAATTTTACCCGGCCTTGCGGCGTAGTGGATAATTTAATTTGGAATTTATCCGGCCTCGCGGCGTGATGGATAATTTAATTTGGGAATTTATCCGGCCTCGCGGCGTGATGGATAATTTAATTTGGAATTTATCTGGCCTCGCGGCGTAGTGGATAATTTAATTCGGAATTTTACCCGGCCTGGCGGCGTAGTGGATAATTTAATTCGGAATTTTACCCGGCCTTGCGGCGTAGTGGATAATTTAATTTGGAATTTATCCGGCCTCGCGGCGTAGTGGATAATTTAATTTGGAATTTATCCGGCCTCGCGGCGTAATGGATAATTTAATTTGGAATTTATCCGGCCTCGCGGCGTAGTGGATAATTTAATTTGGAATTTATCCGGCCTTGCGGCGTAATGGATAATTTAATCCGAAATTTTATCCGGCTCTAACAAGCACAAAGTCATGTCGAGAAATCACGCCCCGACTTTAGACACCGACGTATGCGCCTCCCAATGGTCTGGCCATGGGTCGACAGGCTTCGTTACGTGAGTTTGCAACCACACTATACAAGATTTGATAAGTCAAACTCGTTTGACTGAATTTTGATCCCATAACTTGGCTAACGAGTCAGGTTGTTCGGATCAGGTTTGGGTCCAAATCCGATTGATTCCAGAATTGTCGGGTTGTGTGGTCCGAATTTGGACCATCCTCCAAGCCCACGCAGTTCGACGCTGATTTCCCTTTTATCTGTCTGTTTTCTCTGAGCCAGCGATAATTTCGGACGTTGAACCGTCGTTTCGCGTGATGTTACGCCACATTTTGTCATTTCGTGACCTTTAGCGATTTTGCCGTTATCCAGGTCAAGGTGTAAAGCTGTTCCCTAACCCGTCTGAGTATCCAAAGACGCAGCCGTAATCTCAGAGGGCGATCGCGGGTGGCTGATCGCTTGGCTCCGGTGAAGGCAACTTACTCGCAACGTCAGATCTCGGGGAGACGCTGATGATTTGACCACGACACCGAGGATATTGAAGAAAGTATGTTGAGGAAGCGACGAGACCGAAAACTGCGGCGGTGCCGTCGAGCTTCCGGTGAAACGGCAACGGAAAAGTGAGTTGGCTCAGGAACTTTCATCGAGGGTTCATGTCGCGAGGGCGGAGTTTCATCGTCGGAGCAGATCGGGTTAAATCCGGCCGTTACAAAGTTTTCTTTTACCATCTGGAGAGGTAATACACCTATTGCACGATGATCCCTTTCGTTTACATGAACAAACTCTGGTTCTTTGTTGGGTTTTGACGAGATCTTTCGAAACAGAGTTCTTTCCGAAATTTTTGAGTTTTGTTTCGTTTTCTTTTTTTGTTCTTGACGAGATTCTTTTGAATCGATTGTTCTTTTTAAATTCGTCATCCCTGGTGGATTTTCTCGAGAGAATAGGTCTCTTTTATCAATATAGTGGTGCCTTTTTCTTGGAGGATTCTAGTATCTTTCCTCTAGAGGATTTTCTTACGAGGCCCTGCTCCTCTTCCCCTTTTGTTCTCTTCTTGCGCTTTTCCTATTTTCCACCTCTCATGCCTTCTTCTTTGCCAGGATGCTTTTCATCATCCATGGGATCTTAAGGGGAAAACAAATGCGAACATAGTGTGTATGTGCAGCCGTTGTGTCCTCGTTGGCGTGTTGTGCGTCCCGTTTTTATCGATCCTTTCGCGATCTGTACCTCTTCGACGGACCCGACCATGCATCCGCTATTTTCAGTATACTTCTTTCCCTGCTCCCTTCTCTTCTTCCCTTTTCTCTAGGAAGCTTCCTGCATTCTTTCGCCTTCTCCGGCGTTTATGTATTTTACCCTCCCTCCAGCGCTTCTATATATTTTTTTTTAGCATCTCTGCGTTTTCTCCTCTCTATCGTCTCCTCATCCCCTACTCGTTCTTTGCATCATTTCTCCCCCTTTTGCTTAGAGCGTTCAGTATGCTTCGGATTTGAAAGATAAGAGAGAAAGGGTGTGTATGTGTTCTTTGTGATGCCAGGTCGCTTAATGCGACCATGAGGCCTAGGAAGTCCAAGCGATCAGAAAAGAAAAGAAAAGAAAAAAAAAACAATGGTGTGTGCCTTTTGTGATGCCAGGTCGCTTAATGCGACCATGAAGCCTACAAGATCCGATCGGAGAAAATCCTTTCTTTTCCTTACCTCCTTCCGTTTCGGCGTTCTCCTCCTTTTCTTGCTCCTCCCGATACCCTTTTCTAGCCGAATGCCCCCCTTTTATAAGCCACAGCTCAATAGGTTTTTCTCCCTTCTCTTCTTAGTTGTCTTTTGTCTTATTCAGCTTCTCTATTTTTGTCAACTATCGTGAGTGCTTTTCCATCTTCTCTTACCAGCCTGAGCATTTCCTTATGCGCTAATTGCCCGTCTGTCTCTTGCCAGCTCCAGCTGTTACCTCCATTCATTATTATTTGCGCTTGTTTTCCTGTAATCAGCTTTAGCCGAGGCTTCTTCATTGGTGATTTACCTGCCCTGCGTTCTTAGTTCTGGCAGTCAGATTACCTAATGCCGATGAGTCCCTTTTGGTTTGGCCCTCCTTTTCTTTCCTCTAAGGTGTTGGGTATTTTGTTTTCTTTTTCTTGCCTTGCAAAACGCCCATGCCAACTTTGTTCCTCGTTCTGTTGTTTTTTTTTTTTGCTAATGCATGAATTTGTTTTGTGGTCAAAATAGATTATAGATTTTGACCTTTCAATGATTCAACTCTTTAGCTTTATCCCACCCAGAATTGGAAACCTGGAATGACTTACCATGGTTTATAATATTACCAAATGGGCCTTCTCACTTCTCCTTCTTGAGTGCTAGTATTTATCTGAGCTTTTCTTTTTTTTCTTTTATTCCTCTCGCTTGGTTAATGTCAGGTACTATTGTTAAGAGGACAGTGCGCAGCAATTTCTCCAGCTTGCTCCTCACTCTTCCATTCACTAAACCCAAACCTGAATTTATTGATTAACACCCCTTTCTCTTTTTTTTTAACACCTGAATGTTTTAACATTTCACAGCTTTTGCTTTGCTGAGTTTAGCATGATTCGCAAGAGTAAGTTGAGTAAGTTTTGATGGATCGATTTTGTTGTTTGTTTGACTCTGAAGATTTGCTGTAGCATACGTGCATACGTCCTTCTATTCTTTGTGTGTCGCATTTAATTGTATTAATCAACTGTGGAATTTCATGTATGCGGCTGTTTTATAGTCATATTCCTTTTTGATCGAGCTGAAGAGTAGCTTTAGCTAAGTCCTTCAGGCTGGCCGTAATTTTGAGTCGCTTGAGATGTGCTTCTTTCTTAAACGAGATAGACGTTCCATTCAGCGGAGTCAACTACAATTGTAACTTTCTTCCTTAGTTTGTTCCTTATTTGCCTCATGCTTACAGTCTTACTTTTAATGGCTCAACAGTTACCTGGGTGTTGCACGCAACACCTCCGAGTTGTCATTGAGGCAGTTGTTCCATCGTGTGAGCAACGATGGAAACACTCTGTATCAGAGTGCAGGCTCGTCATGGAGCATTATATGGTCATCGCTCTTGATTGCATGATGCATGTGTTGTTATTATATTTTATCGATGTTGTCGTTGATGTTGTTGCTTATCACCTTGAGTTACAGCGTACATTGGTATCTTGTTTTATCATAGTTTGTTGATAAAGTACCATATCTGTTGATTCCTACTTAGCCTTTTGGGCTAACTTCCTTTGCTTTGCCTCAGGTAAGGAAGTTGCTCCTGATACTGCTGGTGATAGCTAGATCAATTGAATAATTTCCTTACAGTAAACACTAGCCAACTTATCTAATGAATCAATTTTCTTCACAGGTAAAAAATGTGCTGATTTTGTCAATCGATCTACTATTACCCATATAGTATCATATCCTTTTTGTGTTCTAGGAAGACATGACACAAAATCCATTGTAATTCGCTCCCATTTCCACTCAGGAATAGGGATATTTTGTAATACACCAGCAGATCTCATATGTTCTGCCTTAACCAATTGACAAGTTAAACAACTTAAGACAAATTTTGCTACATCTCTTTTCATACCTCGCCGCCAATATACCTTCTTCAGGTCTTTATACATTTTCTGACTACCAGGGTGTATAACAAATTGAGATTTATGAGCTTCACTAAGCAACTCATCTTTCACTGGGTGTTTCTCAGGTACCCATAATTTATTCTGAAATCTCATTACTCCTTGTGAATCACAAGTAAGTCCAGGTATCTTACTTTGTTTCATTTTACTCATTAGAGCTTTCAATTGACTACTTTCACTCTGAGCTTCCTTAACTTTATGCATAATAGCTGAACCTGCCATTAATGTAGTCATGTATCCCCTTTTAGTACAGTTTTGAATCTCTAATCCCAATTCAGATACTTGATTGGCCAGTTCAGACTGAACTATCAATAACTGTGCTAGCATACCTCTCGATTTTCTGCTCAAAGCATCTACTACTATATTTGCCTTGCCTGGGTGATAGTTAATAATACAATCAGAATCTTTTAAAAAGTTCATCCATCATCGTTGTCTTATATTCAGCTCTTTCTGACTAAACAAGTATTTTAAACTTTTATAATCAGTAAATATCTCAAATGTAGCTCCAAACAAATAATGTCTCCACATCTTTAATGCAAATATAATAGCTGCCAACTCTAAATCATGAACATGATAGTTTCTTTCATGATCCTTCAGCTGACGAGAGACATATGCAATCACCTTACCATATTGCATTAACACACCACCTAATCCCTGACTTGAAGCATCTGTATACACAATAAATCCCTTATCACTATCAGGTATTGCCAACATTGGTGCACTAACCAATCTGTTCTTGAGTTCTTGAAAACTATAGTCACATGCATCATTCCAGACAAATTTCTCCCCTTTTCTAGTCAATTATGTTAAGGGCGTCGCAATCTTTGCAAAATCTTCTACAAAACGCCTGTAATATCCAGCTAACCCAAGAAAACTTCTAATTTCTTGAACTGTCTGTGGCCTTTCCCATTCCGTAATAGCAGAAATTTTCTGAGGATCCATGGCCACTCCTACACCAGAAATCACGTGTCCTAGAAATGACACATTTGATAACCAAAAATCACATTTACTAAGTTTACCATATAACTTTTCTTTCATGAGGGTTTCTAGAACAGCCCTCAAATGTTCTGTATGCTTTGCTTCACTACCAGAATATATCAAAATATCATCGATAAATACCACCATAAACCTGTCCAAGTATTCTATGAATACTCTATTCATGGGATCCATAAATGTGGCCGGTGCATTTGTCAGACCAAAAGGCATCACCAAAAACTCATAGTCTTCATAACGTGTTCGAAAAGCTATTTTTGACACGTCTTCAGCTTTGATCCTCAACTGATGGTACCATGATCTCAAATCAATCTTTGAATAAATACTGATACCTCTGAGCTGATCAAACAAATCATCTATTCTGGGCAATGGATACTTATTCTTGATTATAACTGCATTTAATTGTCTGTAGTCAATACACAATCTCATTGATCCATCCTTCTTCTTTACAAGAAGTACTGGAGCTCCCCAAGGTGAAACACTGGGTCGTATAAACCCCTTTTTCAGCAAATCTTGCAATTGCTCTCTTAATTCCTCTAACTCTTTAGGTGCCATTCTATATGGGGTCTCAGAAATAGGAGCAGTTTACGGCTGCAACTCAATAGCAAAATCAACCTGTCTCGTTGGTGGCAAACCAGGTAAATCATCAGGGAATACATCAGTGAACTCCCTAACCACAGGTATCTGATCAATAGGAATACTAGATTTCTTCTCATCGCCAACAATAGAGAGCAGATACCTTTCACATCCACTACTCAGAAGCCTTCTAGCATGCATTGCTGATATCATCAGAGCTACCTGACCAGTTACTCCGGTAAATTTCCACATAGGTCCATCTGGAGGAGTAAAAGTCACAATATACCTGCGACAGTCTGCTATCGCATATTGGGCAAACAACCAATCCATACCCAATATGATATCAAAATCGGAGAAGTCTAAAATCATCAAATAAGTATGAATAACTCTATCTCCAAAATCCAGTGGACACTAACTAACTGCCAAATAAGATCGTGTCACACCACCAGTTGGCATGAACACAATTAGATCATATACTGCTTTTGTGGGTTTTATTTTCAATCTCGCCACAAAGTCAGTAGCTATAAAGGAATGAGTACTACCCGTGTCAAACAACAAACATGCAGGAGAACTATAAACAGAAATAATACCTTGTAAGGTCGACTATGGGCTCGTCGAACATCCTCCTGACCGGTCGTATATACACGGGCTGGACCAAGAACTGGTGGTGGCTAAATATCTCGAGCCTGCTGATATGGCTGCGATGGTGGTCGAAACTGTCCCGATCTGCCTGGACGTCCCCCACATCTAGGTGGCTGACTATACTATGCTACCTGACCTCGCTGCTGTGGACAATTAGTCTTATAATGCCCAAGCTGTCCACAAGAAAAACACCTTACTGGAGAGGTACAAGACTTCGCCACATGCCCCTCACTACCACATCTGTAACATTGCTGAGCAGGAGTAGAGCTAGATCCTGCTCCCTAGGTTGACTCACGAAAAGTCACACCAATAGGCCTCTGCCTATAACCACCCCTCTGGGTCATCTGCCTTTGACTGACAGGTGGTCTGAATCTCTTTTGAGGAGGTTGCATTGGTGTCTTGCCCTTGGGTGACTCTTGAGCATCCTCTACTAGGCTGGCTTCTATCTGTAATGCTGCCTCCACCACAGCTAAATAATCTTCTCGAGGTGAAAAGAACATCTGATTACGGATAGGTCTGTCGAATCCTCGAATCAAATGGCCAACCTTTTGTCTCACTGGGGTTACCATCTCAGGAAACATCTCTAACAGACGCTTAAATTCATCCACATACTCTGCCACCAACCGACCAACTTGTCTCAACTCCAGGAATACTTGCCTCTGGCTATCCCAGAATGACATCGAAAAGTACTTAGCAGAAAATGCTGTCCTAAAGGCAGTCCAAGATGTGACATTTACTCCCAAGGTAAGTTTTTTTTGTATTCCACCATATTTTTGCTTGACCTGCTAAAAAGAAAGCTGCTAACTTTACCTTATGTGTCTCAGGGCAATCCATAACATCTAATGTCTCTGACACACTCTCAATCCAGTCTCGGGCAGCCCAAGGATCTGTCAGACCCCTAAACATGCTGAACCTACCCCTACCTAAGGTAGAAAACTGGGTCAGCAAACTCGTAGTCCCCGCAGGTTGGCCTATCTCCACTGCCTCTGGCACTGGTTGCACCACCTGGGCAGCACTCCCAGCCTCAGCAATAACAACAACAACAGAGATGCCCCTCACATCCCTTGAAGGCCCAGCCTGTGGTATCTCGACTTGCAGCTCGGACACAGCTGCCTCAACTGGAGCATCCAATGATATCAGCACCTGATAGATAGTTAGAATTATTTGTGCTGATATATGTTGATACATGGAGTTGGTATTGTGATTAGTAATTTTGGTTGATCGAGTGTATCGATCTTTTGGTATGGTATGGTGAGCGATCAGATGCATTTTGATTTCGTTTCTGATCGGCTGATGTTAGTAGTGTACATATGGATATTTTGATCGTATTAGTTGGTTTTGTTTTATTGTGTTGTAGATATACAGGTTGAGTTCTGATTGTGTTGTGTCATATGATCAGTTATAGAGGGGATGCTGTCCTGTGGATTATTACTTGTCGTGCTTCACGAGCATTTTGCTAACCTTGGCTTGGTTAGTGCTCGTTTGGGGCGTGACATTTCGGACATAAAATCATCCCTAAATTGGAAACCCTAATCACCGTTTAAAATTTATCCCCAAATCAGAAAATCAAACCCTAAATCAGAATTTACCTCTCAGTCAACTTTTAATTTTGACTGCCGCTCGAAATAATTTCGTTTTCGCTGCCGTCAGCCGTGCAATTCGCCCGCTGAACTGATTTTCGCACTTGCTGACGTCACGCCGACATTGGCCACCAAAATTCGCCGTGCGCGCCGTTGCCGAGTCGCCGCTCAATTCACGAATTCGAAACCGAATTTGTTTCCTGTGGATGCTGACGTCATCCCACGTCAGCCGTCCGAATTCTTCTCCGTCGCATGATCCGATTTCGCGAATTCGATTTTGACCAAGTCAAAATTGTCACGCTCACCTCAAACCGAACGCCGAACCATTCGTCTTCGTCTTCTCGCGTTCACCGTCGCGCGTCGAATGCCACCTGCGTTCGATGCTGCTGTCGTCGGAGAAGGGTGTACCGGCAGGGAAAAGACTACTGTCCCTCGCCCTCAGCCTTGTTGACGCCGATCACCGTCGCCACCGCTGGCGTTGCTAAAATTGTCACCGCCCCAAGAAAACTCAGAAAGTAGGGGGAAGGTAGAAGATTGACGAAGAAGCTTCATTTTATTCCCTGTTAAATTGTACTAAATCAACTATAATCGTAAACTATAACAGGATCAACTATAACTAAATGCGGTAAACTATTAACTAATTCAATTATAACTAAAGGTGGTAAACTATAACCGGATATTGCAAACTGTAATTGGATGTTGTAAACTATAATTGGATGTTGTAATATATCATTGGATACTATAAACTATAACTAGATAATGTAAGCTATAATTTGATACCATAAATTGTAACCGGATGGTGTACACTATTATTAGATAATATAAACTAAACTATAATTGGATGCTGTAAACTGTAACTAAATGTTGTAATATGACTTGATGCCAAACACAAATATGATATAAGCATATAAAATTGGTTAACTAGGTTGGCATATGTGTTATCATCGAAATCGTACCAGTAGGTGGTGAACACACCCACTATAGTGTACCATGAGTTCAATGGTTGCTTTAGTTTGGAGCCACCGAATCCGCTACGTGGATATCTTGATCACATTCAGGACAAACTAGTATGCTATAACATGAAGTATAAAAAAACACAATGCATAGAATGCTCTACTAGTATTATGGAGTATGGTAATCTATGCATAATAAAATAAACTGGACAAGGCTACATAAAGGTATGCATATAACATCTATGCATGATACAATTGTAAGCACTAGATTACTCAACAAGTTTGGAAACTAATAAAATCCAACCATAGAGAACAAGAATATGATTTGAAAACTTACAAAACTAACAAAACAGAAGCTAAAGATAATTAGTACAACTATCATGTTGAGAATACATGCTACAAGCACAATAACTAGTATAAAAGATGTACATGGAACAAATGATATCACTACATATAACTGGTTCACTATCATTATAAACTAATAAGAAAACCTGCTATAATTTGCTAGCAAAATTGTAGAAACTAGCTTGAGGTGCCAAAGATATAGAGATAATTAAAGATTAATAGGTAAGCCTAATCAGATAAACCAATCAATATGCATAGTTAGTTTATATACAGATATAGTTAAATTAGTGTCTAATGGGCAAACAAGCCCATAATCTAATAGAATATAGCCTCAAACCTAGAGAACCAGTGTCAGTTCTACTGAACCTGTTACATTACACTGAACTGAACAAGATTTTATATAAACCAACACTTGAATATGAAATCACTCACAATCTATTAATCTTTACTCGGCAAACTAGATATCAAAAGAGAGGAAATTTTACAAGCTTTCTATCGGCTACTTGAACAAGCCAAAATTTGACCAAATCAGGTCAAAGTAGTTGAAATACCATAGTTAGGTCAAATGTAAAATTGGACTACCAAATCTATTGAACTGATCCAAATTAGAAAGCTGACTTAGACCCGAATCAAAATTGGTCGAATTCCAAACTCAGTGAGTACCTGAACTAGTTCAATTGTCCGCCAAGCTGCTACTTGAGCTCTGTCACACAGGGCTACCAGAACTGAGGTCCGTGATAACTTCGACGAGGTCTCTAGTGCACGCTGATGTTTCATTCACCTCCCAACTTTCATAGATGAACGTTGGCTGGGAACGACGGCTTCTGTCCTTCTCACGGTGAGTTTTCCATCATCTGCCAAAAACTCTAGCAAGAGTTGATAGGACTAGATGGCAGGGTCATTGGTATCAATCTCTAAACTCGATACATAAGCCACACAACCTTTCGGAAAAGGATAGGGAAGAAGAATACCCGGGTGCGATATTGGGCAAACGTAGTGGGCAAAGAAATCCTTCACCGGCTTTGTTGGAAGATGAACCGCCACCTAACAGTGTTGCAACTCCGATAACTCACAAAAACCAAATCCGCAGCTCTCCCTTCATCCTCAGTAGCTCATCGGTAGGCGAGGAGATGAGGTGCAGTTGCTTCATTTCCCCTTGATCTCGTAAGGGAAAAGGAGCTTCGTAAGGGGAAATGAGCTTGAAAGAATCAACTCACCGGAAGAATTGTGGATGTGGGCAAGCTGCCTCCGTCGAGTCATTCGTAATCAACAAAAACTCGCACAAATTTAATCTAAAGTTTGCCCATTTGGTTGTTGCATTGTGCTCGACCTCATTTATAGTGGAAATTCTAAAAATTCCCTAAAATTCATAAAAAAATATAGAAAATTATTTCTTATATTCTAAAAATTATTTTATTAATATTTGATAAATAAAATGTAAAAATTTGGGTATTACAGTATTGGTATGATATATGTTATACACAATATGTAAAATATTGGTTACTTAATAGTGCGATACTATATGTTAGCATATATCATACTACTATACCAATTTAATCAAATAACAAGACACTAATTCAAACCAATATTTTCAAGTTTAAACCTTGATTTAATACTGAGTTTTGCATCATACAAAGTTGTTAACTAAGAAAGAATAATGATGATTTAAACCTAACACAAAGTATTACTAATCGAAATCAATTATTCACACACATATTGTTTATTCCATGTTACTACAAGGAAAACCATTATATGGCATCAATTATAAAAATAAAAAAATTAGAACCATCAAATTTATTGACCAGGTCAAGCTTAAATGGGTCACTGGTCATGTTGATATGACCCATTGACTTAAATTGCTCAGCTTTACCTCTCATATGTTGATGCTACCCACTGACTTGAATTACTAGCTTTTAGTTCTCATGACAAGGGATATTTTTTAGACTTGCTATTTCATAATAAATTTTACCTCTCATATGTTGATATGACCCATTGACTTGAGTTGCTATCTTTAGCTCTCATACTTGAGAGGACCTTTATAGACTTGCTATTTCATAATAAATTTGATGGTTCTAATTTTTTAATATTTTGTGGTTTATATCATCTCTTAAATTAGATGGTTTATAGCAAAAAATGATTTGACCCACTAATCAGACACAATCGGATACAAAGTTAAGCAAGTTTAAATTAAACTCAATCATGTTATGGTCATAATCGAGTTAACCATTTTATGACCTAAAATTACTTGGCTTCAGTTGGGTAGTAAACAGGTTGAATTGTGTAGCCTGTTTATAAAATATTATATTCAAAATAGTAAATATATTTTTTAAAAATATTTAATTTTATATTTATTTTATATATTTATCTATCTATTTATAAATTAAATAGATTATGTGGATTGGGTCAAGTTGACTTGTTTATAAATAGATTGTGTTAATGTCAAGTTAAATTGACCCAATCAATAAATATATCTAGATTTAGGTTAGACTTAAATGGGTCAGGAGTTATGTTAACATGATCATTTATGATTATTGACTCGAATTGCTAAACATTAAAATAATTGTTTGAAGCAAAATCAACAAACCAATCTTAAGTCCACCATAGATGTGGATCTTAAGAAGAGTAGTCTTTCTAAGTTGGATAATCAAATGGAAAAGTTAAAGATGCTCCCAAATTTTCTTCAAAATAACAAATTAAGATATCTTGAAGGACCCGAGCAATAAAGGAGCACTCAAAGGATACCTTGAAACTAACTATGGTTAAAAGTAAATATGGTGCTGACTCATCTTCTCATATTTGAATCATGAAGGCAGCTAAATTGACTATCATAAGTCAAATTACGCCATGAACTTGCTAATTCAATGTTTGCTAGAACTACATAATAATCAATGTCCTTTTTGAAGAACAACAACATGCAAGCCGAATGAAGGTACAAGAGCAAAAGGTAAATGACATAATAATAGTTTTCTATTATAACAAATAATAAGATTTTAAATATTAGTCCATTATCAAATCGATATATACTATTCAATACCAAATTCACACCAATACACAATACTAGTATATATATTCGGATTAAGAGTTTTGCCCTCTTGATACTTCCAATTCAAAGGTTGACTTTAATATTTTTAGCTTGATTTATTAATCTTTTGACAACTTTCACTAAGATGTTGATTTAGTTATTAAAAGGTAGAATAATATCATACTTTCTAATTTTTATTTTCAACTACACATGTACTTGACCTTGTCTCTATAAAAACATTTGAATATCTAGAAAGTAATGAGGTTTTTCAAAAAGTAGATCCGTCAAACTAACACAATTTTTGTTTTTTTTTTTTATTTTTTTTTATTTTTTACTTTTGAGCGGATAATAATTGTAAGAGAAAACAGAAATGAGCTCCTGCTTCTCGAACTCACATGATTTGTCTAGGCGGATGATAGAAGTTGTTCTACTAAGTAACGAAATTGAACAAAAATTATTACCAAATGGGGGTTTGAGTTTCATACTTGGTCACACAAGCTGCAGCTATCACACATCAATGCCACCTACTAATCTGATTGCACGTCCACGTTTTGGGTTTCTCGTTGGCTTGCTCTTTTCATCCAACCACAAATCGCAATGTTTATCTAATTTTCTTTCTAAATCAACTTTGTTTTTGTGCATACTTCTTTCTATCCTCAGTGCTTCGTACCTGTTCTCAATCAAACCCTTTGACACATTTGTCAAAGTGGAAGTAGGGAAAAGTCAACCTCTATCTCCAACAATCCAGATTGTGGCAATCTTGATTCCTCGGTGCTGAATCTAGAATTAAAGCTTAATTGCCTTGTTAATATTATAGCGCAACCACCAATCTGATGGAGTGGGCAATATCGTATCTGCTTGCCACTTCTCCTTGTCCTTTTGACTTTTTCCTATTCTTTGCCCGTTGACAACTACAACTACTGCCAACAATTATTAATTATCAGATAAAAACAGTGACTCGATCAAGGTAAAATCACTTCACAACCACCCCCAACTGTCCTCGATTTAACAGATTAAAATGAGCTTACTGGCGCCCAGGCGATGATTATCGAATTGTTATGGAAAGCATGTCTTTAAAGATAAGATTGTACATCCCAATTAATCAGCAAAGAAAAAGATAGATTGATCGCCGTGGTTTGGAGACTAAATCTGATTACTGTTTATATTCCATGGTTTCTGAAGTGTGCGATGCTTCTACTTGTCAAATCCAATGTCAGCTTGAGTGTTACGGCGTAGCACTCTTTCTCAACGACAGGATCGTCGCTCGAATACGTCATGCCTCACCTCTGTTTTCTCCTTTGATACCTTTCGTGAATCACAAGCGGGATCATCGCCTTCAGTTGCACCGCCATGGACGATGAGCGAGGCCGCGACATCCGCAGCGCTGGTCTTTCTCTCGCGCTGAATTCAGAAGCAAAAAAATCTGCGGATGGGCGTCTGTTGATCTGTGGAAAACGCCCCCCGTCAGGTTCTGTTTTCACGCTGGAGATTTCGTCATCTTCCGGTGCGGCGCCGAGCGTTGAACCATCTCTTACACTTGCTCTTCCTTGCGACGACTATGCAACCAGCGCTGGCCTTGTCAGGGAGAACGACGCCAAGTGTCGGATTAGCGACGATGAGGAGGAAGAGGAGGAGGAGGAAGAAGAAGCTGGCAGTGCTGCAGGGAGAGCCAAGAAGAAGCTTAGGCTGACCAAGGAGCAATCAGCCCTTTTGGAGGACAGATTCAGGGAGCATACTACTCTTAATACGGTTGGTTACTTGATTAATCTCTCGTTTTGTTTAATAAATATTGGATCGAAATTAAGCGCACATCATCCTTTGATCCGCCTGGATCAGAAGCAAAAGCAAGCTTTGGCGAAGCAATTAAAACTCCGGACTCGGCAGGTAGAAGTGTGGTTCCAGAACAGGAGAGCAAGGTCAGAGAGTTGAAATTTACCGGATGTAATTTGATTCAGCTCCATGATTGCAAGATTTAGTTTCTTTTTAAGATCCATCTGACCGAATGAACATATGATTGGGTGCCGCAGGACTAAGCTGAAGAAGACAGAACTAGAGCTGGAGATGCTGAGGAAGTGGTGCGGCATGCTGAGGGAGGAGAACAGGAGGCTGCAAAGGGAGCTGCAGCAGCTGATCAAGTCCCCGCATAAACTTGAGTCCCCGAGATACATGCAACTGCCAGCGGCGGCGGCCGCCTTCGCGATATGCCCGTCGTGCAAGAAAACCGTCGCCGTCGCCGCCCCCTCTAGTGACGATGACGGCGGTGCGGAAAAAGGCAGGTCTGCCGTGGCGGCGCCACCTCCCAAGCCGCACTTGTTCATCAAACGCTTCCCCCAATCTGGAGAATGTTAAGCTTGTAAAATCTAAAAGTTTGACTGTACACAAAGCTCAGTTGCATCCAATGGCAGATCACGCCATTGAACTCCTTCCAAAAAAGTTTAATTCAGAAAAAAAAAAACATGTAGAGCTTGGGATTGACACCAGACTTGCATTTATTCATGTATATTCATTCTATCCTCATCGCCACGACTGCAATTACCTGTGATTTCGTAACCTTAGTTCATTCAACCTTTATTAATTACTTGTCTATATCAATTTTTTTTTATTTGTAAGCTTGGATTAAATGGCAATTGTATTGAAAAATTAAGGTGAAGGTAGATTGCACCAAGATAATGTTCAAGCATTTAGCATATGATTTGGCAAGAGCAATGATTTGTTTTCAACAAATCATTTAATTGGAATATGATGAGTCTTAATTGTGGATGGAGATATGCATATGATATGAAAGGGAATGCACTTCTTTTAATTTAATTTACCACGCATTGCCGCATGGATATATATATATATATACATTTATACATATTTATTAAGTGAATTTGCTCTAACACGTTGAGGCGCAAACTAGTTTGCATGCATGCATGACATTGCATGGATAGACTCTGATTGCCAATAATTAAGGTGGTGGAATGTCCACACAAATGATTCTTATGTTTGTTCTTATCTTCTCTCAACATAATGCATGCCCAAGTTAATAACTAATTATTTTGGGTTGATAGAGCGGGATTTTGTTTTGTTTTTACTAATAAGTTTGTGGGAGAGCAAAGTCAAATGGACTAAATAATATACATAAAGTCAATGTGTAGGGACACATAGTAATTATTTTGCTTTCTAAGGGATAAGAAATGAATGGCAATAATTAATCAAAATGAAATAGCATGAGAATAGTTACAATTGTCAACCTGGTTGACTTCACGAGATTGGCTGACCCTAAATAAAGGAAGTATCAAGGGGGCCACTCCCACATGATGTCTCCGGACAAGTGAGCTCTACTCCTCAAAAGGACCTATACCTACACCTATATGTCTATTTATATAGGTAAGAGGGTCCTACAAATTACAATAACCAGAGTCATCCTTATTTTGGTTCTTTTAGAATATAAGGCGGCCATCCATGTTGTCTACTTCCTGTCTTCCTTCACTACTTTGTATTAAAAATCAAGTCCCACATTCTTGGAAGACTAAAGTCAAATTTCATAGAGATTATGAAGGTTGTGAGTCTTGTGTGCCGCCACTATAATGTTATTATATTTTGACCAACAGATAGAAATCTCCGGAAATTTATTTATAAAATTTGAAAACAATTATATAAAAATAAAAGGGAAAGGGAAGAGAGTCCTACCCAAAATATTATTTTTTTAAACAAATCCTTCTTATTTTAATATGATCCTATTCATTTGATTGTAATTGAAGCTTGTAAATTTCAGTAAGAGAAGAAAAAAAAGAACAGAAAAGTTATTTTTTTTTCTTTTTCTGCAAGAGAAAGCCTTGATTAATAATTTAATTTAGTAATTAATATGTTTGACATATTGCCAGTCTCCTCAATCATGGTTCCTATGTACTTGATGAGACATCTCACCACATTTTGAAACTTTTTCCATTAAAAATCAAATTCCTAAACAATAACATGTATTTATTATTTTTTTTTTAATTTTTTTTATTTTTAATAGTACAATTTAGAAGGTGTTAGTTGTAAGTGCCTTTTGTTGATAATAAAATCTTAAAATAAAATTCTCTTAGGATATCGGAATAAGAGAACATTTATTTTGGGGTGAGCTTGCTACTTAAATCCTTTTAGTAGTTATCTATGTTAAAGGTGTTTTATTTCCCCTTAAAAAAAAATAATTGTTCTCAATTTATTATTTGAGAAAGGAGGTTCAAAATCTATTCTTACAATGTGTTAATTCTCTCGGTTATGATCCATTATTGGTCAACCACAATTGGTTTTGACTATGATAAAATCAAGATGACAAATCTAAAAGAGGCATGTACATAATCTGGTAGAATACAAAAATAAAGAGTGGGAGTGTGATTTTATGATAAGCCACGGCTCTTGGATCGAAGCCACCATTAATGATTTAGTTCAAGTCAACAATTTGGATTTTGAAAAAAAGGAAAAGAGGCTGGTGGAGATTGAAAACTAATAACAATTTGGATCGAAGCCACCTTTTTTTTCTCTTTTAAAAAGGAAAAAAACTAATAACTTACCAGGGGACGGAACAGAGGCTGGTGGAGATTGAAAAAAAAAAAGGGCAGTGTAAATCCTTGCAGAGAGGGCTGGCCAAAAAAATGTATAGAAGCCAGAATTTATCAACAGCGACGACAACAAATTCTCCAGGGCAGCGACATAAAAGAGGAAGAGAACTCCGAGGGTGATTCGACTAAACAAAAGGGTCCAGAGAGGCCTTCGGCCTTCTCTTCTCCATTGACAAAGACAAAGAACATATTTGTCCAATTTTTTTTTCTCCTATTTTTTATCAATCTAATGAAAAAGTTAAATTCTGATATTAAAATTATTGACGGAGAAGAAAACTCCAATAAATAAAATTGTTAATGGAGAAGAAAACTAAATCAACTAACGGAGAGACAACTCCGATAAATAAAATTACTAACGGAGAAAATAACTTTGGTTAAACAGATAATGTTGAAAAAAAAGGAGGAGACTCTTGGCGAATAAAATTAATCTATACCTAGCAAAGTTAATGAGGCTTCGTTACTATAAAGATTGAAGGCAACAAAAAAATAATTTCTAATTGAAAAGGAAAATTTACGACAGAGGGATAGACGATTTTACCTTGATTATCTTTTCCCCCGCTTCTGTGATGTCCACGGTGATTAAAAGAGTTGTTTTGAAGATGAAAAAAAATCAATTGATCGGCTCCTTTCCTAAGCCTATGCGAAGCCTGCAAATTCACTGTGATTGAAACGGAGTAAGACTTGCTCATCAAATTTAAAATTTATAAGCAGCATGTGATTTTGAATGCACGTTAAATACGAATCAGACCAAGTCAGTGGGTTTGACTTGGTAAAAATTAATTGAAAGGGAAATAATTTAGTGTGGCCGTCTCTGCACCACAATGAAGCCGCTGATCTCGGAATTACTACTATTTCCATCAACTCCAGCCGCGTCTATCTTCTTGTTGGATCGTTTATATTGTCACTGAGATTATTTGCTGTTCAAATTTACCGGCTGGAAGAGTACGCATTACTCAGTTAGAACAAAAAAACTGGAAAAAACAAGGGAGACACTCATGATTTAACTCTCGCCGAGAAAATGCTATTTTCTACTGCCTTTCTCCCTCAAAGACCGACGCCGGAGATTCTTTCTCCCTTAAAGATCGAACTGAAACTTTGAGTAAACCTTCTCCTCGAATGTGAGAACTTATGGCCAGAAAGATCCGGCCATCTGACGGCTGGATCGCCGGAAAATCACTCTATTCTGTTTTTCAGCCACGAACACTCGACGTTTATTCTCGTCGAACTCAACATCCGGCTATCGGATCATGCTGATATTTTAGCCACAGCTTCTCCTTGAAAGTGCAAACCTATGACCGGAAAGATCCGGTCATCCAACGGCTGGATCGCCGGAATCGAACGATTTTCCGGCGATCTTCCTTTCTCGCTTATTACATATACCTCTGAAGTTCTGCTTCACGTACGTGACATCCGGCCATCCGATCGAACTGAAAATTTGGCCACATCCTCTCACGGAGCTTGCGAATTTATGACCAAAAGGATTCGGTCATCCGACGGTCTGATCGCCGGAACCGAAAGCTTTTCCGGCGACCCTGTTTTTGTCCTTGTTTCGTACGTAAAATCATATTTTTATGGCTTTTGTTCGATGTCGACTCGCCACCAACCGACGTTAAGCTCCGTCCACTGCTCCGGCGAGATGCAGGAAGTCTCTACCCAGAGCCACCGAGTGTCTGTCTGACGAACGTGGGAAAACCGAAAAAGAAAAGCGCATGACGAATTCTGTTCGCATGCATCACAATGACAAACAATGGAAATTTGGATCCGACATCTAATTTTGTCCAGAATGATCTAATGACTTAGATTAACTTTAGAAATAATAGCTAGAATGATTCGATCGTTAAAGATATAACGATCCAAATTAAATCCAAAATTAATGATTCAAAATTATCTCGCTAGAAGCCTATTGAAAACTACATGTTTATGCTTAGTCATGTCGACTCTTCATGCCACAACTTCGAGCAACACTCGTTGTATCTTTGTCAAGCAATTGCCGTTGTATCTTTGTCAAGCAATTGCCAGCCTTACACTAAGGACTTTACGCAGCCAATTTCAACCTCTCTGATATTTTAGGCTTTAAAAGACTATTTCTAATATTTTAGCCTTCTCAAGGCTGTCTTTGACACATCAGCCTTTCGAAGGCTATTTCTATAATCTCGGTCTGTTCTAAGGCTGTTTATGATATTTTAGTTTTTCAAAGACTAACTTTGATATTTTAGCATTCCAAAGGCTATTTATGATATTTTAGCCTTCTAATAGCTATTTCTGATATTTTAGTCTTTCAAAGACTAACTCTGACATTTCAGTCTCTCAAAGGCTACTTCTGATATTTTAGCTTTTTAAAGGTTATTTATGATATTTTAGCCTATAAAAGGCTATCTTTGATATTTTTGCCTTCTAAAAGTTATTTATGATATATTAGCCATCTGCAGGGTATCTTTGACATTTTAGTTGTTCAAAAGTTATTTTTGATATATTAGCTTTTCAAAGGCTATTTTCGCTATTTTAGCCATCTCAAGGCTATTTATGATACATCAGCCTTCTATAGGCTACTTTGAACGTTTGGCCCAATGGCTCGTTCTCCTATCTTGAATGATTGGCCCAATGGCCCATTCATCTATTTCGGACGTTTGGCCCAATGGCTCGTTCGCTTGATTTGAACGTTTAGCCCAATGACTCGTTCTCCTATCTTGAATGATTGGCCCAATGACTCATTCATCTATTTCAAACGTTTGGCTCAATAGCTCGTTCTCCTGTCTTGAATGTTTGGCCTAATGACCCATTCCTTTATTTTGAACATTTGGATTATCGACGTTCGTTTGATTTGAATATTTGGCCCAACGGCTTATTCATCTATTCTGAACATTTGGCCCAAGGGCCCCTGATTCTATTTCAAATATTTGGCCAAAAGCTCATTCACCCATTTTGAATATTTAGTTCTTCAAAGGCTAATCCAGAATATATCAACTCTGTAAGTTGTTGTATGGTGTTAACAGTATTGTTTGGGAGGTGCGTACATCGATACTATGTATCGGGGCGTAGTTCCTCAATATTGTTATCGTATCATTCACAGCAGAAATCAGATTTCTCGAACTTGAAATCAGATAGATATTTACAAAAATAATATCTATTGAACTCGAAGAGATAAGTATTCACATATCCTTTATAGGCCGAATATTTATCGAATGGCATGAAAATACTCACATGTTCTCCATAGGCCGAATATTTGTCATATCGAAAAGATAAGTATTCACATGTCCTTTATAGGCCGAATATTTATCGAATGACACGAAAATACTCACATGTCCTCCATAGGCCAAGTATCTATCATATCGAAAAGATAAGTATTCACACGTCCTTCACAAGCCGAATATTTATCGAATGACACAAAGATATTCATATGCCCTTTATAGGCCGAATATCTGTCATATTGATCAAATCTGATTTGTTGAACCGTTTCTAGGAAAAGCATTGATTACTTCTGACTTTTGTCATTTAGCTATCTCTTGGCTAATGATGAGCTTTGTATTGAAATGAAATTATACGCCTTTTTATGGCAGATGTTATGAATGATGAATGATATTGTTCTTCCGAATATTTGTGTTTGTTTGATTTTATATGTTTAGATCTCTTAATCAAAGGTGTCCTAAGCTACTTAGGGATAATAAACAATGAATGCTTGCGTTTATTGGAAGCCATAACCCACTTAAATAAAAACCTTATATCCATAAGGTGAATTTGAAATGGTCGCATGATATTTTAATATGGAATTGAAATTGAACCATTTTTTACCCAACAATCTACACAACACTTGGTTACCTAATGTTTACCGTGGGCATGATAACTAGTACACCTAAGGTGCATCCTTCCTAGTCCTCTCATGCTAGGGAAAGACCTCTCAATGCTTTAATGCCCACATTGGATATGGATGTCTCATGACATTATGAACCTAGCTCACGTACCACTTTAATGGGCGAACAACCCAACCCTTAGAGCATACTTCAACCCTAGGAGTCGAAGAGCTGATATTGAGGTGTCAAACCTTCCTATCAATGTGAATTCCTAGGGAAGTTCAGCTTGTTATCTCTAGAGTAATTTTTATCTATTGAGTGATAGCGCTTCCACTTGGCACCATCGGATCAATAAGGCCGACTTTCATCCTTGCTTAACGTGTATATATATAGCTTCAACAGATGCATCTCCTCTTTTGGCACTTGCAAGCCTGTAAGCACATAAAATTATAGCTCTAAATGGCGATGTTGATAGGAAAGAATTGGAAAACCAACAACTTTTTTGCTTTGTGAAGTTCTGATGATGGATTTCATGTCAGACTCAACAAGCAGAACATGGCACGGACAATTTGATATTTTGAAAACTTAGTCGGAGATCTAACAAAGAGAACATGTCTTGTATGAATTTCTTTTATCATTTGAGATATTTGCGCAAATCAACTTTACTCCTTTTAATGTATTTTCTAGTACATGGCATGAGTTCTCAACCCGCCAATCTCAATTTTACACAATTATGCATAATGGAATATACAAATGTGTAAATCACATCGTCTTCCGAAAATGTGTAAACTCTCAAATGTGTATGTGCAAGAAAACACGATGGATGAATTGGTAGAGGAAGAGAGAACTCCAAGAAAAATGAAAATGAAAAAAGAAAAGACAAAAGACAAAATAAAAGATGCGCAAGAGTTTGGAAAACCTAGGAAAAAAAAGAAACGTGATGAGTAAAAAAAAAAAAAAAGAGAAAAAAGATTAAAATAAAGAATCGGCGAGATTTGAAAAATTAAAAAAATAAAAAAGAGGGAGAATGGAGAGGCTGTGCAAAAAAAGAGAGAAATATAATATTAAAAAAATTATCAAGGAAGAGAAAGAAAATAGGAAGAAAAAAAACTATTAAGAAAAAAAGAATTAAGTGGATAAAAAAGTAAAAAGATTTTCCTTATAATTTTTTATAGGAAAAAAAACTGTAAGAATTGAATTTTAATTGATATTTGTAGAGGGTGAGTTTAGGTTTAGAATGTTAAGGGCCCTACTCTCATTTTGTGTTTCGTCTAATTTGGGAAGATTAGAAAAAAGGAAACATGCACACTTTTTCATCTAGTTTTCTCTTCTTAGATTTTCATCCACTCTAAAATAGGAGAAAAAAATTACTACATTTCCTCTTTTCTTTTCTCTTTTCCCTCGAGGAAACAAGATATAGAGATTCATTGCAAGTGTTCTAAAAGCAAAAGGGGCATTACCTTAACCCATGCTCACCAACATATAACTGTGTACATAGCCGCCAACCTTCAATCTTTGCTGACAAACTTGTGATATGCAATTCCTGCTTGGGTGCTGAACCCTAAGGGTATGTTTTATTGGAGAGAAAGAAGAGAAAAATAGAAAGAAATTTTTTTTTTCTTGACTTGTTGAAAGGGGTGATTTGGAGGAAGAGAAAAATGGATCACTTTTCTGTCCACTTGTTTTTCTTCCTTTCCTCTTTACTCTTCTCTCTTTTTTTCTTGCCCCCCCAATAAAACAGGCCCTAAGGGATGTTTTGGGATGTTTTCTATCTGTTGATGGTCTTTGTTTTCACATTTGAATCTTGTTTGATGAAGTTCATGTACAAATCTATGTTTCAGAACGGTTGATCCAGTGTTTGGCTTGCTTCATTTGATAATAAGTTTTCTTGGCTTTTCAAAGGTAAGACCTCAAACCAAATTTATGTAGATAAATGTTTGTTATCCTTGTTCCATTGACTCATATAGTATAGTATCTTGTGCATATTGATGATTTGCTAGTTATATTATTGTTTTATCAGTTTTTAGTTTCTGTATACCAGTATAACCAGTTTTCAAGGATCCACGTGTGTGGACAGTTTCAGTTTTCAAGTATCCACGTGTGTGGACAGTTGCAGTTATCTAGTATCCACGAGTGTGGGCAGTTGCATGTTATTGAGCACATACCCAGTAGTATCCACTTTGTGGACAGATCGAGGTCCCAAGTTAGCATGCACCGGGATTCGTGACGCATGGTAGCGCATGTGTTCACCATGTAAGGTGAATGATTTACCTTATCATGCGTATTCGGGGTGACGACCCCACGAGCCAGTAGGTATTGCTCATAGTTGTTTCATTGCATGATATCAGCTTTTGTAAATAACCCAATCGATTCAGTTTATCCAGTTGCAGTATAGTTTTCAGTTTACAGTTTCAGTTTCAGCTTTCAGTTTATTGTATTCAGTTTGTTACAGTTTTATTGTTCATGCTTCTTGCTAGTTTCCCCTCCTTTGAATCTAAGGGACTACCCTTTCTTCTGGGGAGAGGCTTACTCAGCAATGTTTTGCTGAGTCTGGTTGATATTGCAGGTACTGGTCTGGACTAAGGAAATCAAGACATGGATTTAAAGTATTGCTTGATGACTTATTCTTGAAGATTTGTGAGACTTGTATTAAAAGTTATTAGCTGAGATCTGAGTATCGTAAAAGTGTACTCTGATGTGAAGTCTTGTAAAGAGAATTCTTGTAGCAATTAGACTTATATTGTTGTTCCTAGATTCTAAAGTAATAATAGATTCTTTTATTCTAGTCTTAGTTCCAGGGTGTAACAATCGCCCTCATCTGCGATCTAGAGCATCGTTCGACACTCGTCCAAGGCCTTATGGCTGCCGTCGCTGACGACGAAAGGTGGGATTTGGGAATTTTTTATTTTACTTTTTTTTTTATTTTTTTTACCGGGTATAGGTATAGAGCAAAAATAAGAAATATTAAATATAAGATTGATATATTAATCAATACAAATTTTTAAAATCAAAATAATAAAAAAGGTAAAAACAAGAGAATAAATATATACATTGATTGTTAGCATTTGCAATAAGTGCGGATATAATTATTTCTATCTTAATTAATAATATATAATAAAAATTAAATTATAGAGATTGAGATAAAATTATAGAGATTATTAGCATGATGTAATAAGTACAAATAAAACTTATATTTTGTGATGTATTATGATTTTTTCAATTTTATATATTATGTATGTAGGGTTATGCACTTAGGGAATGTTTGAAAAAAAAAAATTAGGATTAGTAGTTAACATATGCAAATGCAAGATGGAGTCTATGGAAGATGTCTAAGGTTAGACTCCTTTTGAATTTTCTTGGGGCATAGTCTAAGCCTTCATCAATGGGCTTTTCGAGCTAGTTAGCTATGTTAAGTAAATATTAATTTTGATGAATAAGTTGGACAAGTAAGTTTGATGAGAATTTGTTAACTCAACCTCTAAATCAAGTTAATACAAAGTAAAATGAGGTCAAGTGAACTTATATTTGACTCAACAGATCATATTGAACTAAACCCAATCCTCTTAGGATCAAATCAATTTGTGGCAATACTATAGACGAATGAATGAATGCCTAGTGGCATTGTTACATTCTTATTAATAACATGTCTTTTATAATTAGTGTAAATTATATTTCTTTCTTATTTCAGTCACAATCACACCCTCACATTTATGTTATTTTTTTCCAATTAATACTAGTAGTGGTGGTGCATTTTATTATAAGCTTATGTTAACGAGGAGAGCACCGTCGCCCTTGGCCACATCAAATACTTGCGACATTTTCCCGCCAGGCGTAACGACCTCCACGCTGTAACTGCCATAAAACCCGCGAAACTTGAACTCCCCCTGCTCCCCCACCTTCCCGTGCGACTGCGACAGCCACTCGTTCTTGAGCGCGATCAGCCTCCGCCCTGCCTCGTTCACCTCCCCCTCTGCGTCCACCAAATGCGCCTCCTCCCGGAACATGAACAGCTCCCAGAACCCCCACAGCATCACCCCCTCCACCGCCGGATGCGCGAACGCCTCCCTCAGCACCACCTCCAGGTCATCCGCCCTCACGTACTCGTTCGCCGCCGGCACATCCAGCTCTGTGAACCACACCGGCAGCCCTAGTACCGCGAGCTTGTCCAGCGCCGCCGACACTACCGGCCCCACTGGGCTTGTCACATGCCCCTGCAATCCGATCCCCCCGACCGGAGCGCCATCCCTCTGCAGGCCTAGGATTTGCTGGATGTACATCTCCGGGGACGCCCTCGTGTCCGCCGCGCCCTCCACGTTGTAGTCGTTCACGAACAAGGTTGCCACCTCATCCTGCTTGTTTGCTGCCTTGAACATGTTTGGTCTAATGCCGTTTCCGAGGCGGTCCCTGTAGAACGAGCCATGGAGCATCTCGTTGTTGACGTCGTAGTGCTGGAACTGGCCCTTGTACCTGGTGAGGAGCCCGTTGATGCGGTTGTCCACCGCCGCGGCCAGGTCGGTTTTGTTCAGGGACTTGACCCAGTTCTGCACGGTGCTCTCGACCTCCCAGAAGATGCAGTGGCCGCGGCACTCAATGCCGTTCTTCTTGCAAAGGTCGAGGAGTTGGTCGGCGTCGGCATAGTTGAGGACGCCCTGCTGTGGCTCGGTCCAGTACCACTTGAGCTCGTTCCCGAAGACCGCCCAGTTGAAGTGCTTGATGAAGAAGTCGACAAAGTCCTCGTTGTCCATGTCGGTGCGTGTGATGCATGATCCCAGGGGGAAGCTGTTCTTGATTTGTTTAACTATCACGAGTGATCCTGCTGGAATGCTGGCCTTCGAGCCTGAGAATTTTAGAACCACGTCCCTCTTTCTCACCTGTAAAATCATCAATATCGCATTTGTTTCAGCAAATTGTCATGGTAAAATATTCAAAAAATTTTGGCTTAGCAAATGAATGTCACACTACCTTGTCGGCTAAATTTTTGAGATGCTTGAATCTGGTTGTCCTATCTACAGGAAAAATCTGAAGGCCAGCGACCATGAGATCGACTCCGGCAGCGGCGCCTTGAACTGATACAATGGCTTTTGACGGTAGCTTCTCGATCCTAAAAGATCCACCAACCTCGTACCATCTTCCATCACTAAGCTCAACTTGGCCGCTGTTGATCCACTTTCCATCGAGGCTAAGCGAGACGCCTGCAGTTTGATTGCCACCTTGATGCTGGCCAGAGCGCACCCAAGCAGAGACTTGGTACGTAACGTTCAACTTGAGATTGCCGGCGATGTCCTGAGCTGGTCCCATCCATGTCTGCGTGCGACCCGTGGCGACAATGCACCGGCCATTTAAGGGTTCTCGTGTTCCCAGCGACTCCTTCGCCATTGGAGGAAGCACACGTGGTGCGCCATTGTTGGCGACGCTCAGCTTGCATGAACCGAGGGGGAACCACCCGTTCAAGCCGTCGACAAGGTTGCTGTTTCGGAGTATGTTGACTCCGTAAACAACATCCTGCAGAAGTGTACGTTCGTTGCTTCAGATTGAAGGCAATCAATCGATGTTTAGAATGGTAACGTGGAAGGCGTACGAACAGTAAAATCTGGAGGAGAAGGTGGCGGGCTCTTCTCGGCGTGTTTGACTATTAGATTGTTGAGAAGTATATCAGTGCCTGCAGGTGGCCCATCGATGTAGATAAAGGCTTTGGAAGCAGCGACGTTCAGAAGAAACTTGCCTTGCAATTGCACCCAATCCTTGTCCGATGCTTGCAATCTGAAAGCAAACTATCATCTTTAACATATACGATCAAAATTTGAAGGAATACACCCAAAGCAACTCACTTGGCAATTCCAACGTATTGGTTGCGGCCATTGGCTCCTTGAGCAAAGACAGAAACTTTCACTTCCGCCGTAGAAGCATTACCGCCGGCGAAAAGCCGGACTGTGGCAGTGACATCGTAGGCGAGCTTCCGCTGCACTCTGCCGGTGAGCTCCTGCTGAAACCCGCTCCAGTTCTGAATGCGTTCGGTGGCGGAGGCGAAGTACTTGTTCCCACTCATTGGGAGTATCCGTCCATCTTCCATCGCGTCGTGGACGGCAAGCTTGCATCCTCTTGCTGACCAGCTGCTGAGGCCATCGTCGAAGCTGGGGTTGAGGATTATGTTCTCGGCTTCCTCTTTCAAATTCATCTTCGACACCTGCACAAGTTAATGGAACGAAAACAGAACAATCCTTTGCTGTTCAATTTGGATGGAATTAACTATGATCTTGAGTACATACAGACCAATAAAAGTACCTACCTCTGAGTGTAATCCATGAATACTTGAATCAGCCATGAGAGATCCTATGAATGAAGGACGAGCAAGTGAAGAAGAACAAAGGATGATCTGAGAAGCAGCAAGTCTGTGAGAGTAGGCATTGGAGCCACAACCTATTTATATAGTTAACGATTCTTGCCTCTAGATCTCAAACTCAGATTGCAAGCAAACTTAACGTTGTTTCGCGTTGAAGTATTTCAACTGGATTGGGTAATTTAAGATACTAATAACAAGGATCTGAAGATTAAAGTAGGAGTTAAGGTGAAGAACTAAGATCCTTTTTCTTCAAGTGTTGGGTTACTTGAGCTCTGTCTTTTCATGTTGAATCACACATTGTGTACCATGAGCTGCAAGACTATTTCCATGCACACTTTGCCATGAGACTTGTAAGCGACGATAACAGGTTACTGCAAAAAGAAAGCCTTGTAATTAAAGGAAGATATGTGCGTGCATTACCAATGGCTAACAGGTCCTTAATGAGGTCCATGTGACACTGCTTAATGAAAAAAGAGTTACAGGGTGCGTTTGGCACGCCAGGATATACTTCTGCTTTTGTTAATTTAGACGAACAGCAGATACTAGAGCAAGTATGTAATTTACATGCTTTCCAAATTCAGCTTTGCGCTTTTTTATACAGTAGAAGTAGGCGGAAAGCAGGCAAAAAGTGGGCACCGAAAGCATTGCAAGAAGTGTTTGACATGAATTCTGCTCAAGCGAAAATCATTTGGTAAAGACTGTCCGCCAAACTTAGCTGAGCATCCTGTCACTTTTTTTTCTTTCAAAATTTCACATGTCGCGTAGAGGTGCAGTCCTAAAAAGGTTATTCACACTCTTCTAGACATAATATAACAACTAAAATTCTGTAACAATGTTACGAAGTAAGTACATACTAGTAGCTTTGCAACTGGCAAAAGATAAATTTTAGAATTTGGAGAGATTATTCTCTTAACATGAAATTTTTTTATTTTGCATCTTTGATTAAGCTAGAAGTTGAACTCTATAAGAAATATCCTCCAATTGCTCCAAAATGGAAATGAAGTAGTCATATTTTCATACAAGACCTTTGAGAGTCAGCTTCTAAAAGACCTTTATTGAGTAGTCTATCAAAAGGTATTTATGAGAACCAAATGGCCTTTTTTTTGTACTCTTAAGCATCTAGAAAAGATTGGTTCATTTCATCTTCTTAGTTAACTTCTCTAGGGATAAAATGTGGTTATCATATTTATATCTGAATGGTGTGCTTTACGTAGTTATATGAGCAATAATGTGAATATCTCCTGTGAAAACAGTAATCTGTTCATCAAAGAACGGCATTGTGAGACCAAAGAGTTCTTCAATACTCAGTATCTGTTTATGTTTTCACATCACATGCAATTTCTTTTGAAATAATAATAATAAAAAGGCTATCCATCTCACGCAAGATCAACTAATAAACCTTTGTAGTTATTCAGTTCCAATCAATCTACAAGCACATAACCCATATTCTTCAGCAATATCATTGAGGAAACTAATCTACATATGATCATAGTTTTGCACGCTGAAGCTTACTAGATCACATTGATATGATGAGACAAAACATCACCACAAATAAAAGGCAAGAATGTGCAGACATTGGAAATGCCAGCAATGAAAACTTATTCCATTCATTCGCATATGTGCCAATTCAGGTGAATCCCAAAAGCTAAGATCATTCTACATCTGAAACTCTGACTAATAATTAGATTGCTATTTCTCTTTCTTCTCTCACCTAAACATCTGTACACAATCTTCATTGCATATATATACGTCATGTTCGTGTTTCACTGTCGCTTGGCTAATGTTTTCCTGAGTCCTCTGAGAATCTTCGCAAACCACATGATGTTCATCACGAACAGTGCTGTAGGTACCAGAACGTTGAGGAGGTAACCAAAGGTATGCATCTGCAAAATCTTCCAAAGTAGAAACAGGAATGAACTAGTTGGGAAATACTAGCGTCCGAGCAATCATGAAAATAATTCATAGAGAAAAGTAATACCTGGTCGTAGTGCCAATAGATGTGGTAAAACAAGTAGATGAACAAAAATATTCTTGCGACCTGCAAATTAGTGGATCACCTTCAGTTCAAGAGCTTTCTTTTATGCTTGGTTGTGTTCAATTATTTTGTGTTAGTGTGCGATCAGGATGACAAGTTGAGTATCTTACTATCAATAACTAAGGTATTTATTGATTTAGCTACTTAGCTCCTACATACTTAGTGTATTTTGATGGATAAGAATAAGAAAATACACGAAAATTTGCACTTGTTTAAGTTATTGAGATTAATTGGATTATCTTTTATCCTAAGAAAGAACTTAAGCTAATAGAAAATAATCCAATTTATGTATTTGTAATTTTAAAAATACTCTTCCTCAATCAATCTACTAGCTTTGAATCATAGAAACTATCTTTTGGAAACCAATCTTGATCTTTAGCACTGATATCATACGAACAGTAATTCAAATAAGAGGTGAGCATAATTTATTAAGTTCAGAAACCTGACTAGACACCCTAATTCAAACCAATCTCAGGAAACTGATCTAACTCAGTCAAAAAGGTCAAAACTAAAACCACCAAACTGAAACTCTTATCATATATATATATATATATTAAGAGTAATTTTTTTTAATTGAAAGACAATCATGAGGACTAACCAAACCATTACATGACAGAACTAAGAATGCTGAGATAACTTTATAAACAATCAATCCCAGTTTGAAACTTTGAACCTCATGTGTCTCCTATATATATTACTCACAACAAGCAGCAACCACTACTTGCACATCTCCTGCCCACTTCTCATCATTCATATCTTATCAATGCAACACAACTACAAATCCTTCACTCAGTTCGTTGATTTGTTCTTGTTAGACCACTCTCCCATTTGTCTTCATTACCTCACACCAAACGACCTCAACTTAAGACCATTATAGGTAGACCATCGCCTACATCACCACCCATTTCCACCCCAAAAGATACACCGCTTACATCTCCTTTTTTAATTTAATAGAACCACTAAAACACAAAAATAGAAGGGTGAAGGTGCACACTTGTAGAATTAGGCTCAGTACTTAGTAGCTAATGGTACACTCTACATCACTTCTAGCATGTGATTTTATCAACACTATGAGCATAATTACATCCTTTGCAAGACAACCACATCTCCTCCAAATTCATCACTCGCCAATCAACCATTACAATTTCACCACTTTCCATGTCACTACACCTCTCTTTGCAACTGGTGGCCAGATCAAGTCGGCTGCCATTGGACTTTATTAGAAAAATCTGTTAGCTGGGCTTGATAACTTCCAGTCTTACAAGGGCTTTTGACTATTTCCCACTTCTACAATTTCACATTTTTTTATATATGCTTTAACAAGCAAATCCTCGGCACGCTCATAAATGATGACTCTTTCACACTCCCCTTTTGGAACTAGGATACGTCATGTGGCATATGGATGCACACCTTCTACACCAACACTGCTTCCTCCCTCTATGTCTCATCCATCCTCGCTAACCTAGTGCTATTGTAAAGAACATCATCATCATTGTCCAATGAAGTCATCAAAAGTTGCCTACCTCCTATTGCTAGAGAAGTCACTACAATGTCGACACTGCTTTGTCTCAAATCTCCTATCACCAGTCACCTCATACCACTCCTTTCCTTTGATTTCATCTCATGAGCAAGATCGTGGGTTTGCGGATGTGAAAGAATAAAAAAGTAATCTCACATGTCCACATGATTGGAATAGGAAAAAAAAAGGATGCACATGGCAAAACAACAAGCAAAAGATAAAAAAGGAAAATAAGTAAATGTTTTTTTTTTTTGCCATGGGCAAGTAAGTGAGTTTTATTACTCAAGTGGATAAAAATACAATATACATACTTCCAACACTCCTAAATATAGTCCTAAATTACCAGAAAATTTGACAGGGTTTCCCAGCATTACCCTTTGTGCACAACCTGCCTCTCATTTAATATAACACTCACAACACAACACAATATAACCTAACATCATTGACATCACAGCACAATACAACAAAACAGAACTAGTAAGGAGGACAGAAGCCACAATACACCAAAACAACATTAGGCATCAGTTTAGACTTGTAGTTATGAGAGATGTCCATTATTCCCTTCACCACCAGGCGGGTCACATTCATATGATAGGGTTGAGGTGATGTTTGCTCGGTAAAGGTCAATCCACGTACCAGCACCATAGTCAAGAGTGTTTGTGGAAATAAGGAAAGATATCTTTGTTTGGATTTCCTTAAAGAGATCATTGAGTAGCATAGCTTGGTTCTTGCATTTGTTTTGGAATATGCGATAATTTCTCTCCATCCAAATATGATAAATGAACCCTGATAATAATAATTTCCTGACCAGGAAAATAGAGTTATCCTTGTTCCATGAATTACTAATGCAGCCAAGAATGTCAGACCATGAATTGCTTCGGCATGGGATATCACACAACCGTTTGATCATTCTCCAAGAGCCTATAACTTACAGTGGAAAAACAGGTGGGACATTGTTTCATCTTCTTCTTGGCAGAGCGCACATAGATGACTGCTAGTGATTCCCCATTTTCGTAGCCTATCCAAGGTGGGTAGGCGCGAAAGGCATAAGAGCCACATAATAAAGGAGAAGCGGGGAATTCTACGTTTGAACCAAACCAAGTGGGACCAAGGTACCTCAGGTTGGTTGAATTGGGGTTAATATGCTGAGCTGATAGTAAAACCACCCGAATATGATGGTTTCCAGTAAATTCTATCCTTGTCGTGAGATCTGTCAATAACAACAGCGGGTATTAGGCTGTAAGCTTCCTTAAGGCTTGATGAGCGGGGCCGGGGGATGCGCCATTCACCATTATGGATTATAGAGCTGAGTAATGTATTCCTACCAGGGGAATTTACAAGTCTGAAGTCCTCGACTAGTGTGTAGAGAGCCTTAGAGTTAAGCCATGGATCAAGCCATAGCCGTATGGACTGCCCATTAGCTATTTGGAAGCCAACCATATTAACGCAAACCACTCTTACATTCAGAATACTCTGGATACACCAAGAGGCTTGGGTTGGTATGCGAAGGGACCAAATAGAGTCGTCATGAAGGTAACGCTCGTGGATCCATTTGACCCAAAGGGACGGTTTCTTGGAGGCAACATTCCATAAGTTCCGCATAGTGAAGGCAGAATTGAGCCTTTTGATGTCCCTTATCCCTAGACCCCCCCATCCTATGGGGTCTAGTAGAATTTTTCCATGATACCTTGGGTATGGATCTATGCGATCCCTTATTCCAGAGGAACGCCGAGAGCAAAGCGTTGAGCCTAGAAACCACCTCAGCTGGAAGTTGGAAAGCGCCACACCAATACATAATATTCCCATAGTAGACGGAATTGATAAGTTCGGTTCTGCCTGCATAAGAAAGAAGGTTGCTCTTCCATGACGCAAGCTGCTTAGAAACTTTTTCCACCAAGGGCAAGCACTCTCTGATAGTTGGCCTTTTGCTGGTGATGGGAATTCCCAGGTAATTGAAAGGCAATGTCCCCTTGGCAATACCAAGGTTCTTACAAATATCATCCTGAGTGTGGTTTTGGGGGGTAGAGAAAATAATATTGGATTTTGACTTGTTTAGACGCAAACCTGTCTCCTCTGCGAATTGAGCCAAGGCTCTCTCAATTGCGTGGGCTGAATGCCGAGGCCTTAGAAAAGATTATCATATCGTCAGCAAATTGCAGGTTAGTGATTATGGGATTCTGACATTTGCGGTGAAGCTGGAAATTCCCATGATCGAGCTCATGTTGTAGAAGGTCTGTGAGTCTTTGCATGACCATGATAAATAAGTATGGTGCCATGGGGCAGCCTTGTCTAAGTCCTCTGGTACCCTGAAAGAAACTGGTATCCTGGCCATTTAGGTTTATAGTGAATGTGGGAGATCTAATACAAGAGATGATCCTTGCCGACATCCAAGGGGGAAAGCGGTAGGAGTTGAGCATGTTTTCTATGAAGTCCCATCTCACAGAATCGTAGGCCTTGTGGAGATCAATTTTGATAGCCATATCCGCTGCCTTCTTAGGCTTATGGTAGTCATGCATGAGTTCGTAACACAGCATAATGTTCTCATGAATGGATCGACCCGGGAGAAAAGCATGTTGATTGGGGCCAACAATTTCGAGTAGCACAAGTTTAATTCGATTAGCAATAATCTTTGCAATAAAACGATAGATCATCCTACACACCGATATAGGTCTGAAATCCGCAAAAGATGAAGGGTTTGCCGTTTTTGGAATGAGGGATAAGGAGGTAATGTTGATTTCCTTGAGCAGAAAGTCATTCCTGAAGAAATCCAAAATTGCCTTAACCACATCATCTTTAATAATAGACCAGCTGCCTCTAAAAAACCCAGCATTTAGACCATCAACTCCGGGGGCCTTAGAGGTATTAGCCCCCAAAATTACCTTCTCAATTTCTAGAGCAGTAATTGGGCAGTCGAGCAATTGGTAAGCTGTGTCTGAAATGCTGCATCTAACAGGGATGGTTTAGGGCTCACGTTCCTCCAACTCGGGGGCTATGACTGATTTGTAGAAGGAAATGGCTTCATCACAAACAACCTCTCCATAAACAAACTCTCCATGGCGGTTTTTGATAGATAATATTGAGTTATTGTATTGGCGTGTTTTCATAAGGTTATAAAAGTAGTGTGTATTTGCATCCCCCAGTGTAATCCACATGTCCCTAGCCTTTTGTTTCATAGCAGCCTCTTCTTCATCCCAGTATCTGGCTAGAGACGCTCTGCACACTTTCTCTCTTTCCAGGAGGCTATCATGTATGGGGCGGGCTTGCATGGCCTCCTGAATTTCCTCCAGCTCTTGGGACATAGCCGTGAGTGTGTTGTTTCTAGTTTTCCTCACATCCCTCGCCCATTTTTTGAGGGCATCTTTGATTCTTTTAAGTTTTTGCATTAATATGTACATTGGTGTATGGGGCGGGCTTGCATGGCCTCCTGAATTTCCTCCAGCTCTTGGGACATAGCCGTGAGTGTGTTGTTTCTAGTTTTCCTCACATCCCTCGCCCACGTTGAATGTACTTAGCTCAGTGATCAAAATTAGTGTCTTCTTGTTCAGGAAGCTTATTCTGAGGTGGATAACATATGGTGGACAAGACAACAAAAATGTCTATACAAATAAAAGAATCGTGTACATTGCATATAAAAAGGTGCACTAAAACCAAAACAACTGTCAAACTCATCAAAATCATGTACCACTAGGAATTGTATCTTATTAAAATGTGCACCAATAAAAAATGAAGAAAAAACAAAAGATAATGTTGAATCCAATTGCATATCTACAATGGACTAAGCCCAGGAAAATAACTTCTCAAGGACATGTAACTCATGTCAATTTAGTTTCTACACAATAAAGAAATAAACTATAGTACTTACAAGCCATGCGGAGAACACAACAACACCATTAACAAGATATGCCTTAGATCTTTTCATTCCTGAAGTATCAAGAAACCTTGGAAAGAAAGAAGAAAGAAACAACATAAGTTAATATGTGGAACGTCTCACTATCTTCAATGATAATAATGCTGAAGAACTTCCGTTATACATAAAATATACCATCGCATATTTATTCCAGGGGTTGTTGTCTCAGATATAAGGACCATGTATGTGTAAAGCTGCCCTTCCCCACAGAAAATAGAGTAAGATATCGCAATTATAGATAGCATATGATGAATAACCTGAAAAAAATGATTATCAAATTGATCAACAAAGGTTCCACTGAAATAGTAAAGTCATCGTTATCAAATCCTTTTCTTTATCTTAATCATATTAACATAGTGCATTGAAGTAACAAGCTTTATTCTTTTTCTGAGAAGTTTAGAACAAAAATGTAAATCCTGAACGAAGAGGAAGAGAGAAGTTGAATGAAGTCATCAAATGGGTACTTACATATTCCATCCCACCAAGGGAAGGATAAAGCCAAAATATCATTGCAAGGTCGGTGATGAAATATCCAATAGAAACCTATAATATTTAATCAATCATAAAATGAAATAAACAAGCAATTAATCAGATAACATTTATGGGATTGTTAGGATATCTCACCCCCAACGCAAAAGTGGAGAGATGTGAACTTCTTAGTGTAACTATCCCTTCAATGCGATCAGAAAATAGATCCGAGAAAAATACAAAATACACTGACATGAATGTGATGAAAATGGCATGAACATTTGACATTGCCCTGAAGAGACGGTTCCAATTAAGACAAGACCTTACAAGAGAAATGAGTATAGAAGGGTTTGATATCCCTCACCTATTGTTCCACTCAACCTGTTGGATCTTTGTAAGGGAAGTGTAGCTTTTGAAATATAGAGAACAAATAAAATGGGTAACATCGTATACCTGATCAAAATAAAGAGAATCATAAATACATCATGAAGGAGGCATGAAAGGGTGATAGCAAAAGAAAGAATGAGAATAATATATTTTACCATAAAAAATATGAACCTGTGAAAAAACAAATGATAGCAAAAGAAAGAATGAGAAGCATCCTCAAAAACTAAGGTACCAAGGATGACAAAATGCCAGTCATACTTTTCATATATGAAAGTAATTACATAACCAAGGATGTGCTTCGAAATAGTCAAAGTTCATTGAAATTGGGAAAGAGATTGATGTGATACTAGAGTCCAAATCCACATTCATTTACATGAATATATTGAATTGCATGATAAAATCATGGTTGTAAGCATAAAGAAAAATAGAAAATAGGACATACCAGTTTACACATAAAAATGCCACAAAGTATAGATGTATATGGGACAAATGGATCTGCCAGCAAGTAGTCTCTAACCACTAACTGAGCATGTGATCTATAGGACTTCATTGATAGCACTATAAGACTTGAAAACCTGCACTGGAAAATATATATATTAAGCTAATGTTTATATGGTGAAAATAAGAACAATCTAACAGTCAAAGGCAATAAACGAAAGAACTGTTCTTTCTTCTGATTGAGGTATACCGTATATTGATCACAATGAATATCATCAGTATCATTGTGAGCACATTTAAAGTTCACTGAACTCAATAACCTTTCCTCTTTCAATTTAATGCATGTATTCAAGTTATTGAACTCTTTCATGTATGATAGTTTTTCCACACAATAACTTGGAGGAATGTATGCTCAAATGAACCTAGAATTTGTACATATTTGTATATGACAAGGTGCAAGCATGCAATCATAATTCCTAACAGACCAGATATAAATCATCAAAATTATCATAAATTTCTCATTGACAAATTTCTGATCTACCATCTCTTCCAAGGATTATTGATGAAATATGGGGCTTAAAAAAAGGCTAATGATCACAGCACATCAAATTCATTCAAAGGTTACATGTTATGACAATGTTGAAAATTTTCGTATGGGTAAATCACAAAATAATAATAATAATAATAATAATAATAATAATAGTAAAATAGAAAAAATAAAAACCCTTCATGCTTTGATGTGCACTACATTTTGCACCTCAGCTTTTCACACTGCACTCTGCATTTGTTCCTTTACCACAGCAAGCAAATACCAAACAAATAAGAAGGCAATGGAAAAGACATACTTATAAAATTAGAGCCAAAGAATAGAGCAGGAAGGATAGAAAAAAAAGAGGTGTTGGATTATGGATGAGGACAGCCTGTGTCTTTCACCATCCCTTCCGTCCTTTCCTCTCTTTCCTTTTTTTTACCCTTAACTATTGCGGTAGTCTCCTTCTCTTCTGCTCTCTACCCACAATAATAGCCCCTCTCTCTCCTTATCAATGGTGGTGCTTGAAGCGACAGAAAAATGGGAGCGTAAGAGATCTGAGGAAGAATGCCAACAAGTGGTAGTCGTAAGAAGATGTGGAGAGGGGCACAAGTAATAAAGGGTATATTAGATATATCTATAAAAAAAGAAAAAAAAAAGACCAACGTGTACTAGGCAATGATAGTTGCAAGATGTAACGTATAAAAACACAAAGTTGCAAAGCGTAGTATGTGCTGCACAGCATGAGGTGTTTATTTTGTGATTTACCTGTGTGATATTTACATGCACAGCAAAATGAAACTCAATTACAAGCTAAATGGTAATTTTTATTGTACAGTAGTGTTTCAGACTCTCTTAAATACCTGATAGTAAATTTGACTATTCTTGTCTAAATATTAAGAAGATTTTACCAAAAAAATACTCAGGAAATGAAGATTATGATAAAAATGAGTTTGTCAAGTGGAGTTCTTAAATTGAACTACATCTAGCGATCTTTGTGAGGGAATCCCAAGACCAGCAGATGGCAAATAACCTTGTCTCTTCAGAATGAATATCTGAATATGTTAGAAGCAAAGAAAAAAAAAAGCACTGCAGAAGAAAGATCCTCCTTTTCTATGAAACAACATCAGCTATCATTGTACTTTAAACATTCGATAATCTAAGATAAATTTGGTCAATAAATACTTCAAGCCTGTAGTCACACTCAAATATTCACTTGTAGTAAGACAATGGAAAAAAGAAAAGAGAACTTCGTTGTCTTTTGATGAAGCTCAAACAGAACGTGGTTCCCTGAGCAGTTTGGACCATCTAACACTGCTTCCGTATCTCCATATTTGCAAAACTTCATACGGGAATTCTTTCTTTGGAGGACAGCATCTACATAGAGAGATTAAGCAAACTGGATCATCTCTCCCGCTCACTCTCCTGTATAAAAACATGCTGATTTCTTAAAAGAGCGTGACTCTTGAGGACAAAAACAACGTTCTGATTCTTTATTCCAATGTCACCGATTAATGTAAGCAGATTACACTAGTTCTTCAGAGTTCAGTATTCCTTAATCTCTCCAAACTTCTAACTTCCGTAATTTTCAGAAGCAAGCGACTTGAAAGCCTATCGTTTGCAGAAATTCAGTGCACTCTTCATATAACCACTTAATGTGAATCTATGAATCCATCAAACGTTTAAAAATAGAAAAAGATTTTCTCGAGAAAGTAAGTTCACGAAAACGGTGAGCCATGGATTGAACTAAAAAATATGAAAAATATCTACTTACTTTAAGCAGTTAATACCAGCAAACACCCTTGAGGTGAACCTTTACTGAGGCATCTAATTTGTTATGCTATTGACATATGTGACAACTTGCAAACCAAATAATTTTTCATAAGATTTTTGCAAACAATCAAGTCCACAACCATATCACTAAGGGTTCATACAAAGAGAAAATCTACAAAGAACCCCCTCAAAAAGTGAACTTTTTCCTGCAGGACTGGTATAGAAGTGAATGTGAAAATTATCATAGTGCAAATAGAAGCAGCCTTAATGAACTACAAGACATTAGATGGAAACACCAAAAGATTATGCAAAGATCAAAACTACATGATTAAATATAATAAAAATAGTCAATACCTATACAGGCTGCACCGTCTATTACACAAATTGGAGGACGTCTGCCTCCTGCTCCTATGTCACTTTTTTTTTCGAACGAAATGCTATAAAAAGGCTGCAGCTGAAAATTAAAAAAAAAAATCCAAATTTTGCAATAAATTATGTGGCATCCGATACAGATGCGAAAAGAAGAACAAAGATCAAACAAGAGCAGAGCAACTAGAAAGAATAAACTCGTGCCTCAAATCAAAACCTCGATATCAATGACGATGACCAGGTATGCACCAGTAGCATCAAACGAGAAGAATCAAGAGCAAAGCAGAATGCAGGGAGGTACCAGAGCAGCGACGAGGCAGCGGCCAGTGGGGCAAAGTCGAGCCAAAGGAAAGAATTGGATGAAAAAAATGGAAACTTTCACGCCAAAATTCGTTCTCGGAAGAGGAACAAGTGGATTGCTTCTTGTCAAATTTGTCAAAAAGGAGAGGAGAACTCGGTGTGGAAGCAAAAGATTAGGAACGGAGGTGGGAGAGGAATCGATCGGGCGGACAACGGCAATCCGCGAGTCCGTGGCAGAGACGGTGGAGGATTGTGATGGAGATGGGCAAGGAAGAATAGTAGAATACAAATATACCAAACCCAACAACTGATGCCTTCTTGGTGGTGCCCAATCACGGAAAAAAATTTTATGCAGCCGCGGCTGCTTAAAATTTTAAGAAGTCTTAATAATTTTTATTTAAAATTTTTTTTTAATAAAAATTATAAAAAAATAATCTACGTGTTTTAAGTTATATAGAATAATCTAATCATTATATTTGAATCAACTTGAACTAAATCAAATCATTTGTAATGTAGTTTAAAATGAATGAATACCGAAAATTTAGCTCAATTTTGGATAAAATTCATATCTATATTATATTAACGTAGTTTTAAAAATCTCATTAGGCTCAAGTTATGTTGAGCTAAAAAAATTAATTAATTGGTTCAAATTAAACCAAAATTACAAAAAACACAATTTAAAATAAAAAACAAAGTGAATTTACCTATGGATAAAATAAGCTATTTTATATTTTATAATGAGGTAAAATTAAATTAAATTAGTCTTCCTCTTTTATCTTTATATTTTTATTTTCTTGTATCATAAATCTTATAGAGGGAAGATAGCATATGTTCTTACATCGATGCGTTAGCCTCTCAAAACAAAAAGCTCTTACTTTGTTTCATATAAGGGTAATGAAATAATTTAGCCGTTGACATAGTTTAATTAATCCTAAGTAGGAAAAATAATTTCAGACATTCTGGTACAAGCAAAGTCCGAAACTATCAAAAGTTAGCAATTCTTTTCTTTAATAGCATAAGAGCTTTTGCTTGACTTGCAGATTAACTGTAGGGCGGACTCTTGAGATGCTAATCTAGGAACAGAAGCAAATTGAAAAACCAGATTCTACTGCTGCATTATTAATGGCAGGAGAACAGTGATTACAGTCCCAAACCATCCACTCTTGGCTCTTGCTATTGCTAAGAATTTGTGGAACCGACGTTTTAGTATTTTTTTTTTCTAATTGCCTCAGTGATTGCATGCTCGGATTCAATCTTGGATCGAAAGCCAACGCTTAATACTGTTAAGCTTACGGTAATCGACTGCATAGATATAATTTAATGATTTATCTAACAATAAACGAGCTGTACTAGTGCAGATGGAGATCATCCCGGAACGAATCAGACAAGAATGGAGCAGAGACGAAATTTCTGTCCTAGTCCTCGCCAGCCTCCTCCTGCAGATCGTCCTCATCGTCTTCTCCCTCTTCCGCAAGCGCCAGGCCAGCTACCTGCTCAGCTTCCTGCTCTGGTCCTCCTACCTCGGCGCCGACTACGTCGCCACCTTTGCCCTTTGCAAGCTGCTCAACAAACAGAACGAGGTATTGAGGGAGAACTCCACCGGCGACCTCGTCGCTTTCTGGGGGCCCTTCCTTCTGCTCCACCTCGGCGGCCCCGACACCATAACATCCTACTCTCTCGAGGACCAGCTGTGGCTGCGTCACCTGCTGGGGCTTCTCATGCAGGTCTCCATCGCCATCTTTGTATTCCTCAAGTCGCTCCCTAGCCCACACCTGTGGCAGACCGCCATCGTTGTTTTCGCTGCTGGGATCCTCAAGTACGGCGAGCGCACGTGGTCGCTGTGGTCAGCCAGCATGCTCAGGGATTCCATCCTCATGAAGCCCATCAAGTTCATCAAAGACAAAATCTTGAACGGAAGAGCTGCCGTAGAAAATCCATTCCCCGACTTTGAGGGTCATCAAATCACGGAGATGAACGACGAGGAGATCATCGTATTGGCGCACAGGTTCTTCCAGACCTTCATGGACTTATCGGCGAACCTCTTCCACAGTAGACGGGAACAGATCAGGAACCGGAAATTACTCGGAAGGACAACTCTAAGCAGGTCTTTCAGGTCGTTGAGATCGAGCTCTCCCTGCTCCATGACACGCTCAACACCAAGGCCGCTCACGTGTACAGTGGCAAGGGCCGAGCGATGCGTTTCCTTTCGATCAGTATGGCCGTCCTCTCTCTTGTGCTCTTCTACCGCGCCAACAAGGAAGATATCAGGCCCGGTGAGATCTGCATTACCTACATCCTGCTCATCGCTGCTCTGGCGATTGAGGTCATCGCCATTGTTCTGCTCGTGTCCTCGGACTGGACCATCATCTCACTGCAGCAGAGCGGCAGGAAGAATACATTAGGCCGCCTAATTGTTAATTATCGGCGACTCGCCCTCCGTGAAATCGCGATGAGGAGGTGGTCGAATTGTATGAAGTAGTACAACCTCATCCGTCTGTGTCACAGGAATTACAAGTGGAAAAGGTGGTTGGAGAGATTTGTGCAGTTTCTAGGATTGAAATATTGGTTTCATATCCGGTTGACAGACAAGTGGGATGTTTGCTCGAGAGAAACGTGGGATGGCTGGTTTCATACGAACTAGCAGACGGTGAGTGATGACCTCAAGGATCTTATTTTCGACGAGCTGAAGAACAAATGTCGGACGACGGAGTTTAAAGCTACCGGCTACGAACTTTGTATTCGAGCAGAGGTGAGCGGGTGCTAAGGGAAAAGCTCTACAACAGGCTCGATTGGACCGTGGAGAAAGAGTTCGATGAGAGCATCCTGGTGTGGCACATCGCCGAAAAAATTTTAGCAGCAGGGTGGGGGTGTTGCCAAAATTTGCAGCATGTGAGAGGATTTCGTGAAATTTCACTATATGTTTCGTGAATCTCATGAAAAATTATCATAAAATTTTAATTCCGTGAAATTTTCGTGAAATTTCACAAAATCCTCTCACGTACTGCAAAAAGTGCAGCACCCCCACCCTGCTGCTAAATCTTTTCCACATCGCCACGCATCTCTGCTACATAGAGGACCAGCCGCAGGGCGAGGCGGCCGCACAACTGGTTGCTGCTTTTATGCGGCTGTGAGGGGTTGACCTGCTTTTGACCCGTAGGAAAGAAAAAAGATTGAGGCCCAGTTTGGAGTGGTTCTAGCTGGTGGCTAGTCTAAGTAGAGCTGATCTGAAAAGCTGAGGCTGTTTGGGTGCATTAGCTGATCTGATAAGCAACTGTGAGCTGTTGTGCTGTGCTGTTCAGTTTTATTAAGAATTTTTTTTTAATTTATTTTTAAAATTTAAAATTACTTTACACTACAATAAATAATTTTTAGACTATTATTCAATCCTAACTAAGCATTGAAGATGAGTTAGGGACCAAATACAAAAGAGGCAAAACCAGTAACATGTAACTAATTTGCCTATTAATATCAATACTAGAACATGTAACCAATTTATTGCAGCAATGCTTCAGTCTAGATACTTTGAGATGTAACCTGGGTAAGCTCAGCTACTGAAATATCAATGGTTGAGCGTGCTTCTTTTACTATTATAACGAAAATTTGTTCTTTTCTTTAACGAAAGGCATTCTATTGGTATCTATTGGTATCTATCAATTCCTTAGATCTATCAATCCCTTAGATCTATCAATACTAGAACATGCTATTGTTCTTTGTTTTGATGTTAAAAAAAAATGCAGGTTGATTCAGGGCTAGAGGTGGAGC
This sequence comes from Costus lasius, assembly GCA_027563935.2. NCBI lineage: Eukaryota > Viridiplantae > Streptophyta > Magnoliopsida > Zingiberales > Costaceae > Costus > Costus lasius. The sequence goes on along the minus strand of CM050454.1, from coordinate 12,664,386 downwards.
TCACATAGTATGATGAATCTTGATACACATTGATTCAAGGCTATTGTTCTTTGTTATGATCTTAAAAGAAATGCAGGTTGATGCAGGATCATTTTTCTGATCCTAAAAAAAATGCAAGTTGATTCATGCCTATCAATATCAATACCAGACCATGGAGAAACATTGATACTCACATAAAATAACACTACAGGTTGATTTAGGGCTTCCGGTGGAGCTAGCGGTGGAGCTCGGCGGCAGCTGGAGGCTAGCGGTGGAGCTCGGTGGCAGCGCTGGAGGCGATTGGCGTCAGCTAGAGGCGGAGGCGAGGTTTACGCCAGCTAGATTTGGAAGATCTTCATGTGCCACCACCGGCTGCCGATCGGAGGGGGCGATGATCGAAGGGGGCGAGGACGAAAGACGCGAGCGGCAGCCACTGTAGCCAGGCAACCACTTATTATTTCCAAACGTTGCCCCGAGCCCGCTTCCCACAAACAGTAGAGCTTCTCAGTCAACGACTGAGAAGTTGTTCGCTAAACACAGCGGCTTCCCACTTTTGGCTGCCCGCAAACTCAGCTGGCGGGCAGCGGTCTCCAAACGGTGCCTGAAGAGGCGCAGAAGCAGGTACCAACCTGCAGTTCGCACGGGCGCATGCAAATGGTAGAGCGGGGGTTCGAATCCCCTTCCCAATATTTTAGAATTCACATGTTATAACCAATTAGAATTGTATATAAACAAATAAAAAATATATATATATATATATATAAGAATTAATTTATAAAAATAATATATTTATAAAATAATACATTTATATAAGAATTAATTTATAAAAAATATTTATAAAATAATCCATTTATATAAGAATTAATTTATATAAAAATATATTTATAAAATAATATATTTATAAAATAATATATTTATAAAATAATATATTTATATAAAAATATATTTATAAAACAATATATTTATAAAATAATACATTTATATAAGAATTAATTTATAAATAATATATTTATTAAATAATTTTAAAAGTAGGTGACTAACTTATATATATATGTAACAGATTATAAATTATAAATTATTTTGATATTTTATTTATTTAATAAATATTTTTAATTATCATATACTTTTCCACTTTATACTAATTTATAATATTTTTTCTAACAACAATCTACAATATTTTATAATCCACAGCAGCTTTTAACTTTACAATACAGCACTTTTTAAATTTTAAACAGCACCAACTGCACTGCATTTCTAAACTAGCCCAAAGTCAGCTTTTTAGAGTAGCACACAAATTAAACCCGACCTTTTTGTATTCCTTTTTTTTCTTTCTTTTATATATATATATATATATATATATATATATATATATATATATATATTCTTTCACCCTCTTTTTCTTTTCTTTTCAATTACATCCATCACACACGATTACAAAGTCTTACGATGACTCTTCCCTTTACAAACCACTAGAAAAATAGCCAAAGAGAGAGTATTGAGGTATTCAAGTACCCAATAGCGATGCCTGCTTGGTACTTTTTCTATTATTAAGGTCACCACCTCAATCACTATCTGTATATCCAACCAATTCAAATTTATTAGAATATGAATAAAATAATTCTTGAGAAAGAGTACCTTTGATATATCTCAAAATTCTTTTAAGTCAATATGCTTACTGCTTTCATGATATACCAGATTCTTTCCTAGTGCAATAGCAGATTTGCTATCAATAAAAATTTTTGTAGTCTCTTTTTGTTGAATAAGTATATAATCCAATAGCCTTCTAAGCCATATATAATGACACACACAAGAAGATACTACAATATACTCTATTTTGCTTGTTGAGAGTGTAATATTTGCTTATTTCTTTGATAACCAAGTAAAAGTAGTGTCTCTCATATAAAAGACACATCGAGTGGTACTCTTTCTATCATCAAGGTCACCACCCCGATCACTATATGCTCAGATAGAAGCTAGGAGGAGAGGAGAAGACCCGCGGGTGGTAGGTATTATTACGTTCATAACTTTTAAAAATAATAATAAAACATATATATATATATATATCAGATCATGGTACACACATGCGTATAGTAATCCAATTTTGAATGATGATGTGATAAGTCACTAGCGGAATCTCTTTTCTCTCTCTTCATTTAGGGCTTGTTTTATTGGGGAGAAAAAGAGAGAGAAAAGAAAGAAAGGTATTTTTCTCTTGATTTGTTGGAAAGACCGATTTGGAGGGGAAGAAAAGTAAGCTACATTTCTTCCCTTTTTTGTTCTCTCCAAATCGGAGAGAAAACGAATCACTCCTCGCGATGCTCCCTTCCATGTTGTCGAAGTTTCAAAGCTACCTTGCCTCCTCCCCGCCTCCTTTCCTTTCCCGATGACCACGCCTTCTCCCAGCCTCCCTCGCCGCCTTCACGAGCACTGTCGCGACTGTCGGCTGCCTTCACGAGCGCGAGCGTTGTTGCGAGTGCCGACCGCCTTCGCGAGTACGAGTGGCTTCGCGAGCGCCGACGGCCTTCGCGAGAGTGAGCGGCGTTGCGAGCGTGAGCGTTGCAGCCAAGGCTGGAATTGGGGAACATCCACGGGCCCTTCTCGAAGTCATCATTCATGAAGCCGCCGCTCGGTCGAGGAGCAGGATGATGAAGATGCGGTGATGCTGCGGCATATGAAGTAGTGGCGGCGTCCCTCCTTTCCTGCAGCCGATCGAGCTCATGGGAGCTCACCTCGCCTCTTCCCCCCTCCATTCTTGCAGTTGCTCAAGCTTGCCTCACCTCCTCTCCCCTCCCTCCGCCTCCTCCTCCCCTCCCTCCTACAGTCGCGCAAGCTCGCCTCGCCTCCTCTCCGCTTCTTCCTCCCCTCCCTTCTGCAGCTGCTAGAGCTCGCACGAGCTCGCCTCGCCTCCTCTCCCCTTCCTCCGCCTCCTCCTCCCCTCCCTCCTACAGCCGCTCGAGCTCGCACGAGCTCGCCTCGCCTCCTCCCCCCTCCCTTCCTGCAGCCACTCAACCTCACCTCACCTCCTCTCCCCTCCCTTCCTGTAGCCGCTCGAGCTCACCTTCCCCCTCCCTCGGCCTCCCCTTCTCCCTTCCTGCAGCTTCTCGAGATCGCGCGAGCTCGCATCTACCCGGCCTCCAGCAGTCGAGCTCTCCCCTGCCACCTCGAGTGCCGCAAGCCACCACATGTAGTGGAGCTCTCCCCTGCCGTCGCAAGCGCCGCCTGTAGGCACTTGCCGCCACCTGTTGCTACTGGGGAAGAACACAATCACATGAGATTCACGTGACTGATTTTCTTCCCTCTTATATTTCTTCCCCTTCTCTTTTTTCATTCTTTTTATTTTTCTTTCACTCCAATAAAAACAGGCCCTTAATCTCCTCCCTCGTCTCTCCTCGCTCACGCAACTTAGCCCCCAAATCTCCCCTTTCTCTCGCACTTTCCTTTCGCCCGCGATTCTCCCCTTTCGCCGCTTATTCCTTTCGTCAATCCAGTGTACACCGTCGTCCGGCGACCTTCCACCACCGGCGACAGGCTTCAAAGGTTCCGGCAACCTTTCCGCCCCTATCTCCTTCTAGTTTGATCTCTTCGGCCGGCTTGGTGTGTGATGCCTTGCATTTTAGTAGTGATTTTTACTATTATTCCATGATGAATTTAGGTCTCTTTTAATGTTTTTACACTCCTTTAAGGCTTATTTACTTCAAAGCTTTAGAATCTTCACTTTTTGTCTTTCTTATTGGATTTCAGGTAAAATCACCTAATTTTGAAGTCATTTTGAAGAATCTAAGAGCATCGGGTGATTCCTAGAGAGAAGACGAAGTAGCCCGTAAAATTTGGGCTCAATCGGAGCTTTTTCTGGACTTCACATCCAGGTGAACTAGGCGGGGTTCACCCGTGATCTTGCCGAAGGACGAAACTCACCGCGCACTTCGCCACCAGGTGAACCCGGCGGGGTTCACCGATGATGTCAAGGATGTCCGAAATTCACCGCACTCTTCACTAGCAGGTGAACCCCACGGGGTTCATCCGTGATTCTGTCTGATGAAACCTGCGCAGAAATTTACCGTAGACTTCACTGGTAGGTGAACTCGGCGGGGTTCACCAGTGATTATTTCGTAGCAGAACTGCACAGAACACTTCACCACCTGGTGAACCCGGCGGGGTTCACCCGTGATGCTTTCTAGACAGCCCGGCCTTCACTTGGTTTTTCGTCGATTTCGGGCTTGATTTAAGTCCAAATTTAGCAAGTGAGGACTTTTTGGAAAGCTTACTCGAAGGCGAACAAATAGAATATAAAATCCCTAAATTCCGTGACCTAGATATCGGACAATCTGGCAACGAAGCGGCTAGGGCGGACAAACACGGCGAACGGGCGACTTTGACGCGATTTCTGGAGATTCGATCGTCGGAACTCAGTGATTCTTGCTTATTTCTTTCGGTTCATCATCTCTTCCCTCTTAGAAACCTTTTCCTGTGATATTCCTATGTACAAAGAGAGAATTTTTAGCGATTCAACGATGGTTGTAGCGTAAACCTTTTCCTGTGCCCATTAACCTTAAATGTCCCTGACCCTTTTTTACTAATCTCAACTGCTCTAAATGGGTAAACTTTCATAACAGTGAATGGTCCAGACCATCTTGTTTTCAATTTGCTTGGGAATAGCTTTAATCTGGAGTTGAATAACAAAACTAGATCTCCCTCTTTGAATTCTTTCCTTAAGATCTTTTGATCATGCCACCTCTTGGTGCGCTCCTTGTAAATGCGTGCGTTTTCATAAGCACTTAACCTCAATTCATCAAGTTCGTTCATCTGCAAGACTCATTTCTCACCAGCTGATTTAAAATCAAAGTTCAAGGTCCTCGTGGCCCAAAATGCTTTGTGCTCTTATTCAACCGGCAAATGGCAAGATTTACCATATACCAATTGATAAGGTGACATCCCTATAGGTGTCTTAAATCCTGTACGGTACGCCCAGAGAGCATCATCCAATTTCATTGCCCAATCTGTTCGTGCTCATGAGAATGTTTTCTCCAAAATCTTCTTAAGCTCGCGGTTGGAGATTTCAACTTGCCCACTGGTTTGCGGATGGTATGGCGTGGCGACTTTGTGGGTGACTCCATATTTTTTCAAAAGTGTTGCAAAGCGCTGTTCAATGAAATGGGAGCCACCGTCACTGATGATCACCCGCGGTACTCCAAACCGTGGAAAGATTACCTTCTTGAGTAGTTTCATAACAACGTGGGAATCATTGGTGGACGAGGACATCGCTTCCACCCACTTTGATACATAGTCTACTGCAACTAGTATATACTTATGTCCAAATGAAGATGGGAACGGTCCCATAAAATCCACTCCCCAGACATCAAAGATTTCAACTTCTAAGATGTTGTTCAAGGGCCTCTCGTCTCTTCTTGATATATTGCCGGTGCGCTGGCACTGGTCACAGCTTTTCACAAATTTCTGAGCATCTCGAAATAATGTAGGCCAGTAGAAGCCGCTCTGTAAAACCTTAAAAGCTGTCTTCGACGTGCTGCAATGTGCTCCATAAGAAGATCCATGACAGTGGTACAAGACATCTGAGTACTCTTCTTCGGGTAAGCATCGCCGGTATATTGAATCTGCGCACCTCTTAAAAAGAAATGGCTCATCCCAATAGTAGTGACGGACATCATAAAGGAACTTCTTCCTCTGTTGATAGGTGAGTCCAGGAGGTAAAATCTTTGCAGCTAAGAAGTTCACAAAGTCTGCATACCATGGGGGTTCAGCGCTTGAGAGTGCCAAGAGTTTCTCGTCAGGGAAGAAGTCCTTGATTTCCAATTCTGCTTCCAACCTATCATCTTGTTCATATGTCAGACGAGAGAGGTGGTCGGCCACTGAGTTTTCTGCCCCTTTCTTATCTCTTACTTCAATGTCAAACTCTTGCAGAAGCAAAATCAATCTGATGAGTCACGGCTTCGCGTCCATCTTGCTTATTAAATACCTGATGGCTGCATGGTCAGTAAACACAATAACTTTAGAATCCACAACATAAGATCGGAATTTGTCAAATGTAAAGACCACGGCCAATAGCTCTTTTTCAGTCGTCGCATAGTTCACTTGTGCTTCGTCAAGTGTTCGGCTCGCATAGTAGATCGCGTGCAATCGGTTTTCTTTTCTCTGTCCCAATACCGCTCCCACGGCATAATCACTCGCATCGCACATGAGTTCGAATGGGAGGGTCCAATCCGGCGGTTGCATAATCGGTGCCGAGATAAGAGCTTCTTTCAGAGTGTTGAAGGCTTGTAGACAATCATTGTCAAAGAGAAAAGGTACATCTTTAGCTAAGAGACAAGTTAATGGTCTAGAAATTTTTGAAAAATCTTTAAGCGCCAGTAGAAACCGGCGTGACCCAAGAAACTTCGAATTGCTTTCACGGAGGTTGGAGGTGGAAGCTTCTCAATCGCGTCGACTTTTGCCTTGTCGACTTCTATTCCTCTCTTCGATATCAAGTGCCCAAGCACGATTCCCTCTTGTACCATGAAATGGCACTTTTCCCAGTTCAGCATGAGGTCGGCTTCTTGACATCGCTGCAAGACTCGAGATAGATTAGCAAGATAAATATCAAAAGAGTAACCATATACAGAAAAATCATCCATGAATATGTCCATCACATCTTCCACGAGGTCTGAGAATATGGCGATCATACAGCGTTGGAATGTGGCGGGTGCGTTGCACAAGCCGAATGGCATTCGCCGGTAGGCGAATGTGCCATAGGGACAAGTGAACGTTGTTTTCTCCTGGTCCTCCGGGTGGATAGGAATTTGGAAGAATCATGAATATCCATCGAGAAAACAAAAATGAGAATTATTAGCTAGACGTTCCAAGATCTGGTCGATGAATGGTAACGGGTGATGGTCCTTTCGAGTAGCTTTATTCAACTTCCTAAAATCTATACACATCCTCTAGCCTGTGACTGTCCGTGTCGGAATTAGTTCATTCTTCTCGTTCTTTACCACCGTTGTTCCTCCCTTCTTTGGTACTACATGTACCGGACTTACCCATGCACTGTCGGAGATGGGATAGATTACCCCTGCGTCTAAAAGTTTTAAGATCTCCTTTTTCACTACTTCCTTCAGATTTGGGTTAAATCGTCTTTGTCCTTCGATGGTGGGTTTGCTACCTTCCTCCAAGAATATCCTGTGCATGAAAATGGAGGGATTAATACCTTTAATATCTTCTAATTTCTATCCAATGATATTCTTATACTCCCTAAGTATATTCAAGAGAGAGCGAGTTTGTACCTCATCAAGTCCTGCATCGACAATTACCGGTAGAGTGGAGTTCGAGTCTAGGAATTCATACCTTAAATTGCTCGGTAACAGTTTGAGTTCAATTTCTTTACACTCGTTTACCGCGGTAATGGTGCTCGGCAGCTGTTGACATGTTGCTACTTCCGATTCATCCTCTTCTTCTGGCTCTTCTTCACCGGTTTGACTTTCTTCCAACGGTATCGGTTCGTCCTCTACGGTACATGTGCTGCCTATCTTGTCTTCCATAACATCTACGCTATAGCATGTACCTGCAAAAGAGGGAAGTTTTAAGCTTTCAGATATATCAAAATCTATAACGTCTTCACCAATGTTTAAAGAGAGTTTCCCATTTTTAACATCTATAACAGCTCCAGCAGTGGCCAGGAATGGTCGGCCAAGAATTATGGGAAGTCTTGCATCTTCTTCCATTTCTAATACAACGAAGTCCGCCGGTATGAAGAATTTACCGACTTTGATCGGTACATCTTCAAGAATGTCCATCGGGTGCCGAACTGAGCGGTCGGCTAGTTGCAGTGAGATGCTTGTCTCCTTCAGTTCTCCCATGTCTAACTTCTTGCATATCGAGAGTGGTATCAGACTAACACTAGCGCCAAGATCGCATAGAGCTCTTTCAAAATTCATATTTCCAATCTGGCATGGGATCGAGAAACTTCCAGGGTCTTTCAGTTTAGGAGGTAATTTATTTTGAATTATGGCACTACACTCCTCTATCAGTGCTACTGTCCCCTGTATCTCCAGTTTCCTCTTGTTAGACAAAATCTCTTTGAGGAATTTGGCGTAAGCGGGCATCTGCGCTAGTGCATCAGTGAATGGAATATTAATATGAAGTTTATTCAGCATTTCCATAAATTTACCAAATTGGCGATCGAGTGTCGCCTTCGCCAGCCTTTGTGGAAATGGGATGACCGGTTTGTAGGGTGGTGGCGGTATGTAAACCGGTTCCTTGTTTTTCTCTTGCTCGCCTCTTGGCTTTTCAGGATTTGCTCCTTCGTTCTGGTTAATCTCTTGCTCGGGATCTCTCTGTACATCGCTAGGCATTGCGGGCTCATCAAGTTGTTTGCCGCTTCGTGTCGTTATTGTGTTACAATGCTCCTGAGGATTAGCCTCTGGTTATCCTGGAAGTCTCCCAGGAGCTCTAGTTGAGGTGGAGGCTTGCTGTGCTATTTGAGTTTTGAGCATCTTGGTATGCGTGGTTAATGCTTCAAACTGGGAGGTTAGCCGTTGGAAATTCTCTTCCATGCGACTGTTCTGTTTAGTTTGAGCCACAATGAAACTCTCCAAAGCGGATTCCAGACTTGACTTCGGCGGCTGCTGTTGTTGGAAATTCTAGGCTTCTTGGAAATTCTGTGTCCGTTGTTGCTGGAAACCTGGCGGTTGCCTGAAATTAGTTTGTTGCGCCGCATTGGTGTTGCGATAAGAAAAATTCGGGTGGATCCTCCACCCAGGATTGTATATATTAGAATATGGGTCATGTTGCGGCCCTGATGGAAAACCGTTTAATGCATTCATTTGTTCTGGCGGTAAGTCCATAAAAGGAATAGGTCTCATCTGGCAATCAGAAGATAAATGTCCTGGTGTGCCACAATTCTCACATGATATACTATTGACTATAATGGAGTTCAAACCCAAGGAATCAAGTTTGTGGGCCAAGGAGTCCACCTTGGCAGCTATAGAAGTCAAAGTGTCCAGATCGAATTTACCGTTTCCTTTTGATGACCCAGTTCTTTCGGTTGCCCAATGATGGTGATTCGTGGCCATATTTTCTATTAGGTTCCAAGCGTCTTCGAGTTCTTTGTTCTTGAAAACGCCACCAGCTGCGGCGTCAAGAGTGAGCTTGGTATTGTAGTTGAGCCCATTATAAAATGTCTGGACGAGGAGCCACTTCTCTAGCCCATGATGAGGGCACAACCTCTGAAGTTCTTTGAAGCACTCCCACGCTTCACATAATGATTCTGTGTCCCGTTGGGAAAAATTCGTGATCTGGGTCCTCAGTTGGGCCATCTTGCTTGGCGAAAAATACTTTGATAGAAAAGCCGCGGAAAGTCGCTCCCATGTGGTAATGGGTTCGCCAGCAAGTGAATGGAACCAAGATCGAGCTCTGTTCCGCAAGGAAAACGGGAATAATCTCATCCACAATGCGTCGTCAGTAACACCGTTCATCTTGAGCGTGTCGCACACTTCCAAGAAGATGGTCAGATGCATATTTGGGTCTTCGAGTGGGGAACCACCGAACTGTTGCTGCTATACCATATTAATGAGGGCCGGCTTGATCTCGAAATTATTCACCTCGATCAGAGGCCGAGTAATGCTGTTCTGAATGCCCTGAGCGCTGGGTAAAGCAAAATCTTTGAGGGTGCGGCGGTCATCCATCTTAGGTTCCTCTAAAATCTCTTTTTCTAGAATAGTTGCTCTTGCTTTTCTACGGCGTCAGAACGTTTTCTCAATTTCCAGATCGGCAGGTGTAAGGGGTCCTGACCGTAGAGTTCTGCGCATAAATCAAGCAAAAATTTAAGTCAAACTTCCCAAAGAGATAAATGATAAGTAGTGATAGCTCAAAGTAAATGATTTTATCGTTAAGCTATTAAAAATAGGAAAACAAGTAAAGTAGAAAGGTTTAGTCTAGCAGTTACTTAATCGTGTCAATATTGGTATTTTGGTCCCCGGCAATGGCGCCAAAAACTTGATACGTTCCGCAAGTATACGGATATATCGAAGTAATAAATGTATCGATCCCATAGAGACCAAATACCAAGTACCAGCTGACTAAGCTTCTACAAGCTAAACAACAATAGACGGTTTGAATAGTTTTCTAAATTAAGACCAACTAAATGAAAAGTAGAAGAATAACAAAATTGCACTAGGGTTGATCAAGGATGCAAGAAATCAAGGCAAGGGGTTTACCACCTCGATGAGTTATGCATGGACAATAAAAAACATGATAATTATCCAAAGAGTTCTAGGGCACGCATCGAATATAAAGGTTGTCCTCTCTCAAGGATACAACCAGGTATTCGAACGGGTATACGTCTACCATCGTAGAACGCTCCCCCGAACGAGCTCAATAAGCGCGAGATGATATAGTATATATCTCCCCCTCTAATGTACTAGTCACCCTTCTCTCAAAGGCGCAACTAGGTGTTTATGCGGCTAAGCGTCTACCGTCGTAGTACGCTTCGTCTCATAAACCCAATGGGCGCGAGGAGATATACACTACTCATGAGCAATTGCCAGCTTTCGCATGGCGATTGGCACATTCACACCTAGGGTTTCCAACATCAATATATGTCTTTCAATAGTATAAGATATCTAGATCATGGAGAAAGCAATTATCAATCAACATGCAAAGAACGCAACTAGGTAAGATAGAACGACAAAGGATTCATATATTAAAACCAAATATCCATGCACAAATCATACGAAGGGTTTTCCCCTAGCCTTGAAATGGATTTAAGTTATCAAGTTCATATTCCAAAATAGGTTTTCAATAAGTTTAATCATAGCAGCCATGAACAACAAGTTAAAACGAGATAATAAGGAGAAGAGGATGGATATCTCCCCAAGCAGGAACTAGGAGCATGCAGGATTTTCTCTCTTCTTCATTCTTCTTCTTCTTCACACTCTCGCGATGATGAATCGTCTTCTTCCTTCTTGTCGCCACAGATGCAGGTCGTGTTCTCCCTCTCGTGTGCAAGATCCGCCTCTATTTTTGGTAAGTGCCGCCGCCCCTCTAAATTCCCTTTGCTCAATTCGCCTCAACGCCTCTCCCTGTCAATTTCCTCTTTTGCCCCCAATAATTATCCTTCTTCAACTCATATAAGAGACGGACAAAATCTGGATAGTCGATTCCCGATGGAACAGAAACCGCGGGGCGTGACTGATTTCCTTGGGTGGGGTGTGTTATTTGCTACGAATTCCATCTTGGCTGAAAATTGTTGTATCGCCTCGCTTTCTTTCTTGAAATTAAGCAGAAGCACAGAATAGTGAAGATTCCGCAACTATCGTAATATTTCAATATAAATCTAAAGTTAACAGCGAGGAAGAGTGAAAACATGGCGGTAACATCGTATAAAATGCTATATAAAAGTGACTTAACATCTAGTCACTTGATTCCTTGTACACTGAACACTTAAGGATAGAACTTTGATAAAGCTTTGAATCTAGGAAGTATCTGCGTCCCAACATGAGTACTACTTGTTTGGGTGATTTTACACCAACCCACTTGACACAGGCTTACCCCTCTTGGTAACTCTTGGTGTTGGTTTTGGTTCAAGCTCCTCTAACTTGGCATCGTACGAGAAAGAGAGAAAGAAAAGAGAAGAAAACAAAAGGCAGTGGTACCGAAGTTGTAACTTGGCACTGCCCAACAAAAAGAGAAAAGAAGAAAAAAAAAAAGAGAGCAGTGGTACCGAAGTTGTAACTTGGAACTGCAGATCAAAAGAAGGGCAGTGGTACCGAAGTTGTAACTTGGCACTGCAAATCAAAAGAAAGACAGTGGTACCGAAGCTACGGCTTGGCACTGCAAAAAAAAAGAAAAAAAAGAACGGTGGTACCGAAGTTTTGAGCAAAATCTTTACTACTACCTTGGAGTTTATCTTTGGGATGAAATAGCAAGTTGATGTTTCATATGGTAAGGAACTATCATTGCCCGGATTTTTGGTACAACTGTTGATAGTTGATGTGACCTAGATGCTTTGCTTTTCATCTTGACACCCTTAAAGTCTACAGTGATTTGTTCATCTTGTGACTAGCACTGATTGTTAAGTATTATTAGATTATTGGGGAGTATGATTTCATATTATATAAACAAGCCTCATGGATTTCATTTCTTTCTTTTCGCTTGAGGACAAGCAAGGATTTAAGTCATAGGTATTCTGTTGACACAGATTTATATAGAGTTTTACATGTCAATTTACTTATGAAATCATGTCCATTTCACGACTTTAAGTCTTATAATTACCCTTATTTGGCTACTTCTATGGAACCTGCACCTCTCTTGGTATTTTTGCATTTTCAGATTAAATTGACCACAAAAGGGTATATTTTGGAACTTTGGCACCAGAAGAGCTCATCCTAACTCAAGATGATCCTAACTGGAAGATCTCGGAGTAATCGATGTCTTTGTTGGAAATCACGAGCGGGTCACGATCAAAATCATGCCCGTGACTCATCTTCGCACTAAAGCTGCAAACTGACAAATCACGACCGGGTCACGACCAAATTCTCGCCCGAGATCGCTAACCTGCCTGTTTCGAAACCGCGATTTTAACTCTGCTTTCTTCAGTTTAACCCTAGGGGAAGGTCAGGGGCATTGAAGACCTTTCTTCCCCGTTGACGAAGGAGACTGGAGCAGCCTTTCAGAGAAGAAATCCTTCCACGAAGTGATGATTTCGTGGAGGATGATGGCTGGCGGCATTGCAGGGCATGGGAGCAGGCAGCAAAGTCTTCTTTCGGTTGGCAATGGCAGCAGGGTCAGAGACTTTTGACAAAGCATGATGAGGCGAATCGTTCATCATAGGAGAGGGAAGGAGAAACTCGTGAAGGAAGTGGCGATGACTTCCTTCAGCTGGAAACTTGCAGCAGCCTTGCAGAATCTGGGAAAGAGGCAGCAGCCCACTAAGAAGAGGACAGAACCTTCAAAAGCAAGAAACCCTTCAGCCTATTTAAGTGAAGGAGATGAGAAGAAAAGGGTTCTCTGGCGGGGGGTTCGGGTAGAGGAGAATGCACGGAGAAGCTGTGCTTGCAAGGAGGAAGAGAGCTGCGCCTTTGCATCCAGCGAAGCTATCTTGGTGCGCCAGCCTCTCAAGGACGAAATCTGTAAGAAATATTTGACATTCATAGTCCATTTGATGCATTCATTGTATAATCTTCACAAGAGCAACACAAGGTCTACATTTCTTCCGTATTTCCTGGACAAGATCTGTTGTTTGTAAGAGATGTTTATGGCTGAATACATTATCTATGTTGTTACCGTAAACATGATAGGCTAAACCCTAAGTCAGGATGTGGGGTAGCCCTTGACGATCTACTAGTTGTGATAGTTAAGTTTATTAGCCAAAGTCCTTGCTTGGCCTTTTGAGTGTGCAATGCCTGCGTTATCCGGAAGGGTAAGCTTGAGCTTTGAGTCGCAAAGGTGAGGTTTGTCGATCGGATCTAGAAGAGAAAACTGGCCCGCTGACTGTACTCACTTAGGGAAATCCCAAGGTGAGGTTTGTAAATCAGATCTCCGAAAGAAAAACTTGCTCTCAAATTCGTACTCGCTCGCATGACTATAGGGAGCTTAGACGCATCGGAGAGATTCTAGTCCGACCGCGCGTTCGACCCATTAGGTTGAGGGTTTATCCATATCGTTGGCACGCTATGCCTACACTACCTGAAAGGGGGGGTGTTCGAGCTTTTAATCACTTCAAGTGAAATTTGTAAATCAGCGTCTCTAGGGGGTACGCCTCGCTCGCAGACCTGTATTCACTTGCGAGGGTTAAAAGGAGCTTAGACGCTGCAAAGGGACTCCAGTCCGACCGCGCGTCAGAACCCTACGATTTGGACCGGTAATCTAGTTCGTGGAAGCGGACGAGATTATCGGAAGGGAGCTACCTACGTGACAAGGAAGCTAAATTCCCTTGAACTTGATAGGACTTAGGTAATAGAATTGGTTATTCAACTGTATGGAGTTAGTGTGGTGAACCCATATCCTGATACATCTCCTCATTAGAATCCTCTCGTGTGATTTCCTTCATTTACATTCCTGCACATTAGTTTTGTTGTCTTAAACCTTCATCAATTCCGACGTAGTCTAGCTAGCAAACTCGAGATCTGTCGGTATTTGCCCATTAGTCCCTGTGGGATCGATATTTTATTACTTCGATAGACCTGTGCACTTGCAGGTAAACGCCTACTATTTCTGTGGGCGTTATCAAACTTACAGTGAACTTCACGGCTTGGTGAACCCGGAGGGGTTCACCCGTGAAGACGACTGAATCAAACCGGGCACATCTCCTTAGTGTACTTCATGGCTTGGTGAACCCGGCTGGGTTCACCTGTGCTTCTTTTAGTGCATCACCCGTGTTTTCCCTAATCCACGGGTAGGGTTTCTCGTGACTTCACGCCGCCGCCGCTCCCTCTACCCAGATCTCTGGTCAAGCCGACGAGCTCTCACTCCCAGATCTTCAAAGGACCCTCCTTCTTCACGATTTGCATCTCCAGTGAGATTCGCGAAGCCTCGATCCACTTCCCGCTGTTAGTGCTCCGGTTTATCTTGCTCCTCGATTTCTCGGCTTCCGCCTCCTCGATCGGTTGCTACTCTTGTGCTTGGGCGACTTTTCTCTGGTTTTCTGGTTTTCTGGTTTTCTTCATCGTCTCCGGCAATCTCACCAAATGGCACCAAAGCGCAAGGTGCTTGCTTTCTATCGCCGTGATCCGCAACCTGTATCCGAATCCTCCACAGACGATGATGACTTCGTCCCATACAAATAGCCTCCGCCGCCACAAGCCACTCCTGCTAGTCAGCCGGCGCAGCCTTCCTCCTCCAGAAATCCAGCACGCCATTCTGCTCGGCAGCCCCAGGCATATGTGTCTCCGCCAAATGTGTTCGGCATTACCTTCAGAAACGCGGAGAATGAGCAAAACTACGAGCATCTTCTCCATCAGCAGATGACCAACACCCGATACTTGGACAGAAACACTCTTGTTATGCTAGGGCTTTTGGATGATGTTGAATGGATGTACTCAAATATTGGATGGGAGCAGTTCCTAAGGCTCGCCTCCCCCACGTACATTGGAATAACGTTGGAATTCCTCAACTCGTTGGATGTGAAAGCCGCTGTGACGGTCGATGAAGATCCAGGGCGCATCTCCTTCCGGATGTGGAACATCGAGCACTGTTTATCTCTTTCTCAGCTTCGCCAGATTTATGGTTTCCCGGAATCTTGCACGCGCAAAGCACCGGAGGAATTCAACGAGCAAGCTTTTTGGGGGTCAATTACGAACGAACATTTCTATTCAGCTAGGGTCGCCAGAGCTTCAAGCATCTGCAATCCAACCAACAGATACGTCCATCGCGTACTCATCCATACCATCTTCGGGCGAGGGGAGAGCGACGACATGGTACGTCAGTTAGAGTTATTTTACTTATGGTGCATGCTTCACTCTTTCAGGGTCGATTCTGGATTCTACTTAGCAAAGCAATTCAGCCGCATCGCGCATTGCCGTAAGGGCGCGATAGTCATTGGCGGTCTTATTACTCCACTTATAGTTTTTCTTGGGATCATTCCCTACGGTACAGCCGAGGCTGGTGAAACAACCGGCTCGAGATCAAGTCGTGCGTTTCCATGAAACTCATCGTCCACCGACGTGATGCCTACTGCATGATATTCAAGGATAGCCAGTTCTGCATGCCATTGCCCAATCCAGCGCGCACCACTGTGCATGTTCGAGAGAACTGGCGCATCAAGCCAATTGCTGACCCTCAACCAGACCCTGTAGACACTGCACCACCAGCCCTAGGCGTGTTCTTCTTTGGCGACTCCTCCTCAGATTCTATGTTGGGAATTCTTTAGGAGATGAGGGAGGAGCAGCTTCAGCAGCGCGAGCTTATTGATCAGATGGATTCCTCCATCTCCTTTATACGCCAGGAGCAAGCTTCCCGTTGGGAAGCTAATGAAGCAGGGATGCAACGACAGCACAAGATGTTGGGTTCAATTTTGGAGAAGCTATCTGCTCTGGATGACCGGTTCACCTTGATTAATGAAGAAAACATAAGGAATATTCCGGTCTCTTTGGATGAGGAGGAAGCGCCAGGTCACACTGTGCATGGTAAGGGCAGGAGCTCCCGAGCTTCTAGCTCCCACTCGCGCAAGAGGCGCTAGCTCCATCCAGACTCGACGTGGCCACCTTCTCCTCTCACATATACGACATTGCATAGAGGACTACGCAACATTTTAGAGCGGGTGAGCTGTCTTTACTCCAGCTTTTGTTTGGTTGTTGTGTTCTGACTTTTTTTGGTTTTGTTATGCTACTCTATGATGGATGTTATTTTGATGCTGGCATTGTATCTTATATGCCACTATTCGTGGGCCTAGTCCACATCTACAGGCCCCACCCACTTTCTGCAGTGTATAACGCATACTTGAACTGCTTGCTTTCCACTCTAGTTCTGGGCTACAACTCTCTTTGCATGATAAATGATGTACGGATATATGAGCTTGCATGAAGCTGTTTTTAAAAGATATATATTGCAAAATCTTGTGATGAAAGATTCATTATTGATCTATCATGCTAGTCTTGTCTGTTGATAGTTTTGCAAAATTCACAAAGTTAAATGCATGATTGGTTGGAGTTTATCAAGACATGTTGAATGTAGTACTTGTTAGAAAAATATTCAATAGTTATGACCATATGTTCTATGAATTAGAAATTTTCTAATTGGATAGATTTTAGGCTGTTAATTAAGTGGGTCAAACGTTTTCATGATTCTTCAATTGATTTTGGCTTGCAATTTACATTCAATTCATATCAGGATACATATTTTCTTTTCAAACTTTGAATTCTTTTCTATTATTCGGGAGACACTGCATTTGTTAAAAGAAAGGATATGCTGTTATTTGGATAAAATAAATAAATAAATAAATAAAATCTCACACTTAGATTCCTCTACTTGGCACTGCGAAAAATTGGTAGTGGTACCGAAGGACATGAGTTGAAATCTAAGAAATGTGAATTGAAATAAAAAGACTCATCTACTTTGCATTGCGAAAAATTGGCAATGGTACCTAAGGATATGAGTTGAAGTCTAATGCAATGATCAGTGTTTTGTATCCTGAATAAAACATTTGAGTTAACCCCAGCATTATGAATTGGAAGGATAGGAATGGAATGAGTGTTGTGTATGCTTGATTGAATCCCATGTTTACTGCTTTCTGAATTGGTTGACATCTAAAAACTGTGGGACCAAACTGGTGAATGCTTAAGACACTCCTTTTAGTTGATTTCTTCTGATTAGATCTTGGATTGCTAAAAAGTGTTTTTTTGAACTTGGGTGCGAACTTCAACACAAAAGATTATTCTTATGCCAAGCATGTATTTTAACTTATTTTATTGCTTGAGGACAAGCAAAGATTTAAGTCTCGAGTGTTTGATGCCTTGCATTTTAGTAGTGATTTTTATTATTATTCCATGATGAATTTAGGTTTGTTTTAATGTTTTTACACTCCTTTAAGGCTTATTTACTTCAAAACTTCAGAATCTTCACTCTTCGTCGTTCTTATTGAATTTCAGATAAAATCACCCAATTTTGAAGTCATTTTGAAGAATCTAAGAGCATAGGGTGATTCCTAGTGAGAAGACGAAGCTGCCCGTAAAATTTAGGCTCAATTGGAGCTTTTTCTAGACTTCACGACCAGGTGAACCCAGCGGGGTTCACTCGTGATCTTGCCGAAAGACGAAACTCACCGCGCACTTCGCCACCAGGTGAACCCGGCGGGGTTCACCGATGATGTCAAGGATGTTCAAAATTCACCGCACGCTTCACTGGCAGCACGGGGTTCACCCGTGATTCTATCTGATGAAACCTACGCAGAAATTTACCATGGACTTCACTGGTAGGTGAACCCGGCGGGGTTCACATGTGATTATTTCACAACAGAACTGCACAGAACACTTCACCACCAGCTGAACTCGGCGGGGTTCACCCGTGATGCTTTTTGGACAGCCCGACCTTCACTCGGTTTTTTGTCGATTTCGGGCCCGATTCAACTCCAAATTTAGCAAGTGAGGACTTTTTGGAAAGCTTACTTGAAGGTGAACAAATATAATATAAAATCCCTAAATTCCATGACCTAGATATCAGGAAATCTGGCGATGAAATGGCTAGGGCAGATGAACATGGTGAACGGGTGACTTTGAGGCGATTTCTGGAGATTCGATCATTGGAACTCAGCGATTCTTGCTTATTTCTTTCGGTTCATCGTCTCTTCCCTTTTAGAAACCTTTTCATGTGATATTCCTATATACAAAGAGAGAATTTTTAGCGATTCAACGATGGTTGTAGCGTAAACCTTATTTCAGGGCTAGGTTGAAGCCCTCTGATGATTTCTATTTGCAATTTATATATTAACTTTGTTATTTGGATCATATCCTGAGCATATTTCACTTGAAGTATTAATTTCTTGATTTTTACTCTGGCCAAGTATTATCATGTCATAGTCGTTACGATTCATAACGAGAGTAGGATCGTAACGACGAAACCTCTCTGTGAATCTTGCGAAGGCTCGACACGAAAGTTCTTGTTCTTCACTTGAGGGTTCATAATCTACCACAGAACCCATTGGGTTTATCTAGAACATTCCACCGCGAAAGTAGGAGACATTCTGGGTAAACACCGGGGTGTATACTCGAAAGAGGGCACCTTGTACCATAGGGTAGATTCCTTATGCATATTTGTAAATTCATATAACTGATATTCATTTCTTAGCGCAATTAAAATCGTCGGAGTGGTGGAAACCAAGGCCCTGATATTCTCTCTTATATATTTTTCCTACCATTGTCGTTTGATTTCTTGCTTGCTATTTCACTTAGTTTTAGTTTTTAAGTTCCAAAAACCATGATTTGATCAGCTTAGATTCCAAGAATTAGACTTGGGGCTATATACATGATCAGCCCAACAAAGACAAGCAGCCCAAATCTTTTGGCAGCTCAATTCAACCCCCAGATTTTGGTGAAACAAGAGAAGCTTGCGTATAGGGAAAGTATGCAGCTAGCTTTCCATGAATGAGCTGCCATTGCAGCTTGAGTGAAGCAGGATGGAAGTGAGGCTTACGTAAGGGAGATGCCATTGGAAGGAAACAACCGTTGCAGCTTGCGTGAAGATGAAGAATACAGCAGCAACGGGTAGAAATTCAACTTATAAGAGCATGTAATCTCCCCTGTAGAAGTTTAGTGAAGAAAACTGAATGGAAATAGTGTGATGTTCCTCCTCTATCGGGTGTCTCTTCTCCTTCTCCGGCGCTTGTGTCGCCACTGACTTCTCTCCATCTTCTCTAGTCTTCATTAATCATCTTCCACCTCTAGCCAAGCTTCCAACGCTGTCGCCATCCACTCCTTGCCCCCAGCCAAGTTATACGCTCTTCCGCCGCTGTCGCAAGCCATCCTTTGCTTTTCTGCCGAGTTCAGCTCTGAACTCTCGCTCCAACTCGACGCCGGCGACGATCCAACTGCCGGATTGTCTCCAAACTCCAGCCACTCAGCCTCCCTTTCAGGCCGAACCCACAACTGGAAGGATCACCTCATCCGCTGTCTGGATCGCCGGAATCGGATGATCTACTGTGACGCCTCCGTTTCCGCCAGCTTCCCCTATTCCGACCAACTCGCCTCTCCGCCGCCCCCACCAGTGCTCCAACGTAGTCGACGGTCCACCACCGTCCCCTCCTAGTTTGTCACCATCTTTTCCGACGTTTCCCCGCTTACCAGCGCCGGACAGAAGCAGCGCGAGACTGCCCGCGAGTCGTCCCGGCTTTCCCCTGCTTCCCATATCCACTCCCCCTATTTCAGCCCATTCGAGCAAGCCGCTAGCGACGATCCAGTCGACCGATCGCTCTCAAACTCACCCCACGCCTCCTCCTCTCCATGCTGTCGCTCCACGTAGAAGCATCCGATCATCGGCTGGCAGGATCATCGGATCGACGAGTTCTTCACCACCTGCTTCAGATCCCCTGTTCTCAGATCTGGCGCAGCACTGAGCTTCACGTCTTCGAGTTCTCCTTCCTTGCGTACCCGACGACGACGCCCCAACTCACCAACAGAGCCGACGTCCACCACCACACCATTCCACACTGCCGGACGATGAATGGAGCGCAGGCGAACTGACGCGTCCTTCGCTCCGTTTTCCCTATCTCCACGCTTCCATCTATTTTGATCTCTCGCTACTTAACAGCTGATGTACACGTTTCCCTTTGCAGTAGCTAGTGGCATAAGAAGGATCCAGCTGATCAAATGACTTTGAGCTTGAAGGCTTAACCTTCCCCTTGATTTAGTTGTGTTGTAAATGGACTTTGGACACTTAGATTTTACCTAAGCATGTTTGGCATTTTTGGTAATATGTGTGTAAGCTCATTGGACTCTACTCGCCTGACTTCCACTAATGGACCCTTCTATTCTCAAGGGCCGCGAGGTGAGTGTCTTTTACTATTTTGTCATTTACCATTTTCCTAGAATTGCATGTGTAGATTTATCGCTTTCTTAGAACTGCATATTTAGTTCCAATTTTCTTATTACAAAACTAAAAAAAAATTAGTTTCCAAATGAATTAGCATAATTCTGGATTTCTCTATTATTAATCCTATTTTTAAAAAAACCTGTATTTGCATGCTCAGTGACCCCTCCTACATCACAGGCGCACAGTGATTGCAGTCCCAAAACCATTCCCTCTTGACTCTTGCTATTGCTAAGAATTTGTGGAGCCAAAGTTTGAGTATATTTTTTTTAATTGCTCAGTGATTTCGTGCTGGGAGTCAATCTTGAATCGAAGGTCAACGCTTAATACTGTTAAGGTCACGGTAATCGACTGCATAGATATAATTTTGATAAACTGAAGCATGATTAATCAAACAATGAACGAGCCGTAGCGGTGCAGATGGAGATCATCCTGGAGCGAATCAGACAAGATTGGAGCAGAGACGAAATTTTTGTCCCGGTCCTCGCCAGTCTCCGGCTGCGTTTTTGCGGAGGGGTGACCCTCCGCAAAATTTGCAGAGGAGTGGGCTAAGATTTAAAATACAAATCTTGATGCAGCCCTGCACGAATCTTGATGCAGTGCCTTACTTAAGTGATGACATAAAAACGCAGCCATTACACCACTCGAATAGCGCAGCGTTACATTTAACCTTGATATAAACACATCTTGTTACAGCCATCCGAACTAACCATGGTCAACTCTTGAATTTTCACTACCCGCCCAACCCTCCCGAATACTCTCTAAACCTAATCTTTTCACTAACCAACTCTTCTCTTTGTTGTGACCAAAGTTTGCTCTCCCGATCCTCTCCGACGATCTCCGAGACTCTCCGACGGCCTCCGATGAGACTCTGCATCATCTCATGGCCCTCGCCACTCCCACCATCCTCCATCATCATCAGCATCATCTCTTCCCTCTGCCAAGACTCTGCTCCGCTCCCTCCTCTCCCCTCGCGAATCCGCCTCTCTCCTGCAATCTCACCTCCACCGACTTGAGATCCAAGCACGATGTCTTGCTCTCCGTTGCATCATCTCTTCGCTCCGCCGAGACTTGTATATTGTCTATTTACACAACAGTTTTTAACAAAGATTGAAGCTGTTGATTGCAACCCATCAAAAAATTTCTACCTGAACCGTAACAAGATGGTGAAAGTGTAGATTGTGGGATATTTATCAAGAAATTTATGGACTATCTATCAAGAAATGTACTCTAAATTACATTGTTATTCAAACACTTGTATATTCATTCACTTGTATATTCAGGTTGTGTTATATGGATTTCAGGTCTTGTTATACGAATTCTGAGCAGTGTTATACGAATTTGCAGTGTTATACAAATTTCAGCTCTTGTTATACTAACTCTGTGCAGTGTTATACGAATTTCATCTCTTGTTATACCTAATGTGTCTCTATGTTATACGAATTTCAGGTCTTATTATACAAATTCTGTGCAGTGTTATACGAATTTCAGATCTTGTTATACCTAATGTGTCTCTATGTTATACAAATTTCAAGTCTTGTTATATGAATGTGTGTCTATGTTATACGAATTTTAGGTCTTATTATACCAACTTCGTGCACTGTTATACGAATTTCAGCTCTTGTAATACCAACTCTGTGCAGTGTTATACAAATTTCAGCTCTTGTAATATCAACTTTGTGCAGTGTTATACGAATTTCAGCTTTTGTTATACCAACTCTGTGCAGTGTTATACGAATTTCAGCTCTTGTTATACCTAATATGTCTCTATGTTATACGAATTTCAGGTCTTGTTATATAAACTCTGTGCAGTGTTATATGAATTTCAGCTCTTGTTATACAAATTTCAAGTCTTGTATAACACGGCATTTCAGGTCTTGTTATACGAACTATGTGTAGTGTTATATGAATTTCAGGTCTTGTTATACGAATTTCAAGTCATGTATAACACGGCACAAACATGGCACAGACATGGTATAACACGGCACAGACATGGTATAACATGGCACAAACATGGTATAACACGACACAAACATGGTATAACACGACACAGGCATGGTATAACACAGCACAAACATGGTATAACACGGCACAGACATGGTATAACACGGCACAAACATGGTATAACAGTGAACAAATATGGTATAACACATCACAGACATGGTATAACACGGCACAAACATGACCTAACATGGCACAGACATGGTATAACATGGCACAAACATGGTATAACACAATACAAACATGATATAACAGTGCACAGACATAGTATAACACGGCACAGACATGGTATAACACGGCACAAACATGACACAGACATGGTATAACACGGCACAGACATAGTATAACAGTGCACAAACATGGTATAACACGACACAAGCATGGTATAACACGGCACAGACATGGTATAACACAACACAAACATGGTATAACACGGCACAGACATGGTATAACACGGCACATATATGGTATAACACGGCACAAACATGGTATAACAGTGAACAAACTGGGTATAACACGACACAAATATGGTATAACATGACACAGACATGGTATAATACGGCACAAACATGATATAACACGGCACAAACATGGTATAACACGGCAAAAATATGGTATAATACGACACAAACATGGTATAACACGGCATAAATTGGGTATAACGGGACCTGAATTCTGTATAACACGGAAGGAATTCGTATAACAGGACCGAAATTGCGTATAACATGAATTGAATTGGGTATAACATAGAAAAAATTGGGTATAACAGGACCTGAATTCTGTATAACATGAGAAGGAATTCGTATAACAGGACTGAAATTTCGTATAATAATACCTGAATTGCGTATAACAAATCACAATATCACATAACAGGACACAATATCACATAACAAGATAATGTATTTCGTATAACAGGAACCGAACTTCATATAACAGGACCTTAATGACTTAAATTGTGTACAATGAATAGATACATAGTTGTCTTTCAGGAATATGACATTAACTCTCCTTTAAATAGTTCCAAACTGACAAGGGCTCTCAATCTAGGCATGTCCTAGAGTGTGAAGTCGAACTTAACATTGCGGGAAAGGCACTCCATGAATTTCATGACAAATATACCATAATCTACACTCTCACCCTGCTGTTGCGAGCAGACTTCCCATGTAAATGACCATTTAGCAGGATTCTTCCTTCCACCAGTTAGGAAATAAATATGAAAATGTAGTATCTGAATCTGTTTGATTTGTACAAACAATATAAATATACAATTATGACATTATACCTTAATGGAAGATTAGAGTCGTCGGAGGAACTTGCCATGAGATCCTGCAAAAAAGAAAACAAGATTAGGAAACCCTAAGCCAACCAAGAACAAGTCGTATACCATCGTAGGTTGTCATCACAAAATGGGACATCGTCGGTGGTCGTCGGAGGCCGTCGGAAGTCGTCCAAAGCCTCGGAGAGGATCGGGCAACAAAACTTTCATCACAGCAAAGTTAGGATTAGATGAACTGGAAAGATTAGGGTTAGAGAAGAGGAGAGATTAGAGTTAGAGAGTGGTCCGGCATTTTCGGCGGGTCGCAGAGGTGGTCCAAAGCCGTCGGAGAGGATCGGGCGACAAAACTTTCGTCATAGCAAAGTTAGGGTTAGATGAACTGGATAGATTAGGTTAGAGAAGAGGAGAGAATAGAGTTAAAGAGTGGTCGGGCATTTTCGGCGGGTCCAGAAAATTTGAGCAGGTATTGAAATTTTAAGGGTTAACCAAGGTTAGGTTTGGTTAATTCTGATGGCTGTAACGCTCCGTTATTTCAAGATGGCGTTATATCAGGATTTTATAACGCGCTAATTGCACTTAAGTTTCGATTGCTTGGAGATTCGTCCGCTAGATGCATGAAGATTCGTGCTTTGCATCTCAGCCCACTCCTCCGCAAAATTTGCCCCTCCGCAAAAATGCAGCCCTAGTCTCCTCCTGCACCTCCTGCAAATCGCCCTCATCGTCTTCTCCCTCTTCCGCAAGCGCCTGGCCAGCTACCTGCCCAGCATCCTGCTCTGGTTATCCTACCTGGGCGCCGACTACGTCGCCACCTTTGCCCTTGGCAACCTCCTCAACAAACAGAACGAGGCTTTGGGGGAGAACTCCACCAGCAACCTCGCCGCCTTCTGGGGGTCATTCCTTCTGCTCCACCTCGGCGGCCCCGACACCATAACATCATACTCCCTCGAGGACAACCAGCTGTGGCTGCGTCACCTGCTGGGGATGCTCTTGCAGGTCTCCATCGCCATCTTTCTATTCCTCAAGTCGCTCCCGAACCCACACCTATGGCAGGCCGCCATCGCTGTTTTCGCTGCTGGGATCCTCAAGTACGGCGAGCGCACGTGGTCGCTGCGGTCGGCCAGCATGCTCAGGGAGTCCATGCTCATCGAGCCTGTCGAGCATATAAAAGGTATCATCAGCAGAAAAGGGGAGTTGCTGCTCTGCGACCCCGTCGAGCATATAAAAGGTATCTTCAGCGGAAACCCTGAAGTAGAAAATCCATGCCCCAACTTTGAGGGTCAAATCACGACGATGAATGACGAGGAGATCATCGAATGGGCGCACAGGTGCTTCCAGATCTTCGTGGACATCTCGGCGAATCATGCCTTCAACTTGGAATGGATCACGAGCCGGGAGTTACTCGGAAGGATCAACATTAAGCAGGTCTTTCAGGTCGTTGAGATCGAGCTCTCTGTGCTCCATGACATGCTCCACACCAAGGCCGCTCACGTGCACAACGTCATGGGCTGCACGATGCGTGTCTTCTCGTTCACTATGATCGTCCTCTCTCTTGTGCTCTTCTGCCTCGCCAACAAGGAAGATTTCAAGCCTGGTGAGATTCTCATTACCTACATCCTGCTCATCGCTGCTCTGGTGATCGAGATCATCGCCATTGTTCTGCTCGTGTTGTCGGACTGGACCATCATCGCACTGCAGCAGCAGCAGAGCGACAGGTGGAAGAAATTTGGCCGCTTTAATTGTTAAAATTCGGCGACTTACCCCCGGCGAAATCACGATGAGGAGATGGTCGAATTCTATGAAGCAGTACAACCTCATCCGTCTGTGTCTCAGGAGTGCTGAGTGGAAAAGGTTGAAAAACAAGTGGTATGTTTGCTTGAGAGAAAGGTGGGACGGCTGATTTGGCGCGAACCAGCAGACGGTGAGTGATGACCTCAAGGATCTCATTTTCAACGAGCTAAAGAACAAGCTTAATGAGGCGCCGGTTTCCAAATACACCAACTACGAACGATTGTGTGCGAGCAGAGGTGAGTGGGTGCTACGGAGGAAGCGCTACACCGACCTCGATGATTGGGGCGTGGAGAAAGACTTCAATGAGAGCATCCTGATGTGGCACATCGCCACCCATGTCTGCTACATTGAGGACCTGCCGCAGGTCGAGGCGGCCACTGTGGGACAGAATCTACCTTGTGCCACCACGCAAACCAAAAAGACCAAGATTCTGCGTGAGCGTCTCGAGATAAGCAGGAAGATATCTGAATACATGATGTTTCTCCTGATGTTTAAACCGTCAATGCTATCGGTGGGAGTGGGAAACGGGAAGGTCAGATTCCAGGCCACCTGGAATGATACCATGCGAATTTTTTTCAATGGCGCCGATAACATCGAAGCTGCAGGTCTGAAATTAGCAGAGGAAAGAAACGGGAAGGAACCAAATTTGATTTCGCGGGAGAAAATAAAGCTGGAAAAGGAGAAGGCGGCGTGCGACATGCTGCTGAACGTGGAACAGTGGTACCCTCTACCAAGTACCAATTCTCAGCTGGGCGACGTCCGCAATCTGGCGCAACAATTGCAGGACTCGTTCAAGGAGAGGAAGGAGAAGAAATGGGAGGAGATCAGCGCCGTGTGGGTGGAGATGCTGTGCTACGCCGCCGGCCGCTGCAGCACAGAGGAGCATGTGAAGCAGCTGAGCCACGGCGGGGAGCTGCTGACGCACGTGTGGTTGATCATGCTTCATGTCGGACTAGCATCTTTGCCATTTCATAAATTAATACAATATGTCTATAATAAATGTAATGAATAATGATAGATAGTTTCAGCTTGTACTCGCATGTAAAAAGACAAGAATTGGTCGCCTTTCGCTTCATGATAGATATAATTATACTAAATGGACCAAGTCTCAGCTGGGCGACGCCTGCAAGCTTGCCCGACAATTGCAAGACTCGTTCAAGGAGAGGCGGGAGGAGAAATGGGAGGTGATCAGCACCGTGTGGGTGGAGATGCTATGCTACGCCGCCGGCCGCTGCGACACAGAGGCGCATGCGAAGCAGCTGAGCCACGGCGGGGAGCTGCTGACGCACGTGTGGCTGATCTTGCTTAATGTTGGGCTAACATCGAACTTTGAAAATGAATTTATGGATTAATAGGTCTATAATAAATGTAATGATAGATACTTTGAGCTTGTACTCGCTTGTAAAAAGACAAGAATTGGTCGCCTTTCGCTTCATCTATTAGCATTCTCATTTATTCATTACTAAATTCGAGGTTTCCTTATATATTACATACGTTAAATCTTGTTTTCAAACAATTCCTCTTCTCTTGTTTGTTGGTAGGATCTTCAAGGCATACTGGTTTCATTTATTAATCTTTATACATTTCTAATATTTAAAAATAAATTTATTGCCTTAGAATTCCTTTTCTACTTGGTTTGTAAAATGTTTTATTACATTAGAATTTAAATTAGTTATTTAAATTTCTATATATGTTTTTTATTCACATCATATAATTATTTACTTTTGAAATATCAAAAAATGTTTTATATTTTATTAGTTTATATAAATAATCATTACAACTGCAAAAATACAAAAGTGCATTTGAAATTCCGTCTTTGAAAGCAACAAATTTTGAACATTTCAATAGTTTCAAGCAACATGTACTTTTTATTTTCTTTCAATTCTTCTAAATTAAGTTAGCTCATGTTAAACTAAAATATTAATGCTAGCATAATCTATTTGAATCAAGTTAAAACCAAATCAAATCATTCATAACATAGTTGAAAAATGAAGGAGTCCGAAATTTTAGTTCAATTACAGATAATATTCATATCTATAGTATTTTATCAAAGTTTTTAAAAACCTCGTATCTCTCTTGGCTCAACTTGTGTTGAAATAAAAAAAATTATTTATTTTGTTTTGGTTCAAATTAAAATAAAAATCACATGAATTTACTTATGGATGAGATAAATTATTTTAGGATTTAGTTCAATTAACCAGTTGAACTCATCATACCATACCACAGTATCTCAATAATGTGCTACTCTACTTTCAAGGGTACGACGTTGCTCCTACAATTTTGTTACAAATAAAACTAAAAAAGCATCAAAGATATTTAAGGGACAATCTGTACATAATGAGGCAAGAGTTTGTACATTCGCCAGTAAGCATTTATTAAACACAATTTCTAATGTCACTGAATTCACTTAGACAAAATCCTCCTGGTAGCTGTCACTAATCACCGATACAAACCTCTCAAGCCAAGGGAGTTGGTGGAGGTCTTTCACAGTATCCATGTATGAGTCGGAACATCGAGGGGGTGACTGGGGAGGGTGGTGGTGATCGCTCAAGCTGAATCCTCCAGATAGAAACCTTTGTATCAGAGCCAGTTGTGCTCTTTCTTGATCAGAATACTCATCCATAACCACTGAAAGATAATCAAAAGGCTCCAATGTCCAAGGTTCTGATTCTTGATTAGAAGATGTTGAAGAGCGTTCTTCCATATTGTTACTACCCCAAAAGGCACATAGACATGTCGGCATTGCATTCCTATATTCAGCACTACAGGAAGAGCAGAACTCGTGCCCGCACCTGCAATACGAACACAAATATGGTGCTAAGTATTTGCATGCACAATTAATTACGTTTACATATTAACAGATTCAGCCAAAACCAAAAGTAACATAGGTAAATCCTCAAAATCATGCAAATTGTCCAATGAGTCCCATGCGAAGATCCATTATTCAGTTAATCCAGATTAATTTATGATATGGTCCATAAGAACATAGCACACATTGTGGAGACATTACTGCTAAGTATTTGCATGCACAATTAATTACGTTTCCATGTTATTTCTCAAAATACATTTTAAAGTTCTGTCAACATAGTTCATTATGTTGTGTGTACAACTAGGGGTTATGCCAAAGCATTTGACAGAGTTCTGCTGTGGGCATTTTACTGGCACCTGTGATGTGTATAGTTTGTGTTCAACATATACAACCATGCAATCATAACAAATTTTGTGGCTACACTTCATCTTTATCATTTTCGAACTTAGCTTCTCATCACAACAGGTAGGACAAGTTTCAACAGACCAGTCACCAATTGCTTCTTTGGCCAAGCGAAGTGGCCTCTCCAGTTCAAAACTTGATACAAGTTGCAAGTCAAACTCTTCTAGCTTATCAGCAAGTTCCAGAATTCTGTGTCCTAGAGCCACCAAAAGCTGGTCATCCAGTATTTCAGTTTCTGCTATCTGTTAAGTAAAAGATTAATATAAATGATCCCTTTTTTAACATAAATATAAATTTTCTTTAACAGGGAAACTGATAAACATAGGATTCGATTATGGGACCTTGCTATCCATGATTATTATCTTTACTAGTTGAACTAATAACCAGATTCAAAGAATACACGCAAAAAAATACAAATTAAACTAGACATGCAAAAGAAAAGGGAAATTTATGTTAATCATAATATTTTAGAAGTGAGAAGTAGACAAAAAAAAATCATTAGAATGTAAAACTATTGTAACGCAAGGAGAGGTACAACACAAATAGAAAGAAACATATATGTAAAAGTTAACCCTAATAAAAATGGAAATCTTGACGTGGAGCATAGAGAATTTAAGTTGATAAACAGGAGATGAGTAGTCATTCATTAAGGTGATGGAATTATTTGATGCATGTTTCAGGAATAACATAGGTTTCATGATATGTTTCCCTATTGTGTAAACAACAACACTGACAGAATATGAGATTCATGTCAAAAATAGATTACAACTTCCTATTTAGTTATTTGTTACCTGATAATAAAGTTTCTCTGAATCAGTGAATGCGTACAACCTCCGAGCACCATTCTGCAGAGCAGCCAATAGACCGTCCATTAAAGCCAAGTGCTCGGCCACCAATTCCTCAACATGGAAATCAAGCTTCTTTTGCACTTGAATCAAGGGAACCCCGGGAAGTCTTTCCATAACAACTCCTATACCAGAAACCCTAGACTCTTTATCATGAGCATGAGATGATGATACGCCTTTGAAGAACATTCTCAATGAGAATTCATCAAGATCATCTATAGTGCCTTCGGCTAAAGATTCCTTCGTTTCCTGCCACTCCTCATCTTCTGTGCAACAGCTTTGGAATTCATCTTCTATATCAGAATTATCAAACAATTCCTCTTCAAAGTCATGCAAATTCTCCATTCTCAACTTGTAAAACACAGACACAAGAAAGAACAAAATACACCTACAATTTTCGATCAAAAACACATTATTTCTTATTGTCAGAGTGTCGAATAAAAGAATTAATTCAACACAGCTAAGAGAAAAGCCATTAAATCATATGTTCTAAAAGCTTAGTCCAGTTAGATCTGAACCCTAACACATCAAAAACCGCGATTACCAAACCGTAAACACTCTTAACCACGGAGTTCCTAAACCAAAATCCAGCAGAAAAGGAAACACCCTGCTTTCACTCGAGATCACCGGATCAATCCAATCAATATAAGAAGACCCATCAATCCCGAGGACACAGCCAGAAAAAAAATAATAACAAAGGATGCTCTCTTAAGCTCTAAAACCGATCAAAAGAGCATTGAATCCCCCCTCTCTCTCTCTTTCTCTCCTCGCCGTCGGAACCAGAAAGAAGGCAAAGGAGCTGCTGTCAACCTCTCAAAAACCAATCAAAACCTGCGCTGAAGGGGATCGAGAAACTCGAATCGATTCCCTAACTATAGCTTCTCCATCTATTCCCCTTCCGAGAAAATATCACCATGGAAACCCAAATTAGTAAGGGAAAGTCCGAATCTCGACGCCGAGGCAGAGGTGAGAAGGACGCAAAGCATTCAGCAAAGCGAGAAATAAAAGCAAAAAAGTGCTGTGCTAGAGCGAGATGAGGCGGAGGATCGGAGCACGTATCCTCAGCAGGCAGGCAGCCGAGAATAAAAAATATTTTATTAAAAACTGATCTAAACATTTTTTTTTTAATTTTTTTTTATTAAAAAAAAAATTAGGATCCACACATTAGGAATGATCTACGCACTATATAGAATTCTCGGCTGCCTCCTTTAAATTTTTATTAAAAAATATTTTTTTTTAATTTTTTTTTAGAAATAATTTACACATTAGAATCTATCTAGTGGTATTAATATTGGGATAGTTTAAACTATATACAATAAAAAATTACCCTAAACATTATTACATAAAAGATAAAAAAAATTTTACTATATAGAAATAGTTAGGGTAATTTCTTGTTGGATAGAATCTAAACTACCCAAATATTGGTACCATTAGATAAATACTAATGTGTAGATCATTTCTAAAAAAAAAATTAAAAAAAAAAATATTTTTTAATAAAAATTTAAGGGAGGTAGTCGAGAATTTTCTCAGCTGCCTGCCTGCTTAAGATTTCTGTTCGGAGGATAGCGTTAAAGCCGCTGCTTAATTATGCTAGATTCAGGAACAGTTGATTGAATGGAGCGCACATCCTCAGCAGCCGGGCAGCTGAGAATTTTTTTGGCTGCCTGGCTTAAATTTAATATTAAAAATATTTTTTTTAAAAAAAAAAATTTAGAAATGATTTATGTGTTATAATCTATCCAATGGTACCATATTGGGGTAGTTTAGATTGTATACAATAAGAAATTGCCCTAAGCATTATTGTATAATAATCTTTTATATAATAATATTTAAGGTAATTTTTTATTGTATATAATTTAAACTATCTTAATATTGGTACCATTGGATAAATTATAACACGTAGATCATTTCTATAAAAAAAATTTAAAAAAAAAATTTTACCCAAAAATTAGACATCCAGCTTAGAAATTTTCGGATGCAGCCGAGGATTTCTGTCCGATTGAATGCGGTGGGAACCTCCGGCGCTTGTGCCGCATCCACCGTCCGTTTGCTGTATCCTGTTGCCTTTTGGGATAAATTTCCATGACATCTCGCTTCTGACACGGCTTCCACCTCATAACTTCAAGGTAATACTCCCAATTAAATGATTAGCAAATATCTTTTTTTAAAAAAAGAAATTATTAAATAAATAAAGCGCATTAAAAATTAATAGGCTGACTATGGGCCACAACTAAGATGACTTGGGTTCAATTAGTCAACTCGCCGGGCCCATTTTGTCGTGGCGTAAATGGGACAAGTACGCTCTCTCCTTGTCTCCAATTTTCTTCTGAATTATGATTTCAAATTTCAAACATGAGATTCAACTTAATTTGAAAAACTTGACCCTATCTTGATTGCCGAGCTGAATTCTTGCTACTTGATTATTTTTTTCTCAATGAATCGATCTAGCTTTTAATATTTTATCTTCGAGATTTGTTTATTCATCCGGATGATACTTTTCAAAACTTCATGTGCGTTTTTTTTGTTAATTTTTGATAGATTTATTTATTGACAAAAGTTATGATTTATTAGCTTCTATTAGTTGGATTGAAATATTGAATTTTTTGGTGCTAAGGTTGCTTCACTATTAGATTCGGTATTTAATTTTATCGAGTATAATTAGAATGATTGTGTAATATTGTTCAGAATGACTACTTAATTAGTAGCCATCTTCTGTGCTCACCTAGCCATGCAAATACTAATCGTGATGATAGAACTATCTTTTGGAAAAGAAACCAATGAATCATGTATACTAAGATTTGAATTTGACATTCAAATTAATCTTAATGTTGACAATGATGCTATGCAAACTAATGTAGATCCTGTTTGACATAACTGATCAGCTGCTTTTTCTTGTCAAAATAGCTGATTTTAAAAAGCTAGAATGTTTGACGAGCTACTTCTAGGTTTGAAAGCAGCATGAGTTTGCAAAAGTTGGGAGAGAGCTACTTTTGGTTACTTTTTAACTATTTTTCCACTTGCATCTCATGTCCACACCTATATTTGTATGTCTTTTCGATAATAAAATTATTATTTTTAAAAAAATATTAAATTTAAAAGTATTTTTAAACATTTTTAAAAAAAATTGACAGCATAATACTTTAGTCAAACACCTTTTAACTTTTCCAACTCGCTACTTTTCAACTAACACTTTTTCAACCAGCAAAAGCTAAAAGTTTCAACTACGGAGCCATAGCCTTAAGAAGTTAAACAAAACCAACATTTTAAGTAAAAATTAGTGGAGAAATTTACTAAAACAACGCATTGTACAATTCTCAATATGACCCCTTTGTTGAAGGTGAAAAAAAATAAAGAAATTCTTGATGAGATTCGATGAGACATAGGTAATTTTAAATATCAAAATTAATTTTGACTGACCCCAATTTCCTGAATCTTGGGGGGAGGAGTATCAAAAATTTATTATTGAAATTTGGCTTCAAATTAAAATTTTGATTAGATTAGAATTAAATTTCAATTTGTTATAATTTTAATTAAAATGGTTTAGCCGAATTTTTGGTCAAAGTTATCTATTTTCACCATAGTTTATCAAACATAAACAAGCAAAAAAAGGGTAACGATGAGAGCATGGCTAGAGAAATAAAAAATTCAATTAAATGAAAAGATGTGATTTGAAGAAAAGTTTTTGAGGAGTTACGACGGTTCAAAAACAAAAAGTGGGAAGCGATAATAAAAGGAATAAAAAAAGGGGAGATTCTATCGGCTTTTCTAATTTTGGAAACACTTGAAGTTGAGGCAACGACGACTTAGGAGAAGCATCGACAGAAGGTAAGTTTTTTTCTTCTTCTCCTTCCTTGGTCTCTTACTCTCTCCCTTTTCTTTCGACACCATCAACGGAGAAGGACAACTCCGATAAAAAAAACTATTGACGGAGAAGAAAAACTCCGATGAACAAAAACTATTCAACGGAGAGACAACTCTGGTAAATAAAATCATTGACGAAGAGAGCAACTCCAGTAAAAAAATTAATTTTTTTATGTTGTTTCCGACAACTATTATGGCTATTGTCATTGAAAATTATTTTCCCTGGCGATCCTTTCTGATGGGAAGCTGGGAAGAATAATGAAAGAGGAAAGAGGTGTTGATGAAATTTAGAAGAAAAAGAAAAAATAGCAGCGTGAGTGAAAATTAAAATAGAGGCTGAGAGAAAATGTGAGGCGAAGTCTGGGTAGAAGATGATGCGTGAGAAGGAAATTAGAAGAATAGAAAAGATGAAATTTTGGACGAATTGGAGAAGGAAATGCTGCTTCACCCTTGCGTAATCTTGCCGACAATTTTTCTCCAGCGCCGCACCGTGAAATTCATTGTGAAGGAGGCATCCTCGCCTCGTTGACAACTTCCTTCATCTTCATCCTTGTCGACACGAGATGTCGGAGATAACGAAAAGAGGTATGTCTGCCTCCGAACACGAAAAGAAGGAAGTTTACTTTGGAAGGACGACGCCCGTTTCCGCAAACCATGCTTCCGCATGATTCCGCCGCCAGATCGACACATCCACGTCGCCTGCCCGAAATCCCCTGAAGATGCCAGCTCTCGATTTTGTTCTTGCTAACGAAACTGCCTGGTCTTCTGCCTCCATTGACGACGGCGAGATCATCCAATGTGTCCGCCGAACGCCTTTGTTTCTGATTTTGCCGAAGACACCGTCCGAAGCATCCGCTTGATTCTTCAGCCTCTATTGGCACCAGCGACACCGTCTGATGCATCCACCGAAGAGGCCGTTGCCTTTGATTTCGGCGGCGACATCATCTGAAATCCACTGAAGAGACCTTCATTTCTGATTTTGCTGAAGAACTCGAGTTGACGCCAGCGACGCAGGATTTGAATCTCCCCTCTTGCGCCCACCATCTCCTGCGACGAACACAACATCTATATGTCGGATTGAAGTGAAACTTCTAAGAAACCTTCTCCTCGAAGGTGCAAACTTATGGCCAGAAGGATCCGGCCATCTGACGGCTGGATCACTAGAATCGACAGATTTTCCGACGATCTCTATTGTTTTTCTCAGCCATGAACACTCGACGTTCATTCACGTCGAACTCAACATCCGGTAATCTGATCAGATTTTAACCACACCCTCTCAATGCGTTTTTGAATCTACAGGCAGAAGGATCTGGCCGTCTGATAGCTGGATCACCAGAATCGAAAGATTTTCCAGCGACCACACCTTTTTATCCCGGTTGCGAACACTATTGAATTCTTCCCAACGAACTCAATATCTAGCCATCGGATTAGGTTCAAATTTCGTCCACACCTTCTCCTCAAGCCTGCGAATCTATGACCAGGAGGATCCAATCATCCGACATACGGATCGCCGGAATCGAATGATATTCCAGCGATCTTTCTTTCTTGCCTGTTGTGAACACCTACTAAATTGTTCTCGACAAACTCAATATCCAGCCATTGGAACAGATTCAAATATCAGCCACACCTTCTCCTCAAGTATGCGGAGTGATGACCAAAAGGATCTGGCCATTTTGATGTTCGGATCACCGGAAACGAATGATTTTCCGGCGACCTTCGCTTCACTATTGCTTCTGACATCGTCCAGTACCAAATTGTCATTGATCTGTTGTAAACTTTGGGGCGTAATCATTTGCCGCTGTGATAGTTCTCGTTGTAATTTTACTGCAAATCTCTATCCATGCTCCTCGCCGAATCACCATTATTGTCGCTAAGATCATTCGGCGCAACTCATCTTTGCTGTGAAGCTCACTACTCTGTCCGCTTCAACCACTTTACCATCCGATGGTGGTGTTCTTATTCAGACGGTGACATTCGCCTCCATCGTGAAAATGCTACAAGTGATGAGCCCCACAGCAAGTCGACAATTGGACCACTTGCTCCTTTGGTATAGTGAATCGATAAATCAAATAAATTGAGTTAGATCAAATTGGTCCATACCTGAGTTGAATCTAAGTCTAATAATGCTCAATCAATTTAAACTAATACTTTGATCTGCTTGACCTAATTCATGTCTATGATATTGTCAATGAACAGAAGCAAGCCATCTACAAATCCGACATTAATTTTGACTGAGTCCAAAGTCTTTACGACTCTTGCATCAATTTAGGCCAAAGTCTACAAAAGTCAAACTGATTTTGATTAAATTTCCTCTAATTTTAGAGAGCCTCTACGGACATTCGGAATTTTGACTTTACAAATTGGCTAGTGTTACAATCAACCATTATGATAAAAATGAAAATTCTATACTGGCAAGTTACACTACAACTTGACCCAAATTGACTTATCACAGATGAATATGGTCGTAGAAACTTTATTTGACTTAACTTGAATCCAACTTTATAATTTGGCTTGATCCACTAGAACATCCAGTCCAAATTAGTCATTTGGCCCAGTGGCCCATTCTTTTATTTCAAATGTTTGGCCCAAGGGCCCGTTCTTCTATTTGAAATATTTAGCCAAAAGGCCCATTCACCCAATTTCGAATATTTAGCTCTTCAAAGGCTTATCCAGAATACATCAACTCTCTAAGCTGTTGCATGGTATTAACAGTATTGTTTGGGAGGTGCGTACGTCGATACTATGTATCGAGGTGTAGTTCCTCAATATTGTTATCATATCATTCGCAGCTTAAATCAAATTTATCGAACTTGAAATTTATCAAACTTGAAATCAAATAGATATTCACATAAAGA
The DNA here is from genome assembly GCA_027563935.2 of Costus lasius. Lineage (NCBI taxonomy): Eukaryota > Viridiplantae > Streptophyta > Magnoliopsida > Zingiberales > Costaceae > Costus > Costus lasius. The sequence continues at coordinate 12,628,065 of CM050454.1, read as the reverse complement.
ATATCTATCAAACTCGAAATAGATAAGTATTCACATGTCCTTTTACAGGCCGAATATTTATCCATTGACACAAAGATCTTCATATGTCTTCAAAAAGGATGAACATTGGTCAAAGTATAGTTATACGCTAAATAATTGCTCTATCTCCTCAAGGGGACAAAAATCCATTAAGAGATGATTATACGCTAAGGCTAAATAGTTATCTCACATTCCCAAGGGAATGGATTTTTCCAATTATGTAATAATTGTACGCTAAGGCTAAATAATTATTCCACATCCTAAAGGAGATGAACCTCATTTTGTTGAAATTAATACTCGCAAGTCATTGAAACCAAGTATTTAACAAGTTCGAATATTTGCAAGCGCTCCAGATGCTGGATATTCAATCATCTTCAAAATTTTGTCATCTAGTCATCATTTGGCTAATGATGAACTTTGTATTAAAATTGTTAGCCTTTATGGCAGATGCTATGAATGATAAATGATATTGTTCTTCCGAATATTTATTTTTATTTGCTTTTATATGTTTTAGATATCTTAATCAAATGTGTCCTAAGCTATTTAGGGGTAATTAACAATGAATGCTTGCATTCATTGGAAGCCATAACCCACTTAAATAAAAAGCCTTATATCCATATGGTAAATTTGAAATTGTTACATAACATTTTTATGAAATTAAAATTGAACCATTTTTAACCCAACACTATGTCCATTAATGGATAAAATGCTAAGCCACGCAACTTTTATATTGATTAAGTATTCGTTGTCCTAGAAAAATAAGATGAATTATATATATATATATATATATATATGACTTATAAATCATGTAATATTATATTTAAAATATACTTGCTGTCATAATGTATTTCTATTGATAGGTTAACTTGAACAATACTATATACAGTGGCAAAGACATAGAGAGTGGAGTGTGGGCAAATGCCCCCACTCACTTCTTCAAAGTACTCATATTTATATACATAATTTTTTTAATTTTACTAATATTATTCTCATATGCCAATTTCCCTCATATACCTTTGGTGTTAGATTCTCCACTGACTATAAATGTTAATTTTGTAAGATGTTAATTTTCCCTCTCCTAACTTTTTTTTTAATGTTTGTACCTTAGTGATGAGATAATCTATACAAACTTAAACGAGCGGATAGCAGGAGAACAAATAGGTCGTCAAGAGATGACAAGGTCAAGAAACAAGAATTTTAGAAGATGAGATACTCATAAAGAAACAGAGGTTGTTACTCATTGAGGAAATAAGTAGGGAATGAAACAATATTTTTCATAAGAATATTAAGTTTTTGAAACAATTTATGATCTTATATTTCTAGATTAGTGAAACCCATGTGAATCCGACTAGATAATATTCGGACAAAAGCTATACACAAGGACAAGAATGAGCAGGGGATTTAATTTTTTTTAACCAATATCAAAATATGGCTTGATTATAAAAATTTGAACCTAACTCAATATTTTAGATCGATACCCATAAGTATGCAATTAAATTCAAAATTTTTTATTTTTTATTTTTTATTTTAAATGATATTATAAAAATAACTTTAAAAAACACACTAATAATACTATATATTTATATTACTATTATTATTTTTATAAAAATATGTTTTTATTTAATTGTAAATTGAGCATGAATATCAGCTATCTAAACCTACAAATCTAAATTCGTCCCACTTACCTAATTAAGTACTGAGCCCCCTATAAAATGGTTAGATTAGATAAGATACCCGATTTTGTTGAGATGAATTGTCTGCTTAATTTTTGTTGCCACGTGAAGGAACTAGAAATCTCTTCAATTTATTAATTTAAGCCTCCTATTTTGCTACAAAATATTTGAAAATTTTCTAAGATTGAAAAGCAAGACGATATATCCAATATAGCGATGTACTTTGATAATGTGAATAATGCATTTCCCTACAATCAACCGTATTTTGGTTACAAAGTTCCAGCCATAATGTACGACCGCTTGAGAATCTACTGCGTTTCACCTAGTCATCAAGACATCAAGGAATGATCTTCATACAAAACAATGATTTGGCACAGGAAAGTGAAGTATTTGCTGCGCCAGAATTCTCGGTATATCATGTGATATGAAAACCTCCGCCATGGCCCATGATCATCAAAATTACTCAAAAGTTTTAAAGTTCAAAATATATAGCGCAATAGTTAGTCTACCAAACAATACGCAATAAAAAAAATGATAATGTTATTACTTAAGCATAGTTTAAAGTACGAGAAAGTGAAATAAGCTCTTTCGCACTCATGTTTTTCTTACAAAGCAAATACATGAAAAGTTATTTCTCAAACTTTTTCCATGCAAATGTAGTTTTACAACAGTAAACAAATCCTGCACTGGAAATCAAATATCATTTCTCACCGCTGATTCATAGATGAGTAGGCTTCGATCATTTATGGGTGAGATACTTATAGAGAATCGAGCAAATTAGACGTACTCTTCCTTGGCAGATAAATGCACAAAACCACGTTTCTTCAATCTTTGATTTGAAACCCTTCTAGCTCTTTGATATGTAAATTAACTGAAGAATCATTTATTTTCATCCTCCTCACATGCCCACGAGCATATCAAATAGACACAGGCTAAGTAGCAGCTGCCTGATATATGTCACATCCCAATAAAGAATTTCCAAGTCATCTGCTGCCAGACCATAGTTTACTGAGCTAACAATACAGTTGAATTTCTTTCCGCAAATGCTTCCTGCAGATTAGACCTGGTTCTCCGACCTGAGTCTTTTGTGATCCCGCTCGGCACGTTCAAATCGACCCATGCGTGCATCATCAAGGGTCTCCTGGCGCTTCGAAGAAGAAGAATGATGATGAGGGTGGTCGTACCCATCGTTAGAACTGAAATGTTTACCTGGAGACCCAATTGACCTCCTTTTCAGGTTGCTGGGTTCCAATGCTTTACTGTCCACTGATAGTTCTCCTTCTTCAGTATTCTCCATTGCCTTCTCAGGCCCATGGTAGCCATTGTCCATCATACGTTCTGTTTCCTGTCTGTATGTCGGCTTGGACCAGCTATGGCCCTTCAGTTTATTTCTCTCATCCTCAGCTGCCAATTCAACACCATGTTCCAATTCCCTCTCTATGAGGTCATCATCATCGACTGGATCCAACTTTTTTGCATTATCAGCACGAGATTTTCTTCTTTTCTCCAAAGCAGCCTTCACTTTGTCCTTGTCAATCTTCTTTATAGCATCCACCATTGGAGAGTGAACTTTAGAACCTTCGTTATATGCAGGGACCCTATCTTTTGTTTCAACCTTGCCATCCGCAACAGTAACTGCAGATTCTTCCGCTACATGTTCAGGTCCATAGTGAGATCTACTGTCGATAGTCTCTGGATTATCCGTGAGATCACTGTGCCTCCGGTCCTTTAATCCAGCTTCATCTTTATTATCAGAAGCTGCAAATCTTGGCTCATGCCTAGTGTGGTCATTGCCATCATTATAGACACCACTCTTTCCATTATGCTTATCTGAGTGAAATTGCTCCGGCAGAGAATGGGCTGATGAGCTTGCAGGGCCCATGTTCGGCATGGCAATATTTTTTGACACCTGAGAATACCCACTTTGCGTATTAGGCTCCTCAAGGTCAACAGCAGCTCTTGCCTGTTGATTAGCCCCACTGGCAGAACTACCTTCAGTTTCATTCCCATGGGCTGGTGGTGCTGGACGGTTTTGCTCGTAAAGTTCCAGCATTTGGTTGCTGATCTCTGGAAGCAGAAAAAAGAATACAAATTAGGGATAGATAAGAGAAGGAAATAAGTATAAAAAAACCAGGCAAATCGGCTGCCAGCATTCCAAAAAGTAATATTGTAGCAGACATGAGCATTCCCCCCAGAGTGATACATAGTTAGGACAAACACCACCTGGTAAAGCACTAAAGCATCCATTCATGATATATAGCTTATAAACTGTAACTATAGGGAACTGCATGAAGTAAACAGATCCCAAACTGCACTAATATTTATTTTCAAAAGCTAAAAATGGGACTGGAAACTCCAATACTAATACTTAATTCAAAAGATTGACAGAAAAATAATGTGATTTACAGAAGAGATCTTTGTCTAGTCTCATACATGGTGAGGTCTCGTAAAATACCTTCCAACTGTCGAGGGGTGACATCAAATTCTTGCCACCATACCTTCTCACCATCTGAAGGAAGCTTTACTTTCAAAAACTTGGCAGCCAGGAAGATAGCACCAGCTGCGATATGGTGGGGCTTGAATTGCAAACAAAGAGCAGTACGGAGCCTGCATACCCCTTTCCATAGTGTAATAAATACACTTTGCTGAATTAAAACGGGAAAGCAGGAAAAATGGCAGGTTTTCGTACCCATCATTGACAAAATTCCAGGCTACTTGTGCAAGGGCATTTTGAGCAATCTTGAACTTCTTTATTGCTTCAACAAGAGGTTTATATGGATGCTGCACATTTAGGTCAAAACCAAGAGTCGCTAGAACCAAACGCTCACCAAGTAAGATCAGTTCCTTCTGCTGTTCATATACTTCCTGCATCCAATAGCGACGGATTTACAAAACAGCGAACTATCATGTCACTGCAAAAAAGTAGTGTCAAACGCAAATTATTTGAAGCTAAGCCATCCAAGCGTTGGCAATGGAACTGTTGTACACATATAATAAGCCACTAATTGGAAGCTAATAAACACAAAAGAATCAGAACAGTTTAGCTCTTCAAGAATCTAGCACAAACTACCATTGGATCAAATTAGCAATCACCAATTAATCATAATGAGAACCTTGGAAAATAGGCTTCAATAGCATACTATTTGGCACACTTGTATGAATAGCGCATGATCATAATAGGAGAGGAAAGAGGGAAACCAGATTGAAGGATAAAACTTAAGAATTCATTCACAAACTACGTTTTAGAGTTTAAAAAAAAGTATAAAAAAAATACTTCTAATGAAAAATTTTATGTGCCTAAGAAATGACATCCGACCCAAGAATAATTTTTCATTCTCTAATTTGTAGTATGATCAATATCATGGAGAGCGATAAATACAACTTGGCATCCATGGATCTCAAATTTTCTTGCACTCCCTCAACGCAATCTATGAGCAAAACCATTGGCCTTGATGATAATCAAAAACATCCAACTGAGTGTCAAATTTTTAAGTTAAACCAAAAAAATTACACGAAACCAACAGAACTTTTCGATTCAGTTAGAGTTTTCCCTTGATCAGTCCGGTTCCATTTAGGTTTTAAAATAGGAAAAGAAATATATGGCTCAGCTATTAAGTTATAAATTTCAGTTTGAAAAAAAAATATATATAAATAAATAAATAAATAAATAAATTTCAGTTTGACAAAAATGAAAACCTTTCAATCAATTAACTAATTCTATATGAATATTCATAACATATCATTGTTTTAGTTTTAAAAATAATGATAAACATGATAAAATGTTTAAAAACCAAAATATAAAAAAAATGTGATATAACCTTTCAAATTATTTTTATTAAAAATAATATGTAAAATAAATAATTTTTGAAAACCAAATTGAACCTTAAAATTTTGTTCCCATTTTGTATTAGTTCGGTTGGGTTCACTTTTAAATTTAAACCCAAAGAAGTTTCAGTTTAATCGAGTTTAATTTTTTGTCCAGATCAAATTGAACTATTTGGACACCCACATGGAATTCCGAAGTACCAACTGTCTCTAATCCAATAGCACATGTTGATACTAACACTGGTTCAAGCATTACAAGAGTATATCTCCCACCAATTAGCTGTGCCGCATGGGGCTAGCTCTGCCCCTATCTGTATTAACAATCAGCTACCTACTAGCTGTGCCACATGGGGCAAGTTCTGCCCTTAACTGTATTAACAATCAGCTACCTATGATACTGGACATGCGTATGTATTAAACGTGATAGCATTGACATTTTGCATATGCCTCTAACATGCATCCTTGTCTCCCTAAACACTCGTCTCTTCAAAAAGAAGTCATCCTATAATCATGGATTTAGAAACCATTTTGTGTCGCTAGCTACAAACAAAAAATAAAGTACACGATACAAATTTGCTAAAATATAATTACTATGGTTTGTCGATATATACCGGTCCATTCTAGTCTAACATTAGTATTGACATTTTCTTTGTGTCTCTAACCAGCTCGTCTCCCTAAACAGTCAACTTATCTCTTCAAAATAATTCACCCTCTATTCTTAAACTTCTTACACATCCCCAATATTATAATCATGGATTTAGAAACCATTTTGTGTTGGTAGGTACAAGCAGAGAACATACTGGTGGTCCAATCCTATAACAGTACATGACACAAAGTTGCTAGCATTACCAATTAGTACCATTTGTCAATATATAACAGTATGTACTAGTCTGACATTACATTAAACGGGTGCAACGGCACATACTAAAATTAAAAACCTTTCAATGTCCCTACTGTGATACTAATAAAATTGTTACTCCAAGTAATTATTCCATAACGACAATTCGCTACAAGCCTAACAATCTCAATAACTATGCAGTCGCAACTTTTGTCTAACAAGTCTAATGGTAACATCATAATAATATAGTAGCAAACTACAAACTAAGTCTCCCACATGGACACAAATCTTCGGCAGCTACACAGCCGAAAATTATTTTTCAGCTGTGTAGCTTAATTTTTATTTAAAAATTATTTTTTTTATTTTTTCTTTTAGAAATAATCTACACGTCCTAAGCTATCCAATGGTACCAATATTGGGGTAGTTTAGATTATACACAGTGAGAAATTACCCTAAACATTATTGCATAAAAGACAAATTTTTTTACTATATATAAATGTTTAGGGTAATTTTTCACTATGTATAATCTAAACTACCCCAAGATTTGTACCATTGGATAGCTTAGGGTATATAGATTATTTCTTAAAAAAAATAAAAATAATAATTTTTAAATAAAAATTAAGCTACACAGTGTAGCTGCCGAAGATTTGTGTCCCTCCCACATGATAAGCACCCAATAACTATATAGTAATGACCACATGATAAGACACCCAAATAGTATAATTACTACAACCACCACACAACACCTGACGATGGTAATAAGAGAAACAACCCCACGTGCCTTTGTTAGAAACTGAAAAGGGAAACAAGCAAGTAGGGGTGAACAAAAAACTGTTACTAACTGCAATGACTAGAAATCTAGTAATTGAGACTAAAATTTGGCCACATGCAAGCAACTAGAGTCCTTTCTAGAAATTTACATGTGATTTATCTTTTTTTTTTCTTGAAAGGGGAGCAAATTCTCAAACTCTCCTTTACTCTGGCTCAATTCTTTCTAAACATTATTCTATGGCTCCTAAAAAACAAAATGTTGATAGTTCGCAACGTTATATTTAAAAGTTGCTAATTGCCCAATGGATGGGTACAAATTTGGTCAACCTTCACATTGATACATATCAATGTTCACAATAGACTCATTCTGCTAACTTGAGAACTTGGTATATGTTTTGTATAACATACAACTCCAACCACAAATACTAAAAGAGGAAACGACCAAAAGTTTGAAATAGTACTGAGCCATTTAATACTTTATTTATCTAGGATGATAGTGACTCGATGTTGGGTTGATGGTTGAACCTTCAATGATCAAGATCCAAATATGGACAAGCTTAATGATTCACTAACCGCTCTCAAAATATTGTTGAAATGCCTAAGTTGGAGAGTGTAGGTGAATTAGGCTAGCCTATGCAGCCGCCACATGAGGACAACATAGATAATAAGCAAAGAGGGAGATGATGAACACAACTACAATGCTAATTGCCCAAACCAGGTGGTCAGGTAGGAAAGGTGGAGGTTCGGTAGGATAGATAGTAGAATCAAAACATTGGATTGTAAGATACTACAACATATATGTTCTCATATATGTTGATATCTAACCATACCGACTACATGTTGACTAACAATATATATTATCATAATTAATAGCGACTTCTGTGTTCATCTCTCCTAATTAGTTGATTCCTTCTTGGTCTATATGTATCGAATTCAAAGTGTGCTTATTTCTCAACTACCGTAAAATGTGAATATATGTACTATATTGTCCAAGTTTACCATTTGTTGTGCCAACTAAAATCTAATGAAAATAGGACAAATTACCAGAAATATAGTTTATAATAGTTGTTCATAGTCATTTAAGTGTTATTGAACATTATTATGTATTCAGGTCCTTACTGGATATAAATCTTATTAGGTTCATATCCATTAAGGCTAACTTTCATCTCTGTTGATGAATGAACTCTCTTTCTTCTCAACTTAGTATCAAAGCTAGGATTTCTCACCTCTCCTGTCTTACGACCACTGCCATCACATATGTTTTTCACCATTTCACTACCTTTGCTACTACCAGTACCTAATGTCATTACCACCACCACCTCTGTTCTCTCCTCCCCTAGCTTCTGCCACCACCATAAACTTATTCTCTATTTATGCTCTTACTCACACCTTAAACTGTTCCATTGCTTTCTTTTCTTACTATATATTTCTAGACCTAAAGATGAAAACGACAATTGGTGAAGGGCATGAGCAAAGAGGCATCACAACACCTTCATCCACCACCATTACATCATGCCAATGGCATTGTCATCATACCAGCTCCATATAAAATTCAGTAATATTTATCTATAGAGTCACATCCTTACTTTACATGTGATGCATGTTAATTGGGTAAATCCATCATGTTTGTTTTCCATCAAGCCAAAATAGCAAGAGTTCTTCTCTATTTGATGTAGTTCAATTCAATATTTGGAATCAAAGTCTTATATCCTCTAAGGATGATTTTGGATACTTTGTCTTTGATGTATTTCAAGCATTTTATGTTGAAATAAAAACTCAACTTGGTGTTTCTTCAAAAGTTTTTTGTATTAATAATGCATTAGAATATACTAATTTAAATTTGGATAATTTTGTGCTTGCCGTAGCATTATTCATCAAACTAATTGTCCTTACAACAAAATGCGGTTACATAATACAAAATTTGTCATTTGTTGGATGTTGCTAGGATATTTCTACTCTATATAAATGTTCTTAGGTGATTTTAGAGGAACATTGTTCTTACTGCATCTAATCTTATTGATAATGTCCCTTTGTCTGCTTTGAAGTGTGCTACACCTTTTTCCCTTCTTTATCTATCTTAGCCACTCTTTCCTCTTCCACCATGTTTTTTTGAATGTCATTGTTATTCTAATTTATTTGGCCTTGGATCAAACAAGCTAACTTCTTGAGCAGTTTATTGTATCGTCATTGAATTCTCTCAATCTCAAAAGGGTTATTAATGTTATGATCTATGAGACATCATAATTCCATAACAACTACACAACCACTAGGGTTTACTACGGTTTACTACGCCTAACAATGCGTCATCTTTCACAACAGCTACATCTCCTTTACAGGTTTATCACCATTGCAATTGCTCTCCAAATGCACATGTGTCTACCACCTTCCAAAGGTCTTCCACCTAATGATTTATACTTTCAATTGCCGTTTGTTGAGGTAAACGGTCCATAACTACTCATCTCATTTATAACACTGTCTTTTATTATTGTTTAACCCCACTAACTATCATACCGTTATTACCTCAGTTTCGTCTATTTCTATCCCTAGTTATCAACCTTGATTGGCAGCCTCTAGGATATGTTGAGAGTATTGGTATGCAAATTACTAAGGCAATTTATAGACTTAAACAAAGTCCTATAACATGGCTCCACAAGTACACCTAGATTGTTTTGTCAAGTGGATTTCACTATAGCAAATCAGATCATTCCTCTTCATATGCAACTCAAATTTGGTATTGTGATTCTTGCTATTTATGTTGATGATGTTTTTTTTAACAAGAAATAAAATTTAAGGAATCACTAAAATAAAGAAACACTTACATTCCCACTATTGGCACTATTGGCTTAAAGACCTTGGAAGAAAATATTTTCTAGAAATTGAAATTGCTTATATAGAAAAGAGTATATCTCTATTACTATGCAAATATGCCTAGGAATTACTTTAAGAAACTAGCCTGTTGGTGTGTAAGCCTACTAGTGTATCTATTATTCTAGGTCAAAAATATTGTGTCAGTGATCGAACCAATCTTGTAGATCCAACAAAATTGGTGTGAAAACTAATATATCTCACAGATATCAAACTTGATATCTCTGACGATGAGGGCATTGATTGCCAATTTATACAAGAACATCGGTAATACCATTGGAAATTTGCACCAGTGCATATTACATTAAATTAAAAGAACACCAAGAAGGTAACAAATACATAAGAAGAATAAAATTATTAAAATAGAAGTTTATGCATACGCCAGTTATGTGGAGAGCAAAGATGACAGATGATCTATTTCTAGGTTTTATACATATGTTGATGGGAATCTAGTAACTTAGAAGTGCAATAAACAAAGTGTAGTCACAGTTGGGATGATGTGCCATAAAAATTTGCTTTTAGATTTAAACATTCCTTAAACTAATCTGATGGCAATGTAGTGTGACAATTGATCAGGTACTTATATTGCTAGTAATTCTATGTTTCTTGTGAGAACAATGCATATAAAAGTTAACTGTTACTTTAAACATTCCTTGGACTAATCTGACGCCAATGTAGCGTGACAATTAATCAGGTACTTTATTGCTAGTAATCCTATGTTTCATCAGAGAATAATGCATATAAAAGTTAATTGTTAATTTATTCAAGATGTGTTTAGCAAGCAAGTTTATACACCCTATAAAAGAACAACTTCTAGATGTATTTGCTAAGGCTATCAACTCTATATGCTCTTGCACATTACATAGCAAGTTGGGCATATTTGATATAGTGCCAGTTCAAGCTTAGATCGGTACGTGGATCACGTACAGATACCAATATATATATTCAGGTACTTATATTGCTAGTAATTCTATGTTTCTTGAGAGAACGATGCTTATAAAAGTTAACTGTTACTTTAAACATTCCTTGGACTAATCTGACGCCAATGTAGCGTGACAATTAATCAGGTACTTTATTGCTAGTAATCCTATGTTTCATCAGAGAATAATGCATATAAAAGTTAATTGTTACTTTATTCAAGATGTGTTTAGCAAGCAAGTCTATACACCCTATAAAAGAACAACTTCAAGATGTATTTGCTAAGGCTATCAACTCTATATACTCTTGCACATTACATAGCAAGTTGGGCATATTTGATATAGTGAATACCAGTAAGCTTAGATCGGTACATGGATATATATATATATATATATAAATAAATCAGGTACTTTATTGCTAGTAATCCTATGTTTCATCAGAGAATAATGCATATAAAAGTTAATTGTTACTTTATTCAAGATGTGTTTAGCAAGCAAGTCTATACACCCTATAAAAGAACAACTTCAAGATGTATTAACATGCATATATATATATATAAATATATATATATATATAATTATTTATAATATATATTTAATATAAAACTGACCAATACATAATTGTACCATGTGTCAATTTATGCAGTACACAGTCCAAACTTAGGGCCTGTTTAGCCCCACTATAAAGCAGCTTTTAAGCTCCTTTTAAAAAGAAGCTGCTTGATAATCACAATTAGAAAAAAGTAACTTAGAAGTAGAAATTTTAGAAGCTAGAAAATAATGTTTTTCCAACTTCTACCTGCTTCTGCTTTTATAGAAATGGGGCCAAACAGACCCTTAGACTAGCTGTGACGCCCGAAGACCAGATGGGTCTTGGGCCGGGCCGAGATGCCCGTTCGGAGGCGGGCCTGGGCGGAGGCCCAAGGCCGAAGCAAGATCCGGAGCAGATCTGGGCAGCGTGAAGAGGCGGATCTAACCCTCGTTCTGTCGACAACCGTGCAGAGGCGCGCAGCGGTGGCTTCCCGAGGCAGGCGGCGGACGCATATGGGAGCAGAGGCGTCGCGTCCCATCTGAGACAGCGCCTGTCGGTGCAGAGGCGTGGGCGGCGTCCTTCCCTGGCAGGCGCCAATGACAAGCGACGGCAAGAGCGGTAGAAAGGGACCAGAGAGGTGAGGAGCTCTCTGGGAAGGGAAGGGAGGCGACAAGAAAAGTGGAGGAAGCAGAGAGGGCGTTGTTACTTCTCCCGGAGCCGGAGAACACGAGCGGCGGCTCGCCCCTCCCCAGGCGAGGCAAGGCTGTCTCGCCCCTGTGTGGCCCGACAAGAAGAGCTGGAGCTGAGGAGCTCCTCTGGGACGGGTTCCGACATCCAGAGGGGACGCCGATGAGGCTGAGGGAGAGGGTCAGAGGATCCTCCCCTGCCGCAGGCCCCTATTCCCCTTCCGGCGGGCGTACACGGCGGCATCGTGCTCAAAGGAGACGAAGCGATGGTCAATGCGCAAGTCAAAATCGGGTGCAGAGATCCGACGTGGCTCAATTAGGTTGATCGGGGTCTGACAATGGTATCAGAGGAAGGTTGGACGAGGTTGTTCCGGCGATCCTGCCGCCATGAAGAAGAGGCGAGCGTTCGGAAGTGGATCCGACGGAGGCGTTGGCGAGGGAGTCGCGTCTTTCCTCCGCGGTGTTGTAGCGGCGGAGGCCGCCTTCTCCTTCCGCAGAGGCGAACGAGATGAGGAAGCGGTGGCGTCTTCCTCGCGGAGCCAGCAATGGCGGCAGCATCTTCCCCGAGACGCGGCGACAACGGAGGCGGACGAGCAGTTCCACCTTCCCCGAGCAGCGGAAGGCAACCATCCAGTGGAGGAGACGACGAGGGCGTCGTGTCTTCCTCCACGAGCAGTAGGTGTCGACAGCGGCGGGGGCCGCCTCCTCCTTCCTCCAGGCGGAGACCAGCGGCGGCATTCCGGCGAGCATTCCGGTGATGCAGGGTTAGACGTAGGGAAGGAGAGAGCACCTGCTGGACCTGACCTTCGACCAGCAGCTGAGGAGGAGCTGGTCGAGATCGATCTAGAGGACGGGCGGTGACGGGAGAAGCAGAGGAGGCGTCGACTACTTCTCCCGGAGCCCCAAAAAGTGAGCGGAGCCGGCCTTCTTCCCCGTGAACGGTGACGAAAATGGAGGCTCCGAGCGGGCGAGCGTCTTCTCCCCACAAGTCGGGGATGACAACGAAGGCGCGACAGCAGAGGAGGCTATCTTCCTCGAGGACGACGACAGGCGGATGAGATTTCCACCTTCCCCGAGCAGTGGACGATGAGAGACGACGAGAGCGTCGTCTCCCCCATCCTCCCGCCTTCCTCCCGACGGTTCCAGTCGACGAGGAGAGCCGAGGAGCGCCTCTCTCCATCCAGCAGGCGGATGAAGGCGAAGACGAGGGAGAGCTCGTCTTCCCCCTACGAGTGACGAGTAAGACGAGACGAGCTCGTCTCCTCCAGGAGATCAACGACGACGGCACGGAGGTGTCAAAGGGTCGATGAAAGGGGAATGAAGCGGTGGCTTTTCCCCTCGGTGGAGTCGCAAAGGCGGAGCCCAGCATGGACGGCAGCTCCGGCCATGGCAAAGGCTGTGGAGAGCCGAATGCCGGGGGTTGCGTCCGCTTTAGCCGGGGGAGGGAGTGACGCCCGAAGACCAAATGGGTCTTGGGCCGGGCTGAGATGCCCGTTCGGAGGCGGGCCTGGGCGGAGGGCCAAGGCCGAAGCAAGATCCGGAGCGGATCTAGGTGGCGTGAAGAGGCGGATCTGACCCTCGTTCCGTCGACAACCGTGCAGAGGCGCGCAGCGCTGGCTTCCTGAGGCAGGCAGCGAATGCAGATGGGAGCAGAGGCATCGCGTCCCATCCGAGACAGCGCTTGTCAGTGCAGAGGCGTGGGCGGCGTCCTTCCCTGGCATGCGTCTACTGCTTCTCCCGGAGCCGGAGAACACGAGCGGCAGCTCGCCCTTCCCCCAGGCAAACGAGGCGAGGGTGTCTCGCCCCTATGTGGCCCGACAAGAAGAGCTGGAGCTAAGGAGCTCCTCTGGGACAGGTTCCGGCATCCAGAGGGGACGCCGATGAGGCTGAGGGAGAGGGTCGGAGGATCCTCCCCTGCCACAGGCCCCTGTTCCCCTTCCGGCGGGCGTACGCAGTGGCATCGTGCGTGAAGGAGACGAAGCGATGGTAAACGCGCAAGTCAAAATCGGGTACAGAGATCTGACGTGGCGCGATTAGGTTGAAAGGGGTCTGACACTAGCACACCAGCGTGGATTGGTTTTAAAAACCTTGGTTTGATATTTATGCAAGAGCTTGAGTGGAAGTGTTAAGAGTTAATAATATATATAATTCTGATTTATACTCTATAGTTATAATTAGTATTTAAAAAATCAATTTATATTGGGCAATACAGTCAATTTGTATTAATCTCACCATAACCTGATATGGGTGTATATATATACAGATTTGTGTATGCATACATGTGCATGTACAAGTATCATTTATATATATGTACTTTTTTATATTTATATATATGCACTTTTTTATATTTATATATATGCATGTACATTTCTATATTTATATACATGTATGTACATTTCTATATTTATATACATGAATGTACATTTATATATTTATATACATGTATGTACATACATACATACATATGTATGTACATACGCATACATATATATGTAATCAATTCAACTGAAATTATGTCTCAGTATGGTTTAGAACATACCCTTACAGGACCAACGGTACTGGGATACAGACCGCTACTTAAAACCACTATTATAACAATGTCATCATGTGCTATTATTATGTATTCGGTCCTCGTTGGATAGTCATCTTATCGAACTTATATCAATTAAGACTACAATATAATTGTAACTTTCATCTCTTTTATCAACTTACTCTCATTTTCTTTTCAGCTCTATGAAATAATGCAAATGCACTTTCTAAAAGACATTTGGCGCTCCAAGAACATGAGTATCAAGAATACGTTGAACACTGACATTAATAATAAAAAAAGGTAAACATGAAATCGAGATGCTAGTTGTACTCAGTCAACCTTACCCGCTGTTTGATTCTTTGGACTGCAGCAGGATCCTTTTTATTTATAATCTCATAAGAAACAAGAATAACATCCTTCAGTGGTCGCGGTGTTTCTTCCACCTTTCCAGCCAAAAACATACAAACAGTAGCAATTGTCTGAAGAAAATCAAATTTGCACATCAGAAAACAAAAGCTTGTAATTTCTTTTTGAGCTTCTAAAACGTAAGTTGCAGGTCAAAGACTACTAATCAAAGGCCAAGGCAATTAAGTCCAGGCAAGAGGTAATTGTTATTTCAGGAATCAGAAGAAATCTCACAGCAAAGACAATAGAAGAGAAATTCAAAAAATGAGAGGGAAGAAAAGGAACTATTACATTAAAATGCCACAAACAAAGAATGAGGAAATCCAGTTTACCAATATTTGATTCCAAACTGAAGTGTAAGATTCCAAAAAGATCTAGTTTTCGCTATTTATCATGCAAACTCACCTAAACTCTCAATATAACCAATTTCTAACCATGGCAACGAAAACCGGTCTGTACCAGTAACCGACCTTATTCGGATGGTACCAATATATATTATATATAAAATACATATAAATCATATAGGTACAAAATATATACGGCGTATGTCTGTACCATCTGCTACCAACTAGTCCGACTATGGCAGTGGATTGGTACACCTTGTTTCTGACATCTGAAATTTGGGCCAAATTGTCTCATGACAACAAAATACTAATTTGTAGAAGAGTTATTTGCCAAATGCAACTATTCTTTCAAAACTGCACCAACTTTGCTCGTACGTAAAAAAGTATCCATTTCCTAAAGCCAATAGAACTGTGGTATCTATTAGTATACGTCAAATTCTAAATGTTTAAAAAAGAGAAGCACATTACATGAAATCTTGAGAATTTAAGACCTCAATACTGGTTAACAATTTAAGCAACTAATCTGTCAAAACTGCATGAGTTTAGGTTAGGGACCTGGATAGAAAGGTTAAGAAGGGTTGGAAAATATCGTGGATAAGTTATATCAAAGTAATCTACTCACTCTAAGCTACCCAATTGTATCTTATTATTATGGATAAGTCTATCCACGATGAGAAATTGACACTCTTATTATTGTGGATAAGCTGTCATACTTATCCATGATAACATTTTCACCAAGTTCTCATGGATAAACCTATCCATGATAATAAAGGTATCACTGGGTGGCTGAGCAGATTTTGTGGTTATAACTTATCCATGGTAATTGATATAGCTTATCCACGGTAATTTATGTGCTTATCCACAATATTTTCCAACCCTTTTTAACTTTTCTAAGGCAGAATACCTTACCTAAAAAATTATTTTCTTTTCACAATGTTGTTGTCTTGCAGATGGTAACCAACAAACAAATAGCACATTGTGCCAACCATGACATGAAATGAAGTGCTAGAGGCCTTCAACTCCATGAAATACCGTCATACTTGGCTCAAAGAATATCTTATGGTTATTGTAATAGAACAAAAAGGGAAATAAAATCATGAAGAGAAATATGCAACTCAGAATGATCTCCTGCATTACATTGTATGAAATTAATTTTCATAAAGATCCAATTGAATCTAATCAATTGTAGCTAAATGAATGTCTTAGACAGATTATTGGAATAAAAGGTAGCTCTATATATTACAAAGATAGATATATGAAACTCTGAAGGATATCAGCCTCACTGTCTAAAATAAATCTAGACGTAAGCACTCAAATTGCTACCTTTCCATAACGTTCAAAAAATGTTCTGTGATTTTTTATTTTTCTACTAACCACAAGTCAAAATCAGCTTCTATCTGGTCCAAAAAAGCAACCGGTATCATTCAGCATAGAGCAGTGATTCTGTATCATCAATACTCGTACAATGACAGCAATTGAAACTGTTGGAAAGCATGCTTCTATAGCAAACTAGCAATCATTAAAACTATATATTTAATCTGAGGTCGGAATCTCCCCAAGATTGCATTAAACGGCATCCTTTCTTTTAAAAAAAAGTAGATACTAGCAAGGTTTTGTATCATATTCTTCTTGAACCGGTAATATACCAAAAAAACCTGCCAATTTTTAAAACATTGGATACAAGTATTTGTAAAAAAAATTATTATATATTAAAAAAAAACTTCCAGAAATAAAAGGGCACAAGGACAGTTTTTTATAAAGGAATTTTATTTTTACCAACATATCATGAGAGGAGAAATTCATTAGCTCTGTATTTGGAGAAACCAGACTATGGGCCCAAATAATGAGAATTTAAGATGTTATACTATAAGGTTACCAAAAGTTCATGAGCTTACTAAGTACTTACATCACTACATCAATTAACACAAATGGAAAGAAAATGATCCATACATTTAATATGAAATATTTAGGCAAAAAATAGTAATTAACAATAACTGTTTGTTGAAGATAGGCAAATGATTCTTACTCTCCTATCATTTTTTGCATGAGATTGCCGTAGGAAGAACCGGTGACAGAAAACAATTGCAGTAGCTATGGCTACCTGAGGTCTGTATCAAGAAACATTTAAGGTTAATGTTCAATTCAAATTATAAGCACAGGAAACAAAGGTACTGCAACAGAATTTTAGAAAACCTTTTCATCAAAACATGCACAAGATCAAAATGAGATTTCATGTAAATCCAGTTATCCAGGATTTCTTAATAGATACATCTCAACAACAATTGGAGCCACCGTGCAATTTCAATGCTATATCTAATGAAGCTTGGTTTGATATAATCCTCTCCCAGAAAACAATCATTTTGAAACTTAATAACTTGATATAATAAGTGCACTTAAGGTATTCCTTAGACGGATGCACAAACGTCGTATCCCTATTTTTCGTTGTCATAGAGACGGATAGATTAGAAGTGTCAAACCAAATGTCTTGAAATAGGTTAAACAGAACCAACAATATATCTACCATTAAGAATAACAACATAAAGCAATAGACTTGTAAAATAAGACCCGATTATATAGGGCTGAACTAACTAGACATCAATTGCTGCCCTTCAAGCCGAAGCATATATTTAGACACTCCTTGCTTAGTATATTACAAATGAAAACAAGTTTAAGCTCGGTAAAAATCATCTACAAACTAATTTAGTCCTCTCACACAAACATAGGTACTGGTAGGTTCAATATTTTGCACCCACATCTCGTCATAGAAAGTGTATGCCAAAGTACAATATTTTGCTTCACAACTTGACCACTGCTCTCTCTACATCTTAAATTGACTAGATTGCCACCAAAATAGATTCTAAATTCTAAAGTAGATCGTTTGTATTCAATATCACTACATAATTAACATCAAAATAGGACCCAAGTTTCATGTGTTCATACTTCTCATATAAGAGATTTTTACACAAGCTATTGTCAATAATGTTCAGTACATCATAGTCTTTCAACGACATCATTTAGGTTCTTGCATGTGCAACATGGAGAAATAGACTAATAAAACCAAAAAAAAGGCAACTTGTACATAATTAAAAACATTATTAGCATGCAATTTCAATAAAAACACCAATTTAACTTTTATAATTTAAAAAAATGAAGAATAATAAAACTTCAGATCGCATAAAGTCAATTCATACAAAAGAAATCATTGATGAAATAACAAAATACCTATAATAAACCCATGTAAAAGTAGGACTAAACTTCCAAATATATGAATGAACTAGAGCAAATGAAATCAAACTCATGGCTGCCACAATTAGAACGAAAAGAGATATTGGTGGTTTTCAATGTAACAAGTATCATAGACAAAGATAAGGCACAACTAGAATGAAAACATTGTTGAATCTTAGCAAGTGAGGGGTGCCCTAATTGTCATGCCCAGAAGAAAGAAAATGGCCAAACAAAAACAGCCGTAAAAATTTTTTCCTCATTTAGGGGCGAAGCACAGAAAAGGGAATCCAGGACTCAAACAATAATGTTCCCATACCGAGTAACAGAAAACCAAATACACAGCAACACAATAGAAGCAAGCTCGGCCCAACAAGTGCAACCTGAAGACCATAGAACCTTGTCTAAACCTCACATACAAGCAAACACCACAGAAACACTACATGAGTGACAGAAATAGGGGGACAAAAAAACCACAAGCACCGGTAACGCGAGAACAAAAGAGGGTTTACCTCGGTAGGACTCAAACCCACCGGCTCTACCTTAGCGCGATGAACCAGTGAGCTCCGCAGCACTCTAAACCACCCATCACACACCACTAGAGTGCGAAAAAGAGCTCACCACCAAATCATCGAAAAACCCTCCACAAGTAACCAAGAGCATCAGAGCCGAAAGTCAAAGAAGTGAGTTGAATACATACGAATGTGTAGTGTTCATCCCCAAAACCTTGCCTATAATGTGATTTTTCATCTTCCCCCTTTACGAGCTCACCTGATATGTTGGACGAACCCACATTCACTAGTCGACTCTGTCAACAATGGGGTACATGCAGCGCTCACCTAGTGTACACATGCCAGTTGAGTTGTCATTTGGGCGATGCCTTAGCTACCCCATTGCAAACAGGCAAGCTACCCCTATATCAAACCGCGATAGGAGATCCACCCAAATCTCATCCTGGTGCCCTGTGGCACCCGCCTATACGCTGGTCGGATTCATTGGCCGAGTGGCAATGCCATTGCCTCCCAAGTGGAATACTCAAAGTCAGTCACCACCTCTGCCGACACAGGCACACACATGTGCACCAGCACCGACCATGTCGTGTTCCCTTAGAAGTTGCACTCGCCCAATTGTTGCATGTGTATGGGATCCTGTCAGATCTGCACGCACATGCGTCAACACATCAAGAGAAGAAAACGCCCCAATTGACCGTAGCACGCTCCCCAGTTCGGCACCGGTCACATGGCAATGATGGCATCGCATACCCATGTGCTGCTACATAACACAGTCGTGCAATGTTGCCAAATACGGCCATGTAGAGCTGCAGAATGCAACTATTTAAAGTTGTAAAATATACCATTTAAAGCTGCAGAATATGGTTATATTTTTGCCAGTGTAGGACTTGCACCCATGGGCTCCGGTCGACCCCAACCGCATATGGTCAAGCCATTTAGGCTGGTTTGAGCCTGGGTCAAGTTTGACCGGTCAATATGGGCTCCGAAGCTTCCATTTGTTGTCATTAATTAAATCAAACCCCTAATTACTCCTTTTGGCTGATTTAATCAAGGCCTTGGATTAATTTGAGATGGATCCTCTTACCCAATTTTGTATAGATCAAGGGCACGCCCACTTGATCTATGATGGACTTCGGCTTAAGCTACATGTGGTCAATCTCCGCGATGTAGCGGTGGTTGATCGGGATCACCATCCATGGGTCTAATACTAATTTGGTTTTAAGATATGCAAAGGCAAGACCAAATAGTGTCGGTGACAAGTAATCAACCAAAACGTACCGAACTCAAGACCCCTACAAATCATTATCTTTATCAACAGAACTTGAAAAGTCCATTAAGTCAATAAAGGATCAGTAACCAATTAAAGGAATGGTTGATAGAACTAATATATAAAAGATTGACGAAGATACATCATACATGGAGGAATTTTTGTTTGATAAATAGAAAAGCCATAAAACAAATCAACATGGGAAAACAAGAAGTATCAAAAGTTAGATGCTCAAATAGAATACAACTATCTATAAGCAGGAAAAACATAAATCTAAAATCCAAAAAGCTGTAGAATGAATTAGAGCAACAAATCTGAAGCAGAAATAGATTTCAGAATGGTAGACTATAAAAGTAAATCATGCTCAGTAGTGGAGAGTGCCAATAAGTCTCCAAATGCAGAGCAAATCACAATGGTGGGCCCTACATCTGGAAACTAAGTCTATGATGAGTAGTTGAACTTCTATTAGTAGTGATATGAGTGGTTATAAGAATGCTCTCAATTTGTACCAGAATTTGAACCAGCACAAGGACCTCTTGTGTTAGTACACTTGCTACACTAGATATTATACATCGATACACTCTGATAAGTACCGGATTGAGATATGACAACTACACTAGAATGGATCAAAATCATAAACTATGCAGTGAATAGAAGGTGGAAAGGAGTTGCAAGCACATCCATAATCACAAGAATAAAATATACAACTACCACTATACCTAGATGCAATGGTAGCAAAAGCAGCAATTTGAACAGGAAATAATTGGTAGTAAGACTATCATACATGAAGCAAACAAAGGCATCTTGAAGATTTAGCATGTGTTATTGAACATGGCTATAAACTTAGCTACCAAGAGGTCTCCGTGCTGCTTTAGGAGATCTAAGATCTTCTGTCAGGAGATTGATTCAAAGTTATCTTTATCTCATTTGCCTTTCAATGAGTATAGTACTCGAGGAGCATATGTCCATCTTGTTTGAGTTTGAAAGTATCTTCAAAGAGCTTGTAGACATGATTAACATTCTGACTTTGAAAATTCGTAGTAGCAAAAGCATCTTAATCCTCTTTCACAATATTTTAGGAGTATGGTGGTAAAGCAATTATAGGTGCCATGCTATTAAGAAGGCAAGTGAAAATAGCACATGTGTATAACAAGGTAGAGGAAAATCAAGGTATTTTTCATTCCTACAAAGTATTGAAGTGATTTATACTAATAAACAAAGTTAGAGTCATTAATTTTAATAATGGTACTGAAAATATAAGGGATTCAGGTGTTGTACTAGAACTAGAGATCAATGAGATTTGTTGGGAGGAAAAAGATACCTAAAGTTAAGGATTAGAAGAGTTGGGCATCCATAACCTTACGTGAGGATTAGAAACTCTAGAAATGTTACAATGGCCTTATCCACAAAGGAAAGAGAAAGAAAGGACAAAGAAAGTTAGGTGCTGAGAATAGAGAGTTACGTGAGGGTAATTAAAGAGAGGATTGCAAAAGGTAATTGTAAAGAGGTAGATGAGGGTATGTGAGCGGTGGAAAAGAGAAAGAAAGAAGAAAAAGAGAGAATGAGGAAGGACAATAATAGCATGGAAAAGTATATCTTTTTTTACTTGTAAAGTACTAGATCACTAGAAATTTAGTCCAAAAGTAAGATGTTTTTGTGATGATCCCGCTCAATAATTTGCAAAGTTGTGCCATGTTTACAACCTTTGCATCTCTAATACTTAGTCCCCTATTATAGGTTGGAAATTAGATGGTAAGGCATCTAGTACACAATTGACGAGAACCATTATGTTTAACTAGAAAGAAATCTAGCTTTTCAATTTGCCACGTGAAAGTTAATCTTCATAATGAGCATATTGCAAATGAATTTCCTAATTACTTTTACACAACGTAGGAGTTCAAGGAAAGTAATCAACTATCGCCCTAATTTTCAACCAAAGAAATTTATAGCCTGTTGAGTGTTGTCATCATGTCAAAATACATGAACGATGCAAGTTTCGTTATGGTTTACTACTAGCCCAATTACATTCACTCACATGATAGAAAATTTTAAGATTTTCCCATGCATTTATTCAAAAAAGAATGATGTCATCAACAAATTTTACATAACTATGCAATTTGTTGGAATTTCTTATCCTATTCCACTTTTCAAGTTCGATCTTGTGTTTTGTTCAAAATTAATTTAAAGTGGTCCATCAAAAGAAAAAAGAATGGGATAATGGATCACCTACAGAAGCCCCCTTTTATGCTTGACCAGTCTCCAAGAGTGACATTAGTGAGCATTATTATGTAGAAATGATAGTAATTGATTTATCCATGAGGTCCACATCTCAAGAAAATTTCTTCTACCCATCAATTGCAAAAGGAATTACCAATTCACACTATCAAACGTCTTCTGTATATTAATCTTTATAAGGAGTACACCTTTTTTGTTGCCCTCATACTAGAAGGCTTCACTAATAGCTAAATATAATCTGAAATCGATTGTCCTGCACCTTTCATTGCACTCTCTTATTTTATTTGAGGTGATCTACTAAGACCTTTGTGAGGATTCATCATAATAATAATAATAATAAATCTGCAATAATACTGCCCTCGTTTTTCTGCCTAGGGCAATGAAAGCTTCATTAAGTCAAGTGACAGCCCCCATTGTGAAATTCCATGAACAAAGTCATCATGAGCTTTAGATTAAGGAAGGTTGGACTACTTTGATTTTGTGAAATTACTTTATATGGTTTTTGCCATTGGCTCTCAATGCCTCATCTTTACGGATGCAGCTTCAGCTAATTTATTCATAATTGCATATCTTGTGCATAGGATTTGTAAAAAATTTTAACTTCAGACAAAATAATATCTCTTATTGATCCAATATCTATCCATTAGTGTTGATTTTTGTAATCCAGTTCTTTAATGTCTACCACTAGCTACCTTCAGAAAAAATAGAGAGTTTCTATCGCAGTATTTCATTCCATCTTATTCTGGTTCCTTTCCCCGAGAAATCCTCTTTGGTTAAGTTTTCATCCAATTTCGTGATTCTGCAGCTAAAGCCATCATCTCATCGATCACCAATCCTAATTACTTTCCTGCAAGTAATGTTTGCCTTGCTTTATTCTAGCATCCTTCTTTTTTCTTTTATCAATAAGTTTTCTCTATATGCTTTAATCTTTCTTCAAAACATTTTGGCCTTCTTGTTCTACCAAGTGACAATTGTATCTAAGACACTAAAAAGATGGTTCTCTTCCAAACCTTATTGTCAAGCCCCCTAAAACCAGGGCTTCCTATGCAACCAATTCTAGTATATGGACATGGCAAACGATTACCTGCCTTGAGTAATATGGTGGGCATCTAGCATCCATTTATCAGGTCATTAAGTATTTTGTCCAATTTGCACCTATCTGGTTCCTTTTTGAGCAGACCATGTGATTTTGCTCTTGAGATAGAGATGTCAACCATAGTAATCTCAAAAACAAGACTTGAAAAGTGATGATGTCATATCTGTCCAATGCAATTGAATTATTCTTGGCCTCTCCCCCATATTTATGACATTGAAATCACCACCTATGGTCAAGGGAAGAGCAACATAAGCTGATATATGTCGTATCTTGTCAAAATGTTTCAATCATAATGCCTTAACAGTTCATAAATAGTATCTGTGTAATCTAATATAATAGTTGTTTCATCACCATTTTCTTGCTCCCTTAAATCTATCTTAACATTCTAAACATAACTATGAGTCTAATCAGGCATAGAAGTGTTTTTATTATACCATTGTTGCTCGTCTGTGAACTGCTGTTTGAAGGGTTAACACTCTAGAGGGTTGAAAGTTGGTGTTATGGCAAGCTGGTAGGGCAAGTGTCATACAAGTGACTAGGTGTCAAAGATCATCTATGAGTTTCTCTAGCGTGAAGGAAAATTCCTAACTTCACCACTTCATGTACACTGTGTTTAGGTGGAAAGGATGAAAATTTGATTTTCTTTGTGTTTAGTAGGGGAAAATGAAAGAGGAAGAAAATAACCCAACTTTCCTTCCAAAATAGATCCGCCCGATTGGGCAAAAATATTAACGTGACATAAGAGTATTCTCACCCTTGAAACACTCTCTTTCGTTCCCTTCGATTTGCCGCTGCCGATCTTCGCTGGAGTTGCCGCCGTAGCTGATGTTCGTCGCCTTCACCTCCTCTTGATCCTTCTACATGCTCCTCTGGATCCTTTGCTCTTCTAGATCCATCCGCTCCTTTGCATCCTTCTGCCTGCTCCAATGGCCGGTCAAGAACCAACATTGATCGAGTGCACAAGTTGATATTCGTAGCAGCGCAGGCGAAGCTTGAAAGAAGAAATTTTTCAAATGAGGAAGACAAGGACTCCGCACTATTCACGAGCGGGGAAGATGACGATGATCTCGATGAAGCCGCATTTACTAAAGCCTCTCCATTGTAAAGTTTCATCTCTTCAATTTTGCTATTTCTTGTGTCTTTTGTAAACTAGCATGCCTATTTGCTAGGAAAATTATCACAAAATTTTTTCCTCTAATATCGCATTGCTATTTTAACTATTTTTATAATATATAATAATACTAAGTAGTTATTTTGTATATTATTTGATAGTATTTATATAATAAGAGTATAAAAAGAAAAACAAACGGTGACTATATTAATCCTTCAAATTTTCTTTCCCTTTAGCCAAACACAAAGAGAGAAATACTCTTTATTTTCCTTTTCTTCTTACTTTCTCATCCTTTCCATTTTCCATCCACCCAACTAAACAAAGTTGTAGGGACCGTAGGTGTTAAAGCTTGTCCCATTCCTTCGCGTAAAGCAACCTTACGGGCATATGCACATCAAACAAGGAGCTAAGGACTACTATGTGTCAAGGCTTATAGCTTATCTCGGCCAAAGGCAAACTTCATCGCTTCTATGCATCACCTAGGATTGCTCATAACAAGGTTTTAAGTATCAATTTGTACCAGCATATAGATTCACCATCGAATCCATACATATCAGCATATACCAATCCATACCATCATACACTCCCAGCAAAACTAGTCGGTACTACTAAAATATATTATATATAAGTTATATATAGTACCAACTCTTGTATGACCTATATGCACTGCTTGTATTGAGTGATACGGGCAATTTCTTATACTATGGTTCACAATTTGCACTTCCTTCTTTGTTGCAAGCACTCAAGCATCATCAATAAATTTCTTTGTGATCTATACGATGTAGAAAGGGTACAAGCATTAGCGGAGGCAAAAAATTGTGAGTGAAAGTAATTGTGTGTGCAAGGTGCAAGGTTATCCAGATCAAGGTTTGAGGAACCGACCGGTACCTCCAGTTGGAACTAGTCCGGTACCAGCCAGTTGCTCTGGTTGGTACTAGTCCGATGAGGGACCGGCACCGGATCTAACATCGGAGCAATGGACAGCGGACAGTGGGTGGAGCGGGCAGAAGCTTCGAACAAAGCTTCCAGCGGCGCCGCTCTTCCTCTGCCGCCATATGTTGTGTGAAGAGGCTTTAACCACTTTATCCTATTTTTTTCTGAAAACTTCCGTCTATCTTTATCACATCACAAGAACCAATAACCTAGAAATTTGGTTGTACAAGCTTGAGATCAATTTATGCAACTTTCTAGTACTAACAATACAGCTCTAGCCATTTTTAGATCGAAGACTTGGCAAACGATCACTCAGTTAATCTTGCACCCAGAGCAGTTGATCTGAGAAACCAAAACCCGATTCAACGGCCAAGTAACCAACCAGTAAACTGAATTTCAGTTAAAATGGTTGTCAAAAATATGATAATTAGGAATATACCAATAATTGCATTCGCTCGGATGCTTTGGAAAGAATGAATATGAGGTCCTTTAATGATATTGGGATCACAAATAATACTTTTTTATTAGATATTTCATAGAAAATCAAGATCATATTGCATAAAGCTTATTTTTATAGCTTTTAGTGTTTGAATGAGAGTTATGGATTTTTATTGTATTTTTCAAAACACTTATTATATAACTATCACTTTTACTAATCCAAATCAGTCCCTAAGCCAGCTGAATTAAGTTTGACATTATTAACATTGATTTATTGGGCAAGCTGTGTTGGAAAATTTTGCATTTAATAATAATATGTATTAATGGGACTCATTCCATCGTTTCATACGCAACAAGTAGCAGAAATTCCTCAATTTAAAAACAGATCTTATAAAGATCATATTCAGGCCAAGGCGTGGTATTATTATATTAAACTATAACTCAGTTATCAAGTAATAACTAATGTCTGGTATTGTTCACGTTAACCACAAGCATGGAAAGAAAATATCATCTTTCAAGAAATAAGTGAACACTTCTATTTATAGTTATAGCATGAGTTGGGTAAATCAAGATGAGTGACATGTGGATATAAAGAAAAGTGCTAAATCAGCATTTGAAACAAATATATCAGAAATAAACTGGAGAAGTATATGTTCCCACGCACAAAGCAACAGAAAAAGTGTATTATAAATAGAGAGATATCTTAGCTCATAACAAAAAAAACCTACAAACGATTCCCAGGATATGGGCTCCTTGCATAGCAAAATAGTATGTTTTCACAAAGGAGCTCACACTTTAAATCATCTAATAACGTGTAAATCTTGCTCTAAAAGCCATATGATTAAGTTTACAATTTAAATACGAGATGAGAAACTAAAAATCGATAGAAAAAATAACCAGAGAATGCATACACTTTCAGCCTCATGCCTAAATCTTGTAGAAATGTGCAGTAAGACTTCCGAAGATAGGTTTCTTTCTTGAGATCAATGCCATCTCTCCTAGATGGAGAATTTTCTTCAATATCCTTCCTACTTAGATACCAAGAAGCTCCAGGCAATTTGTCTTCCTCATGCCTATCATGCGAGAGCCTATAGGGACTGACTTCGACCATTTCATGATGTGAAGGATCCCCAGCCATATAGATCAAGTACGAAACTCTTAGGTATTGACAAATGCAACAGCAAAATTCTGCCATAAGTGTACAAAATAAGTAATAAAGAAAATTATAAAAACTTCTTGAAGAGCATTAACTTAGAACTTTCTTGACAAGTGTATCAATGTAAATGCATTTATATTATAAAGAAAAAAGAACATATAGCCTTGTGCGTTGAGGGGATGCAAATATCTGCACTGTCCCACTTCATTATCATCCCTAACAATATTTTAATAATTCACATCATTTTGGAAGCGAAGAGGACTTATTTCTGGCAATATTACCAATGCAGAATTCTAACAATTGGATTAAAAAGGATAGGATATTTGATTGCAATATTGCATATAGTATAATTATTTAATGCCTTTAATATATAGACTTTTTTATCAATAATAAAAAATAGATAAATAGTAACTATGATTATGGTAGAAAATATAACCAAAATATAGTAGCTCTTAAGAGGATACAACAATGCATAACTGACTATATTTGATAAAATAATATCACAACTGGTATTAGTTAATCAAACAATGTCATAATGGAGGTGTCTTGCCATATTCAACCTCGTATTATACAAAAGTAGGAAATCAATACAACCTTGAGTTTACCACTTATGTTGTAGATGAGAGAAGACATGTACTGCATTTAAAAGAAATCTCACCAATTTGTGCATATAAAAGAGAGATATCATGTTGTAAGAGATAGTTGCATCAACAACACCTACAAACTAAGAATTGTATGTTCATGCATCCACATGAGAAGAGAGTGTGTCATTCTACATGTGAATGAGAAATAAACCTGGCACAAAAGCAGCTATATGTCATATACCCATGTGCACGATAGAGAAGAGAGCGCATGTCAATTTGTGTATAATGACAAGAATGATGCCTATTCAAGTAAACAAGAAAAGGCGAGGTACCTCACAGACAAGAATGAGCGGTAATGGTTGTGACAAAGTTCATATGTGAGAGAACTAGGTAAGTTGTTGGAAGGAGGGGTCAAAGCACAAGATTTGGAGGCGTAAGCAGGCAAAAAAATAGTTTTTGCAGCATTGAACGTAGCCACAATGAGTGAAGACCAGAGGAACTGCAAGCGTCCAACACTTGTATGTTGCTGGAGTAGAAAATGTCACAAAAACACTAAGTTAATAAAGGTGTTGCATCGTTCAAACTAGCATGGAGAGCACATGGAAAAATTACAAAGAACTGTAAGAGAGATGGTGATGGGATGCCATCATCAACGAAGTTATCAATGATAAAGTCTATGATATCACTCAAGGAGAAACATGTTTGGTAGAAAAGTGCTGGATACTATATTGAGATAGATTACATAGTACCTCTTAGATGATTTTTCACAAAGTGCAAAAGAAAACGTAAAAGTAAAAGAACATACAATATATACATGTTGTGGCTACTCAAAAGTTTAAATCAGTTACACAAACTCAACCCCTAGAGTCCGCATACAAAATATATCTCCAACAGCTCAAAAATAAGGATAATGTCTTTTTTCTTTATCAAAGACCCTCGTAATGTTGATCTTGCACCATACATTTGTTCAACTACGGTGGGGGGCACACCAGGCTAATGAGGGAATGACCTAGTCTTGATTGCTTTTTTCCCTAATAGCCCATGTATGGTATATTTTAGTAGTAAAGATCAGCTTGGTACCCATGAAGTTCAAACGCTTAGGTCCCCTAAGTGCACAACGTACCTCGTGGTACTATTCTCTTACACAAGCCACTACTATATGAAATGAACCCTCAAATAGATCCAATAAATTGGCAATAGAAGAAAGGTGGTCTATGTGTTCATTGCAAGAGTTACATAAATGATGCAAGTTCTCAAGAGTAATCCCCCAACCTTGATCCTGTCAAGGGTTGAGAACCAATAATGGAAGAGAAGTCAAGTGATAAATGAGAAACATAAAACTCTTGCCTTGAACAACACCTCATGTCAATTCTCCATCATAGTTGTAGTCTTGTAGATGAATGGTCTTGAATACCAAGTCAAAAGGAGATGCAATTAGCCTCTTAGTTGTGTTTGGATCAGAATGCTCTAAATGGTAGCATAACCCGAGTGTAACAAAGAAAGCTAATGAGTAAAGATACACCACTTTCCTTCTTTGATTAGGTAGTCTACAATTGCATAATTGCACAAAGATTTCTCAAATTTAAATTTCTCTACTAGCCTTTAAAGGATGCCTTGATATCCTTGCAATGAAGTCAAATATGAATCTCCTCATCTCTAATGATGTGTCTAATGGAACCCATAGCAAGTTATTAAGCTGATAGAATGTTCCTGAGATACTAACATTCTGGAAAGGAATTGGGAGCGTAATAACTCTCCAAACAACTCAAAGGGTGTCCTTGATGGTCAACCCAAACAAGCAACAATCTATCTCACCCAAAGGGTGTCCTTAGATGTGATGTTGTTGAGGTTTAAGGAAGATTTAAGGAATATTTATTGATTTTGTAGTTTGATGCAATGTCTTTGATACCGGTCCAAGACAGCCAATATTTCCAATATAAATTGGTCTAACTGTACACTGATACATGGACCATACTATCGTACACTAGTATTTTCAATTTTATCTGAGTTAAATGTTAAAACATGAAAACCAACACACAAAACCATGTAAAGATATGCGGTATGGCTTTGGTCAGTATTTTAAACCATAGCTTAATAAGAGCCAATCATTTAACATGAGTTGAAGTTGTGGTCATATTATAAAGTTTCACTAAAAAAACAGTTAAATTATTATTTTGAAAGCAAGATCAAGCATTCATGTTTTGTTATGGTTATGTTGAATGTTGGTATAGGTCAAAGAACAAAAGATAATTATAATAACCAATTCAAACTTCGGCTAATAAGGATTGGCATAAGGTTTGGATTATTATAAACCATGATTTGCTTATTTATTCAAGTCCACTTGTCTTCAAGCTAAAGTGTGGTCTTGGGTGACCAAATCATTTAGTTTAAGTCTTGGCAAAATAGGTCTACACTTGTATTAGGCCATTATAATTGATTTAGTTCAGAAAACCCTAGGCCATTAGTGCATGGTTATTCATAGTCGCTGGATGCATGAGATGCTAGATGGTTTGGCGCCTTGCATTCTAATTTCACCATGAATAGCTTATTTTATTCAATAAATTTATTCCTTAACTTGTACTGTTTCTTTATTTTATCTCATTGTATATATCATTAATGATGATGTCGTGATTAATATGAGTTGGTGCATTGATGTGATAATTACTAAGGAGTCATGTGGAGTATGTGATGTGTACCATATACATTATTGATAAGTATGCTTCATACCATGCAAGTATGGTTCATAGATATACCAGAATATCTAATGGTGGTTGATAGCGAATGAAGGATTATAATGATTGGTTGTATAGTAGGAGACTATGTAAAGGCATTCCATGTTAATAAATTGTGTAATGGTCATTGGTGTTAATTATATACCAAGGAACACGTAATTTTGATTAATGCTGATTGGTTTTAATCAAGGAATGAAATATAATGGTCATTGATGTTAATTATATACCAAGGAACATGTAATTTTGATTAATGTTGCTTGGCTTTAATTAAGGAATGAAATATTGGCCTGAATGGCTGGTATTTTTGGTACACCAATCCAGACCAATTTTGAAACCTAAGTTTTAATTCAAGAAACCAAGTTTTTATGATATAGAAAGTAGTTGGAACAAATTGTAATCAATGAGTGTAACAGCATGCATGTCAATGATGGCCAAGAATTATAGGTAATTGGGTTATGAGTCTAGATCTTGATTATATATTGAATGGTTGTAGTAAGATGGCGTTGACTATAATATGTATGTCTGTGGTCCGTGTGAATAATGAGGAAGAGCTTCTCAATAAGCCAATTAATTGGCATATTCTATTTCGCAACACTATTTGTCATTTGGTTTATCTTCCTCATATTTTGTGCTAGTTATTTAAAAGGATCTATTTTTTATTATAGCTTTGTAATTGTTGATCTTTAGTATAACCATAGAATTGTCATATGAACAAATATGATCTTTTTTGGAGATTGCATACAAACATGGTTTCATGGTGTGACATATTTTTCAAAAGAATCAACATGCATAGGAGTTAGTAAGCTAAAGGGCAATAGTCTTTTGCATAATATTAAGCATACAAAATATCTTAGAGGCGCAACTGTTGCTTCAGCATTTTATTTAGATAAAGACATTCTTTTTGGTATGTCACAATATAACACTGACTTAATATCCTTATTATACCTTCCAAAAACATGTGATACTACAATCTTTTGAAACTAACAGGTGTCAATCTTTTATTATTATCGCTAAACACCTTAGTGGCTTGCCCTTAATCGTGCACGACGTAGCCACCATCATCATGACGCTCGGACACCTAGACCTCTAACATTAAAATAAGTGTTATACACATTCAGATCAATTTCAGGTTTTTAAACCATGCACAGCCACACGTAGATGAGAAATAATCATATTTGTCGAAGATTAAATTAAAAACCATCTCCAGTCAAACAACTAATCGTTACAATTACCAACTTATTTCGTTGCTATCTATTCTCTACTCGAACGCTTTGCAAAGGCAAATAGCTACAATAATGTGTGTGGAGAATGCATAGACAATGAAAATGACATGAAATGATGAAACCAAACATCATTTCACGAACTCTATCACTAGCAATCTAGAAGCCCTATTCACAGACAACCGAAGCCGAGGAATAAGCAATACTGATGCCCTAGAACGATATCATTATCAATCTTCAGAACAATCAGACTCGATAAGGAAAACAACAATGAAATATACAACCAGCTCAACAATATACCCACTCGATAAATCCCATGTCCGCACCGTCCCCCACCCAACCAATTCCAAATTCGAGAAAAAAAATCAAAGAAAAGGGGAGGCGAAGAGGAGGGAGGAAGAGAAATTTTCCGCTTACGGAGGGAGGATCAAACCGATATCGGGCCAGCAGCGCCGGTGCTTTTCGCCTCGAAACGCCTCGCTACGGAGCTACGGATGAAGATAGCAGGACGTCCCTCGGCTCGCCGACTATGCTTCCGCTTGCTAGGGTTGGGCGTTGGAGGCAGAGGGCAGAAATGTGTCAACAGAATTTGGGTTTCAGAGTAGTGGCAAAAGAATTTCGGGTTTCGGATTCGGGTTTGATACTATCACCAATACCATTGTGTAGTAAGTGTTAATGCGATTCGCATTTCATTAGCGTATGAATCAAATTTGAGGATTTCCTCTAATCTGCACCGGGATTATTATTATAAGAAATATGTATATAACTAATTAATATTTATTAATTATATATAATGTAGTGTATGTAAAAGATTATATTTAATTAATATATTAGTAAATACATAAATCAATAATTTTATAATATTAATTATTTTTAAATATATATATATGTTTTTATTTAATTATAAAAAATATGTATGATGAACTCTTCCATGATATTATTATTTGTCGTCATGAAAGTAAATATATACTTATTACAAATCACTCTTATTTAATAATATTATAAAAAATAATTATAACTTTATATAATATTTTTTATGTTATATTAATATTTTTTATAATTTAAGAGAAATGCAAATTTTATAACTTTTAAAACTTAAAATAATAGTGAGCCTATAACTCTTAAAAAATTGCACAGTAACAATATAATTACAACAACACTGCTACCTCACATCACGTCTCTTGATATCCTTTTCACTATTGGGGGATCCATAGAACCAATACTGAAATAAAAGTCTACATGCAAATTCAGGTTGGATTTAAGTTGGTTATTGGATTTCTTACAAAATAGACGTCCAAACCCATTGACATGCGGATTCAAGTCCACGATTCGATTTCACACCCGCCAGGATATGCAGTGTCACGCATTGTCAATTTTAAAAGATCATGAGGCATAAGTGCATGCTCAGCGAGTTTACTGCAAATATCTAGAAAATAAAGCAAATTCTAAAGAAACACGAGAAAAATGAAAAATTATCGTTCATCATTCAGTATATATATATACTCGTTTGATCACATATGTAAAAAAAATAAGTTCGAATTCCAATATGGCCCCATCTGATAAATAGAATATTATGCAAAGAAAAAAAGAAAAGAAATACTTGGCCGCATTAAATAATCGCAAGGCAATACATAAGCTTGTTCATTGTCTTCATACAACATTTTATGTTCACAATTAAATTATTTTTTTTAAAAAAAATGAGCTGCTAGCTAAGTCCTGAAGAAATCAAAACCATCCATACAAACTTTACTTCCGTTTAAATACTTGATCTGCGATTGAATAACTAACTCTTCGCTACTATTGAAAATTTGAAGACTTCATATTACAAAATGGCAGTCATACAAGTGAAAGGTCTCCGGCAGGAACTGATCTCTTCATCAATTTTGCCCATGACTCATTCGTCTCCTTAATAACTTTCAAAGCATAGTCCTAAAAAATGTGAAAAGGAATTCCATAAGTGGATATTCACAAGTACATGATTGCAACTGGAAATGTATCAATCAAAAGAAAAGAGTGACTTAACAGGAATCAGAAAAAAAAAACATCAAATAAAAGCTGAACATTAAAAAAAAAGACATTTACGATGAATATCTTCCATGATATAACAAATAAGAACAAGGGCAAATTCACTGCAGCGTGAAAAAAGAAGATAGCAGTCTGACGGGAAAATAGGAGATATAAAGAAAACTATCAAAAATACCTTGGCAGCGGCCTTGTTGCCAAGACCAAATTTGTTAGCAGACTTTCCATCAGGAATCTTGTAGTCTCTGAACCAGTCTCGTATAGCAGTAAGTGTTCCCTGAGGAAACATAAGTCAGCAGTGAGAACTAATCAAACACAATGTATCATGCACCCAATTCACATGTCGCACTCAAAGAACACCTAAACATACTGAAATATTCAAAACATGAAAAGTAAGTGCTAAATACCACAGAAAAATTAATCAAAACCAGCAATGTGAATGACGATCCATATTGATGGGAAGCTTGTATATCTAGTCAAACCCAACATCATTACACAAACAGTTGTGATATCAGTCTGCATATATGGGTATAATATATTATATATAACTTGGGTCAAATATGCAGGCACTCAGTCCGAGCAATACTATATGTTAGTACATAGCAAACCATACTAGTTTGAGCCAATATCAATATTGCAGATGGACTAGTATGAACTCCTTAAAATTAGCAAGAATTTTAAAACAAAGTTCAAAATCTTACTAGAGCACTCACGCTCAATTTGTTTTCAAGCAAAACTACAATATTTTTCCCCTTCAACAGAAATCAGTATATGGCACAATGCATGAGTCACCTCAACATCCTATAGAAGTCTTTTAGCTCATTACTTTCTCAAGAAACATAGCCTGAGAATTTGGCCAATTAAAGCAACTAGTGTCTCCGCAGATTTGGAATGGACTAAACTTTCTAACTGATCGTATTATTTCCAAAGTATTATATGCATTGAAACATCAAACAGTTGAAAGTCCACGAGGCAGGACTCTACATCACGTGCAAAAAAGAGTAAATCTGGATTTTGAACATGAAAATTTAGGCTACATCAAAAAGGATTAAAAACAAATCTAAAAATTTGTAAAAATCATTAAACTTACTCTTTGTCTTGCATAGGACAAGACAGGTTTTTACATTAATCAATGAAGTCCACATGCCTAAAAAGTTAAATATCTAAACTAAGGGTTTCCATCGTGCAACCAAGCATCCTGTAAGGTAGTAAATAATACAATTTAAATCCTAAAGTTTTATATTTAAGCAAACATATTCCCCAGTCAAGCATATAGCTATCATGATAATCTTGCTTGAAAACAACAGATTGTGTAAACAAATTCTTGGTTATGTAAAGAGCTATGAAATATTCAACATTTCAAAAGAAATTTGGGAGAACAAAGAGGAAAACATACAGGGAAATGTTTCTCAACATCATCAACATCATTCACAAGTGAAGCACGAGGATCATCCATTGAAATAGCAACAATCTTCCAGTCAAGCTCTCCTTCGTCAATCATGGCTAAAGCTGCCAAAGGCTTCACTTTGACAATGTCACCAATATTAGCACGCCTATCACCTATCTCAACAACGTCAACTGGAAATGAAGACTATTAAGAGATGATGTTCTGTCAAACTTGATGGTCTTGCATGGCTATAAAGAGCAATAACTAATGCCGACTTCAAAAATAGGGCACGATTATACTTAACCTGGATCATTGTCTCCAAAAGCCCCTTCAACTTCAGCATTGGCAAAAGATGGGTCTTCCCACGTTTGTGGAAGCAATCCATAATTCCAGTTTATGTTGTACCTGTGGTTCGGTGAAATCCTTTATTGTGACACTGAGAAGCCATAAGGACTTGAGGTCCAATCCATTTTACTAAACCAAGAAAATTTAAAATGCCAAAGACTAATACTACGATAAAAAAAAATTAAAAAAATCTTAACATACAGATTAGTAAATCAAGAAAGACAGGTTATTAAACAGCCCAAAGATATATTAAGAAGGCCAATACTTCAATTAAATACATTTTTAGCTGAATTGTAACTTCAGTATATCAAACCAATAGTATTTAACTACCTCAGGTTGATTCAGGTCATATAGTTATCAATTCGATTTTTGCTTGAACCATTGGCCCTACGTTCATCATTCCTGACTATTTTGAATAACTACATAACTCAATTAGCAGTTGTATAGAGTCTTCAACTTGACTCAGAAGCAAACATGTTTGACATCAAGTTTTTAAAATCATGTTACCAGATTGTTATTACGATATTGTCCATTATACCAGAGGGAAAGTTGATATTGCAAGCAAAGCATGTTATATACTGATATGATTTCAAAACCAAATTCCAGATGCTGCAAGCTGCATAAGGCTTCCTTCCGTCCTTAGAAAACCAATCACTATTAATTTATTTGATAGTAATCACCAAAAAAATATTCATAGTAAAAGAATTCCAAAATCCCCTATTTATTTACACTTCATTTAGTTGTTGATTCACTAATTGCTAGTTGTTGGAGCTACAGAAAGGAGGAGGTGCGTCGCCTAAAGAATTAGGGCTAGCTGTTTTCTCCTTCCTAATAGTGGATAGGTAATTGTTCATTGTATTTTATTATTAAGGATTGATGCATGAGCAATTGATTCTTTTGCTATGTTAAATTTAATGATTTCATGAAAAAGGTAATCATTGTAAAATTATGTAAATGCTATTAAATTTAATGATTTAATGAAAAAGGTAATCATTGTAAAATTATGTAAATGCTATTAATAAATATCGTAATCATATGATAATAAAGATGATTTGTGCAATAACATTCTTAATCTACTCCAATAGCCTACACATTTAGAATTGTAAACTGACTAATTTAGTTTTTTGTTCGATTTTTAGCCCATGGATTTGATGGTAAAATTAGTTAAAAAAATTCAGTTTTTGAATATTTTACCTAGTCTAACTGATTATTTGAACCAAACCTTGATCTCATCTGATAGACTAAATAGAGTATTTAAAGAGTAGTCATACTGGGTTCTGTATGCGTGGTCCTCCACCCTCCATGGCAAATGCTCAATGCAAATTGTTCTATGTGACAAAAGGCCCTCCTTAGTTGAGTTTTGAGATTTTCAGTTAATAAAGTGCAACCCCCAGGACAGCAGAATCACATTCAATCCAAGAATAAATTCTAATAAAAGGAAAAGAAGGACAGTGGTTGAGATGCAGATAGTCTCACGGATAGTATCGAAGTTTCCCCTTCTTCGTGTCCTGCTTTATGGGCGTATACGCCTCATCGCTGGCTACCTCCATCTTCGCGCTCGTCTCCTTGGGGATCTCCACCACAAAGTTGAAGATCCCGTCGCCCAAGTGCAGGGGCACATCGTGCCACGGCGAGACCTTCTTCCCGGAGCCGTCGAGGAAGAAGACCCGGTAGTCTAGGGTCTCAGGCAGGCCCTCCTCCTTGACCTGGAGATCAGTTTTCGCAAGAGCGGAAAGGCCAACGAAGTGCCGCCTCTGCTTGAGGGAGACGGCGCTCCGCCCCATCCGAAAGAAGAGAAGAGCAGGAGGGGCGCACCGCCACCGTAATCCGTGGAGAGCGGCGCCGGATGCAGCAGCAAAGCGGGTGGCGGATGCCGTCGCGACGGTGGCCATGGGGTCACGAGGGTGGAGGGGAGGAGTCCGAGCCTGGTGTGGGCGATGGGTTGGATGGTGCGGTCGCCACCATCGCTACTAATAAGTAAAAAGAGCACCAATCATTAATTTGTCGCGAACCAATTCGTGAAATCATCCCACATCAAACGCCACTCGTTCACGAGTCAATCCGTCACTTGTTGAGATGGGCCAGGATTAAATTAAGTCGGGCCGGACCCAAAGGCCGTGCCTACTTCCTACTACCACGATACTTGCACTGTGAAAGATATCTATCTATTTGTTTATTTATTTCCTTAAAAGAAAAAATATGTAACAAAAATTATCTCTTTTTCTTCATTTAATTTCATCAAGATTATATAGAAATTATATGATCAAGAAATATAGTTATTCTTTATTTTTAAATAATTAAATTAATTAATATACTTATTAGTATAATTTTAATATATATAGATAAACTGTAATATAATGATATAATGTGATATAATTCTAAATTAGATTTTACGAACACACGATTAATTATTTTTATGCTTCTATTATTTTATTTCTATCAATATTTCTATTCTAATTACATCTAATAGTTCTTGTATTGATCTGATCTAATAGTAAGATTGTTTTAGAACTATATAAGTTGAAGAAACTAAGAAATTATTTGCCTATACATTTTTTATAGTTTTCTTATTTATTTAAATTTGACGTTCATTTTCTAAATATGTAATTGTTTAAATACTAATATACAATACGATCACTAAATTTTATATGAATATTTATTATTATATGATTAAAATTATTCTTTATGTAATTTATGCTTTAAATAGAATTTGCATCCATAACCATTAAACTGAAATAAATTTACCTGTAACAGGAGGTTCACATAGTTGCAAGTGGTCAATGGGCCATAGCAGTTGTTGACTAGTTAATGGGCCATGAGTGGCATAAGGTATGAGGGCACGCTAGGCTAAGCCATTGAACCAAGCACAATATACTAATGGGTTAGGCTAGGCATGTCATGGG
Organism: Costus lasius; assembly: GCA_027563935.2. Lineage (NCBI taxonomy): Eukaryota > Viridiplantae > Streptophyta > Magnoliopsida > Zingiberales > Costaceae > Costus > Costus lasius. Next base: position 12,589,498 of record CM050454.1, on the reverse strand, counting down.
TCCGAACTAGACATGGCACGGCTTATTAATTCAATGTTTCAATTTTAAAATTTTAAATTTTACTACCCAAATCAAATTTTAAATAGGTTTTTTTAGCTATTTTCTTTATAAAATATTTTAAATTTTTGAAATTAAGAGTATAAAATACTATTGAATTATAAATTTTTTATTTTATAAAAAAATAATAAATTTATAAATTTAAACTCAATTCAACTTTATAAAATTCCCCATAGTCCACTTTTTTTATGTATCAATTAGTTTTATTTAAATTCTTCTTAATATTTTTTTAATTTTTTAAGCTTTTACTATTTTCTTAATTGTGCTCAGATTAAAGAGTCTCTACTATAGTAAGAGCTAAAGAGAAAAATAACAAATAATATAAGATTAAAAATAGCTATCATTCTATCAAATTTTCAACGCTTAATTTTTTACATATCCACCTTAACTTTTTTTAGCGTGAAATAATTACAAATTATGATTTAAATATTATCATGCTTACTAAATTATTCACCATGATGTGTTTAGGTTTAAACAATGGATTCTGCACTTAAATATATATTCACAAGACTATATAATAGACTTGTATCATGTGAAACAATAATGGTTAGAGGAGACCTATAAATCTAAATTTTCAGTTCACCTAGCAAACGATAAGGTGTATTAATTTATTTTTCCTTTAATCCCTATTTAATTAAATATTAAGATGGAATAGAAGGAAAAGTAACATAATTTCCACTCTTGCTAACCAAAATTCAATGAATTAATTTTCCCTCAATCCCCATGTAACTAAATAAAATATGGCAAAATAAACTATATGTTACAATTTGATTTATGTGAATATTTAAAAAATTGTGAATGCACAATATACTAATTTAATAAATTCTAATAGTAGCACCTTCATATTGTCAAATAACTATTGTATTTTTCACATATTTTATGTTGATGACTTATTGTACTTTCCATGAAATTGTACTTTATGCATTTCATCTCAAAAGTTATCAATAAAAAAGTATAACTATAATTATTATGCAAAATTTATATGTATATAATAATATATTAATATGCAATAATATATTATTTATGGTTGATATTAGTATTTGACCTTTTAAAGGTATAAATTGTCATATGATATATTAAGGCGAATATAATTTTTAGGGAGATTGTCTCATTAAAAATTTTAAAGAATAGAATCTTAACCGTTGGATCACCTATATATAATATAAAAGACATCTTGGACCAAAATAGGTAAGACGTTGCATGATAGCATCTTCCTAATGTGCGTTAAGCTTTTGCTAATTAGATTCTAAGGGAGAACCCATCCAACGGCCTCTCTAGAATCTTTTAGCTGTGTTTAAGAGGAGAGAAAGAAAATTGAAAGGAAGAAAAAATAAAAAGAAAGGAAAAATAAAAAGAAAGAAAAAGTAAGAAGATTTTTTAAATTGTGTTTAACGAGAAGGAAAGAAAATTGAAAAGATTGATATAGCCATTTTTTTTTATTTTTACAGTCATATTATATAAATTATTATTTAATATTATTAAATATTATAAAACTAATTAATTAACTATTAAATACTATAAAATTAATTAAATATTATTAAATACTATAAAATTAATTAAATATTATTAAATTCTATAAAATTAATTAAATATTATTAAATTCTATAAAATTAATTAAATATTGTTAAATCCTATAAAATTAATTAAATATTATTAAATTAATTGAATATTATTAAATAATATAATATTATTAATTACTATACCATTAATTAAATATTATTAATTACTATAACATTAATTAAATATTATTAATTACTATAACATTAATTAAATATTATTAAATACTATATAATTAATTAAAATTATTAAATACTAATATATCCATATGAGAGAGGTGAGATTAGAGGAACAACGTAGGCAAGCTGTCGTTCCACCGGAACAATTTTGAGGGAAAAGTAATGTACTTTTCCCTTTGACTTTCCCCTCAAAATTTCCATCCTTTCTATTAAACAACCTAATTTTACTATCCCTCTATCTTTCTTTCCATTCCCTAAACACACCCAAATTTAAGGAAACTATCTCTCCAATTTTTTTTTCTATTAAGGTTATAATATTTGTTGTATTTTTAAAGTTATTTGGTAGAATTGCTATTGGTGTCATATAAAAAAGATTTTTTGAGTTTTAACTATTATAATTAAGTTATAAAAAGATTTTTTGTCTTCTAAACTATAAAAATCATATGTTGATATAATACAAAATTTTAATTATATATTTTTAAATATAAAATTATAATTATTTTTTTTACAATGTTATCGAATAAAAGTAATTTATTATGAAGTTTATCATCTTTGTAAAATTTATTATACTTCTTATAATTAAAATAATTAAGTTTGTAAAACTATTAATTTATATATTAACTAATATCAATTACATAAATAATATATATATATATAATTATATGTTAATTATTATATATTAAATTAATTAATAAAATATTTAAAAATGATTAAATTGTAAAATAAATTTATCAATATATTAAAGTTAAATTTTATATGAATTTTTATTTATATATTTATATATAAATATACATTTTATGCATTTATATTATAATATATATCAATTTTATACCTATATATAATAATATAATTAATTATATAAAATTTAATTTTTCATATATTAACTAAAATATATTTAGATTAAATTTATATATGTTATGAATGTTAATATATATAATTATTAATTATTATTATTATTATTATTATTATTATTATTATTATATATATATATATATAAACTTTAAAATAATGCATTATATTTAAAATAATATACATAAGTATAATTTTAATTTTAAATATATAATTAATTGTTATATATATAATTAAAGTATATATATTAATATTTTAAAAGAATTATATGTATTATATTTCTGTCACCGGGAATCGACACGTCCCTATTCATATTTTAAAATTTAATTAACATGTTTTATTCAAAATTTTAATTAAATTAATATATTAAATTTTAAATTTTTTGTTGCTAATAATTTTTAATTTATTTATTAAAATAAATTTTAATAATTTAATTTTATATATATATTTATACACAACATGTAACATTTAATTATATGTGTTTAATTTCATTTTGTGCTTTTATCTTTGTTTTAATTCACTTTAGATTTTTGAGAAAAGGGAAAAATACCCGGGTGGTGAAATCAGTTTTTCTTGCCGGACTAGACCACATTGGATTTAGTATTAATTTGTTTATAAGAATTTTAGATATACTGTAAGTAAGAACACCTTATGCGCTACGGATTCAAAAGCTGAGTTGACAGAGTAACTTAGGCTTGAAACTGATGAGTCGATTGACAAATTATGAATGATTTGTCCAAACATATGGATCATTAGCAGTAGCGGCCTCGAGTCAATGTTCTGTTAAAGGGAAAAAATTTAAAACAAATGCCAATACAAATGACAAATTGTTCAAATGCAAATCAAGAATTTCTTGATTGACAAGACTCACTATAATTTTTAGTGATTCAGAATCATTGAACTTAGCCGTTCGACTACTCAGGTTTAATCACTACAATTTTTAGTGATTTAGAATCATTGAATTTTCAAGCATGCTTAAAATGTTTGAAATGGATCTCTGCATTTCATGAGCACTGACAAGATCGAGCTGCGTCAGAACTCAAACATGTAACATGCATTCACATGGGGGGCAATGCTTGGATAAACATACTAACATGGACATTAATTTTGACTGGCATTAATCGTGTCGTGTTTCAGCTCATTGCATTTATTGAATTCCGTCTTTAGTGTTCTACAACATATTGCTAAGCTATGACCTTCAAATAAACAGTTCATAAATCTGAAACTAAATTGCCAATATAAGACATTAAATAGTCAGAAACTAATCCACTTAACATATCAAACTTGTACACGCATCTTCATTTATGAAATTAAAAGCTCAAGTAGATAATTAACCTTGAAGAATAGTGAAAAAGATCGTCTCTAACATTCATTCATTCATTCATTCCTTCTTCTGTAATTGTACTGCAAGGTCAAGAAAACAATAAAAAGAAAAAGGAAAGAAAACAGAGTGAGACAAGGAACATCGAGAGGTGAAAGACTCTTCACCATGTTCTACAACACATGCACCGCGTCAGTACAGACAAAAGTGCATGTAAGAGAAGGCCACTACGTCTTGTCAACCATGTTGCTCTTGCCCAGTCAAAACCTGCCATATCGTTGTGTTGGGTCCTCCAAGAATCTCTTCACATCCTAACGGGAAGTGCCTGCATTATTTTCTCCCTTCCTCCCCTCCATATTCTTCTCCACCCTTTGCTGCATTATCCCCTTCTTTATCCTCATTACCAACCTCACCAACCACCACAATGAGTGGCAAGAGGACATTTGATGCTCTTGAGGGGGCTACAAGCGACACCCAGATGAAGTTGAAGGGAGGAAGTAGACAAATGGCAGAGGTAGCGAAGAGGCAGGACATAGCATCGCCATGCGCAGCATGCAAGATGTTGAGGCGGCGGTGCGCGCAGGATTGTGTATTTGCTCCACACTTCCCCGCCAGTGAGCCGCTGAAGTTTGCCAATGTGCACAAGGTGTTCGGGGCCAGCAATGTCAACAAGCTCTTGCAGGTTCCTCTATGATTCAGATTGTGTTCATTTTGTAGTCTTAATATGCACCTATGAATTTGCAAATTTGCCTCACTGCAAACAAAGTTTTATGCAATAAACAAAAAACACATGTGTGCACTTCACTTAACCTCATCCAACAACAAAAAAAAACAGAGCAAAATGGACACTCGATTTGTATAATGAAAACTTGCAGAAAATCGACTTTCCCTATATGATTTGTATAATGTAGGCAGGAAGACGTTCATATGGATTTAACATGCAAAATTTGGGCTGCAATTTGGAATTGGCTGCAAATTATTCTTTTCATTAGTTTAAGGAACTACTATTGGCTGAAGAACAATTAAAAAAATGCTATAGTTTTCTATTCATTGTTTTATTTTTTAGTGAGTTCAAAGTCCTTATCCACGTGGTTTAGTGAGAATATAAGCAACTGGACCGACCATGTGCTCATCCGTTTCACTTGCAAAAATATTCATGCCATGTGAAGGGTGACAACAGGTCATATCTTGTGTAGGGACACTTGCAGTCTCAAAGCTTCTTATGTAGGCTATGGTTAATACTCCTAGTAATAAGTGTATGAATTTGTCTTGCGTTCACCTCCTACTAATGCAGCTTATCAATCTTGCTGACACGTTGAGAATATAATTAGCACAATGTACACATCCACAATTTGGAAATCAGGCTTTAGAAGAAAAAAAAAATTAAATTTCCATTTTGAAGGCAATCATAGAAGAGAAAGGCTATTGTAACTTAACCACAAAAGGCAACCTAATTTAGGTTAGAGAATGAATTCAATATGTAATTGAACAATTATGAAATTATGACAAGGAGATTACCTGTTCAACTCTCATTGAACATAGGAGATAGACGCACAGCAGCGGAGTGATGCAGCAAATAGCTTGGTATACGAGGCAAATGCACGGATCAGAGATCCAGTTTATGGATGTGTAGGTGTTATCTCCTCCTTGCAACGTCAAATTGAGGTCCTCCAGACGCAAGTTGCCATTGCCCAGGCAAAGATGTTCTACCTGCGCATAAACCGCTCTAGCACCGCAAACCTTGCATACGGTGGCATTAGCCAGAGCCCTCCAGCAACTGACACCAGCAGCACTGGCTCACCATTGTTGTCATCATCATCATCACCTAGCAATCATCTGATGGATCCTCGTGCACTTGAAGCCGAGCTGCTTTACACTATGGAAACAATGCTTCAGAACCAGACCAACTTAGAGAGCCACCAATTTTTTTCATGTTAGCCCAAATAGATTGTCTCTTTTTTTTCCTCATCAGTCAAAAAGAATGCTCAGCTTCCGAAAAGCTAAACCGTATTTATCATTGTAAAAAGGTTGTGCTTATTTTTAATTTTGTTACAATGGAAGCTTTGTCATATATGACCTTGTTTAAACATGAAATGAAGTGTTTCAAATTCAGTAATGAACTTCCAAAAAGCTAACCTTGTTTGAAGTTTTCAGCAATGAACTCGCATTCTGCAAAGTTGCATTCTATTTCCAAGTCATCTCAATTACTAGTAACTAATAACTATATTCATTTATTCAACGGCTAAATTGCAAGCCATCTATAGCAATGCATTCTAAGTAGTTATTGCATGTTAATTCTATTAGGAAGAGTCCTGCAGTGCATGTTAACAAGAGCTCTTTTATTCAGTCTGCAGGCCAAAAAAGAACAAATAAAAAAAGTTCTACTTTACTTCCACGGACTCAATACGAGTTCATTGCTGAAAACTTCAAACAGAGCTATCAGTGACAAGTATAAGGTACAAGTGCAATTATTCCTCTTCTTAAAATTGATACCTGAAGTGAAATACAGAAGTTAGAAACAAGAGCTGCTAACATTATTATGAGTATTCATTCTGATACGTAATGCTATTTATTTATTCTGGTTCAGAAAAATCAAAGAAATGCCCCTGATGGTGTATCATAATACTATTTCATGGTGAATTGACTTAATAACAAGAAGTTTTTACCAAACCGTAACAACTCAAAACTAACAATACTAGATATAAATTACGCAGACATTTTTTTTTATTATCTGGTCTGAAATCATGTGTAAGTTAATGCAGAAATATTTGAAGGTCAGTAATCAGCAACAGCCAAATTTTGCAAAAAAAAAAAAAAATCATTTCTTGATAAAAATAGAAAATGATTGTTGCAAGATGTTCACTAGTACTAATCTTGAAGGTCTCTATTATGTATAAGATCTTGAGTTCCTTAGAACAAATCCCACAAGAAGTGAATTCTCATATTTTGCCCTAGGAATCTCCCTCCAAAGCTTAAATCAAGGATTATACCGAGAGCATTTAATGAAATTGAGCATATTTACGTTGTCCTTGTTCATGTTGTACAGTAAAGTAACAATTGAAGGGCTGAGCATCACCTAAATACTCTGGGTTGCATTGGTTCAATCTGACCCTTAGCCTTTGTTTAGCCCGACTGCATTTATTATGGATAAGTCTAGCCAATATGTTTTCACCTTGCTCATCTGAGCAGCTGACCCTGATTTAAAGTAAGCTAGACCTTAATAATTCTTACTAATTCATTAGGAAGGAATCATGACTTAGGGGGGCCACATTTTATGTTTTCATTGACTAGTTTTGTTAATCCTATCAGATATTAAAAGAACTAGTTAGCTGAATTGGTAAAGGCCCTATTTGTTGATAATGAGATTCTAGGTTCAAATCCTATCTTTGCCACTGATTACCACTTACCTTCTTGTAGAAAAATCTTGCAATAAATATGCATTACTCTCCACCTCATTTTCACTACTATTTACTATTTGTTTCTCCTATCTTGCCTTGGGAACTTGACGGCAAAATTCACCAACTACTAGTTTCTACTTCTTCTCCAACATTTAATTTTGGGTCTCCTTTGTTTGCTTCTTGTTTTATCTTCAAGATAGTTTTTGAACCACTTTCTCGATCATCTCATGAAAAGATAAACCTAACTCTGATATTGGCATTAACTCTTTGTCTTTTTATTCATATTCATTTACTGGCTATTCCTCAACTATCGAGAGGAATCCCTAGTCACCAACTCCTCAACTTGAAACCCCCTACTAGGTTAGTTTCTTCCGGCATCATGTTCCATTAGGTCAAGCTTTGCATTCCTTCAAACTTTCAAGTTTGAAACCTTTTCCCAAATTAAAACCTTGTTATGATTATTCTCCTTTCCTTTACCTCTTGATTGATTTCTTTAAAAAATAGGCCTTCAATTTCCATTCAACTTCATCATCAGTTTTTTAATTTCATAAACCATCATCCTCTTTAATTCAACTTCATTAGGAAATATTGTTCAAAACTACTAGCCCCCTTCCTAACCCAATTTTAAAGTTGTTTATAAGTTTTTTTTATGGAGGAAGCTATTATGTCATTATGGGAGAGAGGGTTACAAAATGCCTACAGCCCTTCCAAATATAAAGGATAGCCCCACGGGTCCTTCTTGCACCACCCAAATGTCGGATCGGAGGAGTTTGTGTGTAATTCCACAAAATAAGGTTTGGCACATGTGTGCCATGTGTTTTGGTCTTTGGGGTTGTGATGCACTCGGGAGGACTGTCCCGGGGCATGTACATGTGAGTGGGGGACTGTATTTTCACAAGTACTCCAGGATGGGGGCCTCAAATGTGTAAAATTAACCTACCCATCCCTTGTGAAGTCTTCTACTCACACCCCTTAGATTGTGTACTTGGGATAGTATTGAGAGGGGTGGTAGTGCCTTGGTTAAATGCAGTCTTGTGATCCCATGCAAGTATAAAATTGCAAGGTTCCACACACCTGCCCTCTCCACCAAGTTATAGGTCTAGGGTCTACTCAATATTTGCTTAGTGTCCTGTATTGTTTTCGTGTATTGTTGCCTTTTTATCAATATATACCGGCGGGGTGTTCGGGTGGCTTATTTCACCGAGCATTTTACTCACCGTTCTATGTAAATTTATTGTGCCTCTCGAATTCTGGTGTTGCCCTCGAATTACACATTGTTGCCTCGGGTTTTATATTGATGCTTCCGCATATTGTGCGTACATGCACACAGGATTAAGGCTTAGCACTACTCTAAGTAGTGTGCCGCACGGACATTAGGCACCGAGCTAAGTGCGTCTGTGACAAGTGGTATCAGAGGCCAGAGTTTGTTGCTATCCGTGACAAGTCTCAAGATGTCTATTTACGAGGGAACTGATGTGGAAATACTAGCAGGCAACCCTCCCGAGCTGGATAGGGAGGAAAGGCGAAGAAGGCACCGTGAACGCCATGAAGCGCGTTTTACCGATATTGAAAGCCAACTTGATTTGATCAATGCCAAACAGGTTGGCTTGACAATAGAAATGGAAGGACACCAAGACAATACTCGTGAGTCCGTCAAGTTTCTGAGGGCTCAGATTGAGGAATTGAAGGCTCAGATAGCCGTCCTCACCATGACAATACACGCAGGAGGGGGAAATGTGCAACCCCAATGTGCACCAATGAGGGTTCCTGAACCCCAAAGTTATAATGGTACTCGAGACGCCAAAGAACTTGAGAACTTTTTGTTTGACATGGAACAATATTTCCTTGTCACATGCACCGACTCGGAAGGTCTCAAGATTGCCACGGCAACATAGTATCTAACTGGTGACGCAAAGCTATGGTGGCGCACCAGAGTGCAAGATGGCACTGACACCATGAAGAGTTGGGAGAAACTAAAACAGGCACTAAAGACCCAGTTCCATCCCGAGAACATGGGATTGATGGTGAGGAAAAAGTTGTCGAACCTCCGTCAAGCAGATGACATCCGTGATTATGTTAGGAAGTTCGCATCTATCTCCCTAGACATCAAGATGGCGGATGAGGAAAAGTTGTTTTTCTTCATTGATGGCTTGCAACCTTGGGCACAGCAGGAGTTGCAAAAGAGGAATGTCCAAGATTTTGCATCCGCACAAGTTGCAGTGGAGCAACTAACAGACTTCAAGCTCGTGGAAAGGCGTCGATCTTCACCTCCACAGCGACCTCATCAAGGGAATGAGAACAGTCAAAGGGACAATCATGAGAGTCCTCCGCACCGTAATGGGAATCAAGATAGGCGGAGTCCACCGCACAGTCCGCGGGATAACAGGACCCAGCATCAGAACAGATCCCAGCGTCCCCACAACGGTGGCAACCAAAGAAGCCCACCGCACAACCGACCACACATATGTTATTTATGTGGTGGCAACCATCACATATATGATTGCAAACAGAGGAAGATGTTGAACACAATATTGGTTGAGAAGACTTCAACCGACAAAAAGCAGAAAGGGAAAGCCCCGATGATGCCATCATCCAGCTCAAGTGACTCAGATGGCACCATTGTTATTTCGGGCAAGTCTTCCTCTTCAAAGACGCCGAGTGTCACGCCGTAAATTTTATGCTAAATTTTTGCCTTAAAATTCTGAGCGTGATGGCGCAATCTACACACCCTCTGTGTAAATTGCCAGCCAACACTCTATATGCGGAATAACCAAGATCTCTAGTGCAAGCTGAACCTCTTTGATCCCTGTGCAACTCTGAAAGCACTGCGCTCCAAGGGCTGAGCTATGATGGAACTGAGCTCCAAGGCTAATCAGGTGGAACTGAGTCCTAGCCTTCTCCTAACCCTAGACCTAGGTCAATAAGTGGCGGGTGGCAAGCACATGTTGCTTCTCAACCCCATATGCACACTTAAAGACGGCCTTAGACGTAAGCGCCCTGTAATTGACACACACACAAGCGCTGGCAGTCACAAGTAAAGGGCACTAGACATATGCCCAAAACCCTAATGCAGATATCGACTACTACACAACGAGCGAGCTTCTTGCACAAGCACGGCGCTTGCACAAGTCAAGCTAAACACACCGAACGATAAAACCAACTCCTCCAAGGACACAACCTCGAGTATGAGCAGTAGGCCTCTCCCAATATGGGTAGAGATACCAATAAGCAATAATAAGAACTACACAATGTTCTCACAATGTTTATACAATGCTAATGCAAGGTAATAACACAATGTAAGGGTAGTAATATACCACTCCAACGCTATGCTATGTGATGGAAGAGTTCAGCCCCCTCCTCTAGATGTGGCCGAATCTTCCTCCAAGCTCTCCTCAAGCACAAGTGCTTGAGGCTCCACCCTAGGATCACCCTCCTAGGTGGTTAGTGATGTCTTCTTGCGCCTCTTGCCTCCAAGAGCCGCCCAAACTCCAATGGACAGCACCTCAGCCCCCCAAGTGTGGATGAAGATGAATGAAGGTGGTGCTCCCAAAGAGGTAGCCGCCGGCCTCCTTCCTTCACCCCAAAGCCGATCTCCTTCCTCCAAGAAGATCCAAGCCAAGCAATGGAGCTCTCGGCCAAGCAAGGTGCTGAATGTGCCGAGCTCCTCTCCAAGATGAACCGGTCCCTCTCCTCCAAGGGAACCAAGCCAAGAGCAATGGAAGCTCTCGGTCAAGCAAGGAGATGGTGGCTGAACCGTGAGCCTCCTCTAAGTGAACCGCCACCAAACTTCTTGCAAATCTCGACCAAGGTGGATGAAGGTGGCCGAATAGATGGTCTCCTCTCCAACAAGCCGCCACCAAGCTCCAATGATGAGTGGAGCTTTCAGCCAAGGTAGAAGATGAGCTCCCTCAAGCTCTCCTCAACTCGCCAATAGTGGAAGATGGAATGGGAGGTGAAGGCGTGAGCTCCCTCAAGCTAGCCTCCCCAAATCGCCAAGGAAGAAGAAGGTAGATGGAGTTATCGCCCTCCCCAATCTCGGCTTCTCCCCAATCCAATCCGATTGCCTCCTTGAGTGAGATCCCCAATTTGTTTGGTCTTTTGTCATTTTTGCCCTTATGCTTGATGAAGATTTTAAGAAGATGGCGCCTCCTCTTTCTTTCAGCTAATGACCCAAGCTCGGGTAGGTCTGTTAGGGAATGCCGGGTGTAATTTAAAATTTTGCAGTCCCAGGACGCAGCGGAAGAAGCATTACACCCGAAACACATTCCTTTCCCAAGGATCCATGCGAGAGAGAAGACACAAGGATGTGTTAGAGATGTACCTCTTTTGCTTGTTTAGATGTCGAAGCCATGTTGAAGGCGCCCAAGTGTTCGCCCTCTACAAGTATCCACGCGTCGACTCCTTGATCGTTGCTCCCTTCCACGCTCGGTGCTAGCCTCGGGAAGAGAATCGAGCCTTAGGGTTCCTTCACTCTTCTTGCGCCACCTCCAAGGTTCATGCGCCAAGTGCAAGGAAGATGCCGCCAACTCCTTATCCTCTTCACTCCAAGAGAAGAGGGAGAAGATGAGTTTCGGCCTTGAGGAAGATTAGGGGTTGATTCCGCCACCAAGTCCTTCTCCAAGTCTCGCCAAGAGGAGAGGAAGGAGAAGACTTGCGGTCACTTGTTGGAAGAAGGGTTGCGCCACTCTGATGTTGTCGCCCTTTGCCCTTGCTTTCGCCCCTCTATGATTGTTCACGTCTCCAAGAATTCATCATAAAGAGAGGGCGACAATGGGTCCTATAAATAGGACTAGAGGCGGTTTGAGCAAGTGCTAGGATCATGCCAAGTGTATGGCTAGGATGAGGTGTCTTGAAGTAAGGAAAGTCTCCAAGACTTTACCATAAACCTCATTCAACCTATCCATAAAAGTCTAAACACTATATCAGCCCAAGACATGCCTCAAATGCATTCTTACCATCAAAGGCTAAGTGGCTAGGCGCAACATGCATGAGGAGTTTCGGCTAGGGTAAGGGTTTTGGGAGAAACTAGGGTTTGAGGTAAGGTAAGTCTCCAAGACATTACCATATACTTCTTCCCTATGTCCATATGCGCCTAGGAACTTCCCATAAAAGTTCTCAAGCCATATCAGCCCCAAGACTTACCTTAGAGGCAAGTATTCCATCCAAGGAAGAAGGGCTAGGCGCCCTTTACTTCCATAATGAAGCAAAGGCGCCTCCCTCACCCCATTATGCCCCTAGGCGCCAATGGGGTGAGATTTCTCCCCATTATACCCTTTTAAGCCAATTCCTCTTCATGACAACTAATTATTGGGCCTCATTGGATAATGAGCTAGCCCAAACTTCATGGCATGGGTTGATTAAGCCATTGGATCCAATCCAATGCAACCCTAATCCAAATGTGACCAATCTAGGTCAATTTCGGGTCAACCTGCCAAAAATGAAGTTTGGCTCCAATAACTTTCTTCCAACTCATCAGGCCCATTGGCGCTGATGAAATCTTCCAAATGGATCCAAGTTATCCAATAACTTGATCCTAAGGCTTCTGATTAAAGCAACGTCAAGAGTCTATTGCGTGTGACCCCGTAGGATCCATATGACCATGGCAATGATGTAAACATCATAAGTAGTGAGGGGTATCTAGCAACACATCACTACTACCCATGTCATAGGACTTAAGTCATTATGGCAACAACTCCTAACAAGCAACGAGGATTCCCATTGCATTACAGATCCCTTTGCCTAAGCTGATATCCTGCCATTGGATTAGTCTCAAGTTTATTATCCAATGCATTGGTCATGACTCAACAAGTGTGGCCACACTTTCCTGTCATGCACCAATAAAGTGGGGCGCCCCGAGGTGGATATCATGCTTCCTCGGAAGGAAGGGGCAAATCCTACTATTGGTCATCCATGTCTCTACGTGACTTATGACATGCCCAATGACAGTCGTTTTGGTCTCCCAGTTACGGAGAGACGTAAGACTGTATTAAAGCATACCCATCATCAAATCTAGACATGAATACCTCAAGTCTAAGGATCAATGCAAAACCTCTTGCATGTGAGATTGACTTGTTGACTTGACAAGTCAATCCTCACGGTGGATCACTCCAGTGCATCCAATGCACCTGTATGTCTGCGTTACTGTGCCCCGCACCTAACCAGCCCATACACCAGTCTCATATGTACCAAAGCTGTCCCATATCTGCTAAGGTACCTTGTCTGGGGATAGCTTATGAGAATGGATCCAATCCAAACTCCTGGGACATTATTTATGCAACTCAATACATTAACGCAGGTAGAGAAGTCTGCATAATAACGACCATGCCTATATAAAGAGTAATAGTTCTATCAAAGTACATTCAAACAATGCCTGACCATGTCCATACATTGGTCTTTAGAGCATATACACCAACAATCTCCCACTTGCACTAAGACCAAGGACAACTGATGTTTAGTCAGTTCCAATGTCTCTAGTATGACCCATTTAGCTTCCGCTGCGCCAGAGGCTGGATCAGTGGGTTTTTCCAGATTGCTATCTGTGTTTATTTTAACAAATTTGATTATCATCCTTATCCATGATCTCTAAGATCAGATGATATGCTGCAGTATATACTTGAGTATTAAGTTCCTTCTCTCATGCTATGGTCCCAGTAAGAACTATACTGGACCATCGAGCACTATGAACTAGATCAAGTTCAAATGAATGAAGCTGCCTCCTTGGCTGCCACAAGGAGCTGCAATGTACTCAGCCTTATTTGTAGAATTTTGCCACTTTGGTTTGCATAATGCTCTTTCAGCATACAATCACCATAACAAGGCAAAGCGCAAATCCTGGCTGTGATCAATAGTCACTAGACTGGAACGAAGTGTCAGTGTACCCCAGTACACAAAATTCTTTCCTGTCTATCATAGACTAGACTCCAATCCTTTATACTTCCCAAGTATATGTATAAGGATTGCTTTCACAGCTATCTAGTGTTAAACACTAAGATATGATTGAAACTTGCTGGCTATGCTCCAAGCATTTGCCAGAAATGGTCTTCTAAACATGATCCATCCTACATACAATGTATCAGGACTTTGGACCCATGTTAATACTCTCCAGCTGTACCATAGGACACAACATCTTTGAGAGACTTAGACTATATCTTCCTGGAAGGTATCAATATTTGGAATCATCCAATATAATCCTCTCCAGAAACTCTTGGATGAACATAGATTGACTAAAGGGCAATGACTTTCTTGGATCTCTATAGATCCTCATGCCTAGGATGTAGGCATCATTCCCTAGATCATTCTTCTCGAAATACATATCAAACCTTTTCTTCACCATGTGAAGAGCTGAGATGTTATTCCACGTGAGGAGAATATCATCAATCATCTAGACAAGAAATATTATTAATAAGGTGCTCCCACTGATCTTCTTGTAAACACAGGCTTTTCAACCATGCTTGCATCATGCATATCTATATGGCCTTGATATGAGAACCTTCTGGCTATTTCCCTATAGATATCTTTTTCAGATGTCTATGCAAGAAAAGCAGTTATCATAACATGCCATAATTGATCATGCAATTATAACAAGTAGATCCCTAATGGACTTAAAGCTCAGCTATTGGTGAAAATTTCATCATTATCCACCCAGTGGATTTGCCTGAAATCATTATTCACTAGCTTGCCTTCTAAAGTAACAGTGTTACCTTCCATGTCTATCTTCCTAGAAGATTTATTTATAGCCTGTGGGAATTACCCCTTTTTTTTGGCAGCTCATCCAAGTCCCAGACTTGATTAGCAGACATGGAGTCCATTATGGTTCTCATGGCCCTTAGCCATTTCTTGGAATCTGGTCCACCGACCGCTTCTATTTCCTCATAAGTCTTAGGTTCATGCTTGATGAAAATTCGTCATGCCCAGCATATCGAATTGGTCCAGACTTATGTTATTCCTGTGTTACTTGAACCTCAGGTTGACTTTCAACCTGTATGTGAGATTTTGCTCTCCATGTGTGTCTAATTATATTGTGGTTGATTCTGGACCTTGTCCAAATCAAATCTACTCCCACTAGTTTCTTTCAAAAGAAATACTTTCTCAAGAGAGACAGCATTTTGAGCAACAAATGTTTTGTTCTCCATGGGATAGAATTAGCACTCTATAGTGCACCACACATACTTTTGAATCACTACACATTACATTCCCAATTCCATTGAAGAAATGAGATATTTGCAGTTCTCAACTCAAAAGCTAACTTAGACATTTTCTTATGGAGTAGCAGTACATCTGTTTGCATGGCAACATAGTAGTATATTTGCATGACTTATTCAAAGTTGGAATCACATCCAATGTGTTCCTTTTTTCTTTCTTTGAAATTTACCACACAGTAGTGTACTAAGAAAGCTGTGAGATCACTCCACACTTCTTAGGAAGGTCATCAAATTCTCCACTAATCATCTTGATCCAATCAAGGTGCTTTAATAGATCCTTCAATTTGACTCAATACTTCATTTGTGAACTTCTTGGAATTTTCCAAAGTTCTTGGGTTGCGTAAGGCATACCCACACTCAATGAAGTATATAACTCCTCTTAGTGCTTGCTTGCATGGGTCCACTTACATCGCTGTGTAATAGATCCAACAAGTCACTACTCCTTTCCACCCTTTTGGTGAAAGCAGCATCTGTCATATTGTTCCTTTGAACTAGGCTCACATGTATCATAATCCTGAAAGGACAATGATCCCAATAGTCCATGGACTTTCGGATGTGACCATTGTTCTATGGTTCAAGAGACAATGCTATAAGAGGAAGTTTATTGAATCATTAGATCTGATATTGTGTCACATATAGAACCACAAACTATTGTCAATTGTATCACTTCAATAGAACATCTCAGATTAAAGAAAAATATTATTTATTATTTCAAACTGAGGTCCTCTCCAAAAGGAATGATGTTCTAATACATAAGCTGATACAATAATAGCAAAGTTCTATATAAAGTCTTTAAGGCAGTGAGATGATATCAACAGCAGCATCCAATGCTCCGTCCCTGACCCGAGAGTCAATCCCATCAAGCCTCTTCGTCCTACTTCTTTTGAGCTCCTGCACATGTAAAACATATGTGAGCCTCACATACGGTACCCAGTACCCATGAATAAGAAGTAGACAAAAGACCTCGGTAACACAATACCTGAAGCGGATGGATTACATCCCTTCTTCTTTGCCATGCTCTTCTTGGCCATCAATCCTCTTCGAAATACCCATGCATTCCCAGTCTTCCGAAGTATTAGCTTCGAAGATACAGAACCATGGTCTTTCTCAGATTCAGGCACACATTCTGAAGATCCAACAGAACTCTCCTGATCATTGTCTATAGAGCATGGTGTGAAGAGACCTTTGAGATATATGATTAGATCATAGATCCCCATCTCATCACATTCAACCTTGACCTCTGGGGTCATGCACTCTAAGACAAGAGCAGTGTACTGTTTGTTATCTTCACAATGTTCAAGACAGACATTCCACTCCCAGTCATTAGTGAAATACACACTGGGCTGGGATGGAGGTCTTTCAAGAAGATGCACCTTATGTTCTTGTTCCAGTATCTTGGACAAAGTCTTGAACCATTTTGTCCAATTTGTCCCATCCAGTTTATGTTTATAAAGTTTCAATCTTAGATCAGGAGATGCCTTCTACAATAAGCAAATAAGTAAAATAAGTACTATGATAAAGCATTTAACAAGGACTTTAAATTAAATGCTATGCTCCCACTACTTCCAAAACAAGTTGAGAACTCTCTAACTCAACATGGAAATAAGTGAGTAGGATCCTAATTTCACATAAGGTCTTCGCGACTCACGAGGGTGAGTTGAGATGCACAGAGAGTCTCATGCTTCCTTCGGTAGGCACGCCAGCCAATTGTGCCATGCACAATTCTTCTTAGTTAAGACAGACTAGGCGCCCTGTGTCCAGCTAGGGCTGGACAGAACCCTATCCTCTCAACAGCTGCCTCTAGTAATTCATCAGGTTAATGACATATGAAAAACCAGTCAAGTCTGGTCCTAACCGTTATGCCCAGGGCCAACAAATTTCCTTGCGAAGGCACGCCCAGGTTAAAACTGGACTGGGGAAATCATTGTCACTGCACACCTTCTAAAGATAAGTGGGTGTGTCCCACGAGGGTGGGAAACAGTTCACAACACCACCGATCGATAGTTTGATGAGGGCTACGCGTTAGAAGGCTATCGACTTGATATTGTATTGAGAGTTTTTGCATGTTTTTTATTCTTTTCTAGCATGCAATTTTCCTATGGTTATGGCAGCAAAGGAAAAATATCACAGGCATGCTATGGACAAAATAATAAACCATCACAGGCATGCTATTTTTGGTCGATATGGTCATAGCCCTTTTCATACACATAACTTGTCACGAGCCATGTGACATGTTATTGTGCATCCAAGGGTTGCGAGTCCCTGAAGCAAATCAGCCCATGCCAGAAGCCGAAAGCATGTGTCCTTCCTTCAATCGCAAGTCCATCACCACGCTTCCAAAGCTGGCGCCACTTCTGACTCCAATTGAAGAAGGCTCCTTGTTGTCTTTGATGAACCTTAACCTATCTCATGTAAACAATTCTACATCTATTCTAAGGAAAGATGAAAATTTTACATCAAGAAGGGGGAGAACCACACGCAGGTGGTAGAAAGATTTTACAAGCATTCATCACAGGTGGAAACATGCTTCCACATCACAAAACAGGAGGGCACTCGCTATGACCATATCAACCCAATCAAGTAGCGCATGTAAAATTTGAAAATCCGGAAAAATCAAATTTTAGCACCTTATGCGCCAATATCATCCAAGGCACTCTCTTAACCAATTCCATGCCAAAATTTAGATCAAGTTCCATGATGATTTCATAGACCCTATCGGCTGGCAGTTTTGTCAGATCAAGAGACCCGGCCAGTTCGAAGACACAATGCCGATCCTACTTGACAAAACTTACATGCGCCTTTGGTCTTAAATCAAGCATAAACACAATCCAAGTTTCGGCCATAGAGTTGAGAAGAGAAGATTGGATGAAAACGCTTTCTACGTGAAACGCGCATGGATAGAAGAAAAATTTTTAAAAATTTTTCACACAAGCAAACGTACACCTTGTGTTTCTCGCAAGTACCTCTGATACCACTGTTAGGGAATGCCGGGTGTAATTTAAAATTTTGCAGTCCCAGGACGCAGCGGAAGAAGCATTACACCCGAAACACATTCCTTTCCCAAGGATCCATGCGAGAGAGAAGACACAAGGATGTGTTAGAGATGTACCTCTTTTGCTTGTTTAGATGTCGAAGCCATGTTGAAGGCGCCCAAGTGTTCGCCCTCTACAAGTATCCACGCGTCGACTCCTTGATTGTTGCTCCCTTCCACGCTCAGTGCTAGCCTCGGGAAGAGAATCGAGCCTTAGGGTTCCTTCACTCTTCTTGTGCCACCTCCAAGGTTCATGCGCCAAGTGCAAGGAAGATGCCGCCAACTCCTTATCCTCTTCACTCCAAGAGAAGAGGGAGAAGATGAGTTTCGGCCTTGAGGAAGATTAGGGGTTGATTCCGCCACCAAGTCCTTCTCCAAGTCTCGCCAAGAGGAGAGGAAGGAGAAGACTTGCGGTCACTTGTTGGAAGAAGGGTTGCGCCACTCTGATGTTGTCGCCCTTTGCTCTTGCTTTCGCCCCTCTATGATTGTTCACGTCTCCAAGAATTCATCATAAAGAGAGGGCGACAATGGGTCCTATAAATAGGACTAGAGGCGGTTTGAGCAAGTGCTAGGATCATGCCAAGTGTATGGCTAGGATGAGGTGTCTTGAAGTAAGGAAAGTCTCCAAGACTTTACCATAAACCTCATTCAACCTATCCATAAAAGTCTAAACACTATATCAGCCCAAGACATGCCTCAAATGCATTCTTACCATCAAAGGCTAAGTGGCTAGGCGCAACATGCATGAGGAGTTTCGGCTAGGGTAAGGGTTTTGGGAGAAACTAGGGTTTGAGGTAAGGTAAGTCTCCAAGACATTACCATATACTTCTTCCCTATGTCCATATGCGCCTAGGAACTTCCCATAAAAGTTCTCAAGCCATATCAGCCCCAAGACTTACCTTAGAGGCAAGTATTCCATCCAAGGAAGAAGGGCTAGGCGCCCTTTACTTCCATAATGAAGCAAAGGCGCCTCCCTCACCCCATTATGCCCCTAGGCGCCAATGGGGTGAGATTTCTCCCCATTATACCCTTTTAAGCCAATTCCTCTTCATGACAACTAATTATTGGGCCTCATTGGATAATGAGCTAGCCCAAACTTCATGGCATGGGTTGATTAAGCCATTGGATCCAATCCAATGCAACCCTAATCCAAATGTGACCAATCTAGGTCAATTTCGGGTCAACCTGCCAAAAATGAAGTTTGGCTCCAATAACTTTCTTCCAACTCATCAGGCCCATTGGCGCTGATGAAATCTTCCAAATGGATCCAAGTTATCCAATAACTTGATCCTAAGGCTTCTGATTAAAGCAACGTCAAGAGTCTATTGCGTGTGACCCCGTAGGATCCATATGACCATGGCAATGATGTAAACATCATAAGTAGTGAGGGGTATCTAGCAACACATCACTACTACCCATGTCATAGGACTTAAGTCATTATGGCAACAACTCCTAACAAGCAACGAGGATTCCCATTGCATTACAGATCCCTTTGCCTAAGCTGATATCTTGCCATTGGATTAGTCTCAAGTTTATTATCCAATGCATTGGTCATGACTCAACAAGTGTGGCCACACTTTCCTGTCATGCACCAATAAGGTGGGGCGCCCCGAGGTGGATATCATGCTTCCTCGGAAGGAAGGGGCAAATCCTACTATTGGTCATCCATGTCTCTACGTGACTTATGACATGCCCAATGACAGTCGTTTTGGTCTCCCAGTTACGGAGAGACGTAAGACTGTATTAAAGCATACCCATCATCAAATCTAGACATGAATACCTCAAGTCTAAGGATCAATGCAAAACCTCTTGCATGTGAGATTGACTTGTTGACTTGACAAGTCAATCCTCACGGTGGATCACTCCAGTGCATCCAATGCACCTGTATGTCTGCGTTACTGTGCCCCGCACCTAACCAGCCCATACACCAGTCTCATATGTACCAAAGCTGTCCCATATCTGCTAAGGTACCTTGTCTGGGGATAGCTTATGAGAATGGATCCAATCCAAACTCCTGGGACATTATTTATGCAACTCAATACATCAACGCAGGTAGAGAAGTCTGCATAATAACGACCATGCCTATATAAAGAGTAATAGTTCTATCAAAGTACATTCAAACAATGCCTGACCATGTCCATACATTGGTCTTTAGGGCATATACACCAACATGGTCCTCTCATGCAACATAAGGCTTTGGCTCTCCATAGGTCTTGGGTTCAAATCTCACCCATGACATATTTTTTTCAAATCCTTGTACACCTCTATACAAGCCCATATCATGCGCCATGGTCCATGTAGCCTCCTACATTGACCCTTATGTTTTTGCAAGTGCATGCTCCTTGCGATGTACCTACAAAACATCATAACACAAGATTAGTGTCCTAACTTCACTACTTCTCATGCTCTTCTCCAACTTTACCCCCTTCATCCCTACTCATAACCTCCATGAGTCCATGGGAAAGGCGGGGTAGTACCCCAAAGTACCCCGGACGTCACAATTCTCCCCCACCTGAATTAGCATTCGCCCTCGATGCTAGGTACTTCTCGTACTGCCTCAACAATCCTTCATATTGTTCTAAATCCGTGACTTTTTCCCAAGTTGCATCTTCAACTGTCTCGTCCAACCACTGGACTAAAAATTCAGTCTTTCGCCCACTGGGCCCACTAGATGCATAGACTCCATGGTCTAGAATCTTCAATGGTCTCCTGCCATACTCAATTTTCCCTTGGGCTGGTTGCCTTCTTTCCACTCCACGTCTGGATGTCTACTATCAGGATGATACTTCTTCAATAAACTGACATGAAATGTAGGATAAAACTGCAGCCATGGTGGTAACTGAAGTCTGTAAGCAACAGCTCCAAACCCTCTTGATGATCTTGAAAGGCCCTTCATACCTTCTCACAAGACCTCTATGATAAGTGCGTGCTTCAGTCTTTCTCCACATCTGTGGGGTGAGTTTGAGTAACACCAAGTCACCCACATCAAACTCAAGATGTCTTCTGTCTCTGTTTGCATAAAGTACTATTCTGTTCCTAGCTTCTTGTAAGTTATCGCGAGCTTCCTGCCATAGCTCAGTTCTATCTTCAACAAATTTAGTAGCTGCTTGGCATTTCCCCTCTAGACTCCTATTCAATGTATCCACGAGTGTCATAGGCTGCCACCCTAACACTGTCTCAAAAGGACTCTTCCCTGTGGCAGAAGAGACTTGGATATTGTATGTAAACTGGGCTGTATCCAACAGTCTAATCCAATTCTTCTGAGTCGAAGAAACAAAATGTCTGAGATACCCCTCAAGCAAAGCATTGATCTTCTCTGTCTGACCATCAGTCTGTGGATGGTATGTTGTTGACATTTTCAAATCAGTACCCAATTTCTTGAACAACGAAGACCAGAATCTCCCAGTGAACCTAGGATCTCTGTCACTAATGATCTCCCTGGGTAAACCAAAATGTTTAACCACATGTGTCATAAACAGATTAGCCGTCACCTCCGCAGTACACGGCTCCGGTGCAGGTGCAAACACAGCATATTTTGAACATCTGTCAACTACCACGAACACAGATGTCATTCCTTCCACACAGGGAAAATGGGTGATGAAATCTATGGACACAGAATCAAACGATTTCTCTGGAATAGGCAAAGGCTGTAACAGTCCTGCCTCCTTTTTCCTCTCAACCTTGTCTTATTGGCAGACAAGACAAGTGCTCACATAATGTTCTACGTCCTCCTTCATCCCGGCCAGTACCAAGCTCTACTCAATAAGGCAAACATGCGCTTCCCTCCTGGGTGACCAGCCCAGACTGTATCGTGATACTCACGCATGATGTCAAATCTGACATCCCCAGATGAATGTACATACGGCCTACCACCTCGTGCCATGATCAGTCCATCATCACTCAAGTAGAAGCGTCGAGTAGTTCCCTCTTTTATCTTCGCCACTAACTTCATATAAGACTGATCTGCACTCCTGGTGTCTCTAATCAACCGAATTACTTTGCTCGCAGCATACGACATAGCACAGACATAAGATATGGAGGAAATCCTACTCAAAGCATCTGGTACCTGATGAATGCGCCCTGGCTTGTGCTCCCAACAGAAATCAAACTCAGCTAGCTGTTCTTGCCATCTGGCTTGTCTGGCAGACAATTTCTTCTGAGTTTGGAAAAATGTATTGGCAACATTATCAGTCTTCACCGTAAATTTGTTCCTCAACAAATATACCCTCCATAGCTTCAGACAATGTACTACTGCTAGCATTTCTTTCTCATGAGCAGAATAGTTCATCTCCGCACTTTTCAGCTTTCTGCTCTCGTAAGCTACTGGTCTACCATCCTGTACCAACACTCCTCCCAATGCTCTATCAGATGCATCTGTGTGAACCTCAAAAGCTAAGGAAAAGTCTGGTAACCTCAGGACTGGTTCTGAAGTCACCTGTAACTTCAGTCTATCAAATGCGGTTTGGTGCTTGGCCTCCCAAGCCCAAGTGACGTCCTTCCTCAAAAGGTCAGTCAGAGGCGCTGCTATCTTGGAATAGTCCTTGATAAATCGCCTATAAAAGTTAGCAAGTCCTAGAAAAGACCTCAATGTGCTAACTGAAGTAGGTGCAGGCCACTCCTCAATGGCTCTAATCTTGCCTGAGTCCATGTGAACCTGACCTGATCCAACAACATGCCTCAGAAATTCTACTTCACTGCGCGCAAATTCACACTTCTCCAGTTTCAGGTACATTTGATTCTGCCTTAGCACTGTTAAGACCTTCCTTAAGTGCTCTCTATGTTCCTCCATGTTGACAGAATAAATGACTATGTCATCTAGATAAACAACAACAAACTCATCCAGGAAGGGATGAAGAATGTTATTCATCAAGTTGCAAAATGTAGCAGGTGCATTGGTCAGCCCAAATGGCATAACCATAAACTCGTAAGATCCATATCTAGTTACACAGGTAGTCTTAGACTCATCCCCTTCAGCAATTCTCACCTGCCAATATCCTGATCGAAGGTCCAATTTTGTAAACACCTTTGCATGCACAAGACGGTCTATCAAGTCCTGGATCAATGGAATAGGATATGCATTCTTCACCGTTACTTTGTTCAATGCTCTATAGTCAATGCACATTCTCAGACTTCCATCCTTCTTTTTCTGGAATAGCACAGGTGCTCCATAAGGTGCTTTCGAAGGCTGTATAAACCCCGACTCAAGTAATTCATCTAGCTGCTTCCTTAACTCAGCTAGTTCTGCAGGTGGCATTCTATAAGGTGACTGTGCTGGTGGGACTGCCCCTGGCACTAACTCTATAGCATGGTCGATGTCCCTCCTAGGTGGTAACACCTTAGGCATCTCAGGGGGAATCACATCTCTGAATTCATGTAACAGGCCCCCAATCGGTGCAGGTAGCTGACTGATCCGTTCACCCAAAGTGAGTTCCGCCGCCTCGATCTCAACTCCATGAACCTGTCGGCTACTAGAACTAGGAAGGTTGATCAAGTCTCCCATATGTCCCCTCGTCTGTCTAGTTCTGGAATCAATCTCAGGAATAGATTCTACTACTCGGACATGCGCCAAATAAGTAGTCTCTCCACGTCGTATCCCCTTTGCAAGGACTGAGGCTGCAATCACTTCCTTGCCCTTGTTGCTCTTCTCTGCCTTTACCATAGAATGACAAGGAAGAAAGCAAGGTGCCTTCTCATCCAGTATCTGCAACCCATTCAAGTGAGGCATGGGAATTGCTTTGGCCCTCCTCAGCAAATCCATCCCTATGATGACATCGAAATCATCCAAGACTGTCACCATAGCATGTACTCTCCCTGCCCATAGTCCCAACTTCACAGGCACGTCATAACTAACTCCGAATGCCTTCCTCGGGTCTGCGTTAACAGTCTTCACACTGGTATCACACTGGCTAGTCTTAAGTCTCAACTGGTCCTTCACCCTGTCTGAGACAAACACATGAGTAGCTCCAGTGTCTACCATAGCTGCTACTGCTGTACCGTTCAGAACAAGATCCACATACATTAGGGGCGAAGACTTTGCACTGACATTTGCAATCACTAAAGGATTGACAGAAACTCCTGAGCACCCCTGCTCTTTCTGTGCTTTCTCTCCCTCTACTGTCACCAAAGTACTTATCATCTTTCTGGTAGGACAGTCCCTCATCATATGTGGTCCGTCACAGATAAAACATGCTATCTTTCTCTTAGTACTTGGTTCAGAAGCCCTCTTTTGCTGAGGCTGATACTGCTTTTTCTGTGGAGACTTCTGCTGGTATGCTACTACTTTACCCTTGTTCTTCCACTGTTGCGCATTCTTTTTCTATGGCTGTCTATTCTGATTTGTTGGTTTATTTTGGGTAGCTGGTCTAGCTCCCTGAGCTGTCATAGTGGGACGTGAACCTCTCATGTCCACTAATCCATCAGCTGCTGCGATTGCCTCCCTATAGGTAGTCACCGACTGGCGTCTGACCTCTGCAAGTGCCCACGGCTGTAAACCTCCCAGAAAGTCGTGGAACTTCTCCTCTTCAGTCTTGTTAGGAATCTCAAGCAGTAAGGTAGCAAACTGTTTAACATAGTCTCTAACTGAGCCAGTCTGTCTCAAGTATCTCAATGTCATGCGAGCATCATGTAGGGTATTCACGGGTCTAAACTGAGTCCTCATCTCAGTTTTCAGATCATCCCATGAGGCTATCTCTAGGTTATCTCCCTCTGTCCTGGGAGCTATAGAGGTCCTCCACCATAATTTGGCATCTCCACGCAGGTAGGATGCACAGACCTCTATCCGATTTGCATCAGCAACTCCTGCTGCCCGAAAGTAATGCTTCATGTCAAATATAAAGTTGTCTAACTCTTTTGCCACTCTAGCCCCTGCAAAAGTGACCGGATCTGGAATGTGGCATCTGGCAGGCTGCATAAACTATGGTGCAGGTGGAGTAGATGGGTGGGAAGCCACTTGTGCCACTAACAATCTCAGTGCAGTGACCTCTGTAGTAGTTGTCGCTAAATCCTGCGCCAGAGTGCTAATCCTCCCATCATTGTAATCTCTATACTGATGGAACATCTCCATCAAATGCCTCTAGGCGCTCAGAAAGAGGCTCTCCCTGCCACTCAGAATCTGTCTCTAAGCCAATAGCGTCCTCCAGTCTGGAGAACCGCTCCTCAAACTGCGCCATACTCCTGGTCCTGGGTGCAATGGTGTGCTGCTCTGTGGTGCCCTGCGGATCAGCTAAATGAATGGAACGCTCTTGTACTTGCTTGGCCAGAACTGATCAATTAGAAGGAGTTACTGAGGTCTTACGCCCCGGTGCTAAGCACCGACGTACGCAACACCCAAACAACAATCCAACTAACGTCTATATCCTGGTGGTCCAAGCTAGCACTAACGTACGCTCTGATACCACTTTGTCACGCCCTAAATTTTGTGCTAAATTTTTGCCTTAAAATTCTGAGCGTGATGGCGCAATCTACACACCCTCTGTGTAAATTGCCAGCCAACACTCTATATGCGGAATAACCAAGATCTCTAGTGCAAGCTGAACCTCTCTGATCCCTGTGCAACTCTGAAAGCACTGCGCTCCAAGGGCTGAGCTCTGATGGAACTGAGCTCCAAGGCTGATCAGGTGGAACTGAGTCCTAGCCTTCTCCTAACCCTAGACCCAGGTCAATAAGTGGCGGGTGGCAAGCACATGTTGCTTCTCAACCCCATATGCACACTTAAAGACGGCCTTAGACGTAAGCGCCCTGTAATTGACACACACACAAGCGCTGGCAGTCACAAGTAAAGGGCACTAGACATATGCCCAAAACCCTAATGCAGATATCGACTACTACACAGCGAGCGAGCTTCTTGCACAAGCACGGCGCTTGCACAAGTCACAAGCTAAACACACCGAACGATAAAACCAACTCCTCCAAGGACACAACCTCGGGTATGAGCAGTAGGCCTCTCCCAATATGGGTAGAGATACCAATAAGCAATAATAAGAACTACACCATATTCTCACAATGTTTATACAATGCTAATGCAAGGTAATAACACAATGTAAGGGTAGTAATATACCACTCCAACGCTATGCTATGTGATGGAAGAGTTCAGCCCCCTCCTCTAGATGAAGTGCTTGAGGCTCCACCCTAGGATCGCCCTCCTAGGTGGTTAGTGATGTCTTCTTGCGCCTCTTGCCTCCAAGAGCCGCCCAAACTCCAATGGACAGCACCTCAGCCGCCCAAGTGTGGATGAAGATGAATGAAGGTGGTGCTCCCAAAGAGGTAGCCGCCGGCCTCCTTCCTTCACCCCAAAGCCGATCTCCTTCCTCCAAGAAGATCCAAGCCAAGCAATAGAGCTCTCGGCCAAGCAAGGTGCTGAATGTGCCGAGCTCCTCTCCAAGATGAACCGGTCCCTCTCCTCCAAGGGAACCAAGCCAAGAGCAATGGAAGCTCTCGGTCAAGCAAGGAGATGGTGGCTGAACCGTGAGCCTCCTCCAAGTGAACCGCCACCAAACTTCTTGCAAATCTCGACCAAGGTGGATGAAGGTGGCCGAATAGATGGTCTCCTCTCCAACAAGCCGCCACCAAGCTCCAATGATGAGTGGAGCTTTCGGCCAAGGTAGAAGATGAGCTCCCTCAAGCTCTCCTCAACTCGCCAATGGTGGAAGATGGAATGGGAGGTGAAGGCGTGAGCTCCCTCAAGCTAGCCTCCCCAAATCGCCAAGGAAGAAGAAGGTAGATGGAGTTGTCGCCCTCCCCAATCTCGGCTTCTCCCCAATCCAATCCGATTGCCTCCTTGAGTGAGATCCCCAATTTGTTTGGTCTTTTGTCATTTTTGTCCTTATGCTTGATGAAGATTTTAAGAAAATGGCGCCTCTTCTTTCTTTTAGCTAATGACCCAAGCTCGGGTTGGTCCTCTCATGCAACATAAGGCTTTGGCTCTCCATAGGTCTTGGGTTCAAATCTCACCCATGACATATTTTTTTCCAATGCTTGTACACCTCTATACAAGCCCATATCATGCGCCATGGTCCATGTAGCCTCATACATTGACCCTTATGTTTTTGTAAGTGCATGCTCCTTGCCATGTACCTACAAAACATCATAACACAAGATTAGTGTCATAACTTCACTACTTCTCATGCTCTTCTCCAACTTTACCCCCTTCATCCCTACTCATAACCTCCATGAGTCCATGGGAAAGGCGGGGTAGTACCCCAAAGTACTCCGGGCGTCACACCGAGGATAGACGCACTTCAGGTGATCAACCCGAGCAATGCTCAAGTGGGGGAGCATCGATCGATGGGACAATTGAAGAGACGACTAAGCCGACAACATTGGCGACCCAAAAAGAATAGGGATTGCTTTATATGTGGCGGAAAGCACCAACCCTGGACTTGCCCCCAGAAGAAGATATTGCACGCCTTAGTAGCCGAGGAAGCCGCAACCATGAAGCTAACGAAGGAGAAGAAGGTCACATTCTCTCCGAGTTCTGACTGCGACACTGATGAAGGCAGAAGTTTTCCTTCAGCGTAACCCAATGATCATGAAGCTTCAACTTCGAAGGCCAGCTACAAGGATGTTTTGTGTCGATGAGGGCATCGACCGTTCAAGTGGGGGAGAATGTCAGAGGAGTTTGTGTGTAATTCCACTGTTACCCGACCATGACACTATCTTTTTGTGTAAAACATGGGATGTGTAGATCCATGTAAAAACAGGGTTTGACACATGTGTGCCATGTGTTTTGGTCTTTGGGGTTGTGATGCACTCGGGGGACTGTCCCGGGGCATATACATGTAAGTGGGGGACTGTGTTTTCACAAGTACTCCAGGATGGGGGCTCAAATGTGTAAAATTAGCCTACCCATCCCTTGTGAAGCCTTCTACTCACACCCCTTAGATTGTGTACTTGGGATAGTATTGAGATGGGTGGTAGTGTCTTGGTTAAATGCAGTCTTGTGATCTCATGCAAGTATAAAATTGCAAGGTTCCACACACTTGCCCTCTCCACCAAGTTATAGGTCTAGGGTCTACTCAATATTTGCTTAGTGTCCTGTATTGTTTTCGTGTATTGCTGCCTTTTTATCAATATATACCGGCGGGGTGTTCGGGTGGCTTATTTCACCGAGCATTTTACTCACCGTTCTGTGTAAATCTATTGTGCCTCTCGAATTCTGGTGTTGCCCTCGAATTACACATTGTTGCCTCGGGTTTTATATTGATGCTTCCGCATATTGTGCGTACGTGCACACAGGATTAAGGCTTAGCACTACTCCAAGTAGTGTGCCGCACGGACATTAGGCACTGAGCTAAGTGCGTCCGTGAGACAAGGGTGACTAACATGTTGCCACAACCTAAAGGGTTGGCAAAGTTAAAACCTTGTTTCTTGACCTTTCTTATAGTTAGGAAGAGAGGGAAAAGGGGAGAAAACCCTAAAGACTGTATTAATTAGATTCAATTACAAAATGGACACAACCTCTATATATAGAGGTTAGAGTACATAAAATGCTCTTTCTAATATTATTAATTATAACCCTAACTATTACCAATTCTAACACTCCCCCTCAAGCTGGAACATATATGACAATTACGCTCTAGCTTGCATATAATAAAAAAGACAACAACATAATTTAAAGAAGAAATAGAAGACATCATCAAAAGTTGCAAGCAGAAGTAAAAGGCGGCGTAAGGCATCGCAAGCAGAAGTAGAATGCGACGTAAGGCGTTGCAAGTAGTAGAGGACAGCCAGCTCGTAGAAATACGCACGAGAGCTGCTTGTCGCTAGCAAGAGATCCACGCTAGATGCGGCAACAGAGAAGAGCGCCAGCAAGAGAGAGAGCTACTTGTCCACCATGTCTGCCAGTGAGAATGGCTGGGAGAATAACTATTAAGGACTTGATGCCAAGAGCTGTCGAGCGGAGAGGAGTTGCTCGCGTGGAGGCTTGGAGAGTGCTAGACGAGGACGAGAACCCGTCCAAGTAGGAGAAGCATCCAGGTGGAAGAACTCGGCAACGCAGATGTCGGCGAAAGAGAAGAGGACAAGGTTTCCGCCAACAACAATATTCCTCCGAAAACTTAGTCGAGCAGGAGGAGAGATGTCAGTGGCACCTTCACCTAAAGCGCCGAAGGAACAGCGAGGATTCGAAGGGAGATCGAGCGCCGGAGATTCGAAAGAACGGCGATGGCGGCAGCGAAATACCTTCAGAAGAAGAAGCGGCGGCCAGAAATCGAGCGTCGCTTGACTCTCGGTGGGAAGACGCCTAGAAGAGGTCGCATCAAGCGGCGGCGGCCAGAAATCGAGCGCCGCTTGAGACAGAGGCGAGAGCAAGCTCCGTCAAGAAGATCAGAGGCGACGCGACGGTGTGAGGAATCATTGAGCGAAGAGTGGCCTAAACCGTGTGTAGAAGACCTGGAAGGAGGCTCGACCAGGACGAGAAGGTGCCCAAGATGGAAGATCGTCCAAGGCTGGAGAAGGTCAAGCGCCTACAGAGGCTTCAGTTGCTCTTGCCGAGAAGAGCAAACGCGGAAGGAGCGCTGAGTGCTAGAGTGGTAGGTTAGAGGCGAGAGAGAAGATGGAAAGAAAGTGAAGACAACGACAGAAGCGGGAGGCGGCGGAAGGTGAAGGCGGCGAACCTCCTCTGATACCAAGTTAGGAAGAGAGGGAAAAGGGGAGAAAAACCTACAGACTACATAAAATGGACACGACCTCTATATACAGAGGTTAGAGTACATAAAATGCTCTTTTTAATATTACTAATTATAACCCTAACTATTACCAATTCTAACACTTATGAAGCTAATTGCTTGTTTACATTCATTCAAACCTTCTTATTGCACACAACTTCTATTAAATAGAGTCAAGACGCCAACTAGTCCTTAGTTAGATGATTGAGAACTTGTTAAACTTCCCGTCCCTGTACAAAGGCTGAGGTTAAGTGGCTGTCCAAATATTTGTAGAAATTCCTAGAGATTGAGGAGTTAAAAGGCATCAATAGCTTCTTAGAAGTAAATTGCTCCTAGACCCTATCTGACCGAGCCAAAGCCCAAAAGCAAGTTGAAGACTTAAGGATAAAGGCACAAAGACAGATTGGTGATTCATAAATTGATTGTGTAATCAACCATATTGGGTTGGTTTGGCAAGGAGCTTTTCTGTCTTAGTATGAGGTTTTTACTCCTTAGCCTTAATATGCCAGAAGTATGATCCTTTCAAAGCCGTGAATTGGCTAATTAATCAACACTATTAGGTCAAATTGGCTTCAAAAGTTGTATTCCTCATGGCCAATCAACTTAGAGTTTGATCCTCTCAAAGTCATGAATAGACAAAGTAACCAACCACATTAGGTTAAATTTATGTGCACTTTATATATATATATATATATAATTAATTAATTAATTAGTCTAGCTAGTATCCTAAGATCAATACAAGAGTGAAAGCAAGTTCTACTTTGAATCATGGTTTGAAAATTTGGTTCGGCAGCTCAATCCAGTCAACTACCGAACCGGTTAGTACCGGTCAAAAATCGGACAAAACCAAACTCTTGCTTCCGCCTCCTGCTCCTAGTTCCGCTCGAAGCAGGCAAAGCTTTCGCCTCCCACTCCTGTCCTACTTGCATTGAAGCTTCAACTGCACATACCATGCTCCGACACATGGTCCGAACTCGGTGGCTTGTCGAATCGGTATGGACTGAAATTTTAGCCAATACCGACTGAAACCTTAAACCTTGCTTCGAATGTATGAAGGCTTATAGCATTCAAATATAACACTGCTTTAAGTTGGTTGTATTCCATGTTTGGAGGATGTAGTTATCAAGTATCAACTAGTATCTTCAATAAGTTTAGGGTTGAACTGATTATGTAATCCAATAAGGTCCCTCACAAGTGGGGGCAAGATTCAATGTATTGGGCCAAAGACTTTATCTTTCTTCAGACGAAGTCCTAGATTTCCAGAAGCCTTGCCCTAACCCTCTGATTATGGTGTTTCACAATCGCCCTCCTCGTATGCTTCTGTCTTTTAACAATAATGCCTTAGGTTTCCAAGAAAAGCTTGAGATTTCCTTTGATCACTTCTTTTTTTAGGTATAACTTACTTGGTATGTTGTGAACATCATCTCTATTGAGATTAATGCTTCCATTCTGAAGGTAAGCTTGAAGGAAGACTCCCCCCTATTGTTGCTTGAGAGGTGTTGTATCATCATAATAATGACATAATTTCTTTAGCTCAGTTTCTTTGACCCGCCGATAATCTTATCAAACTATATGAGGAATATCATGTTTGCAGTCTCAGTCTGATGTTTGATAACCAAATGTGGAAAACTTTTGCTAGATCCCAATTCAACGCTATAATGTTAGACATCTCTTAAGAACCAAGTCTTGTTGTTTAAAATCAACAAGTACCCAAATTGAGTAATAATGTTTCTCCAAAGAAAATCCTAAATATTTTTCCATTAATTTTTGCAATTTGTTTTGGTTTCTACCCATTTGGTGAAATATTTTACTAACATGAAAATGCGAGTTTATTGACCAAAGACTAGGGGCATTGCATGTCCATGTAAATTCACTATTGCATGAAGGATGAAGTAACATCTATTAAAGTCATGAGCACCACTAGTTGCCTTAGCTCTCAGTATGCCTTCATAAAATTCTTCCATCATGTCTTGGGCTCTGATCAATCATATGCATAGACATAAGGTCAATTGAATGGGCACCTATAAAGTATTTTGTCTACTAGTATGTATTAGTGTACTCAAAATTTAGAGTGTTTCAGCTCCGGTTAGTCTTCAGCTCTTAGGAAGTTAATGATTACTCAAACTAGGTCAACTCGGTCATGTAGAGAACTAACATTTCAACTTCTATAGCATTATAAGAGACTCTTCTATCAAGGTAATCTAGTTGACTCCCTTTTCGTTGAAGCTAATTTGACAAGGATGTTAACATTTTAGTTTTTTCCCCATGGTATATCCGTACATGCATCATCTTGAATGTTAACACCTGCATAAGGTTTTCTTTACGTTTGCTAGATAGTGAATTAAGTTTGCTCATGACTCTAATAAATATCAAAGAAACAATAAGCTGAGAGTCATTGTCGTCATGTAATTGTCATAGACCAATCATCAGTGCTCCATATTTCACTTCATTATGTGTAATTGAGCAACTAAAAATATAGTGCATATTCAAAATATTTACCTTTGGAACAATACTGAGTACCACTTGGATTCTGCTGATTCTTGGTGCATCTGCATCAGTAGGACCTTTGAATGGAGATTGTTTCCCTGGCTCCTCTTATTTGGTTTGTCTCTCATCTCTATAACACATTTAGAAGTCTTCTTGGTATCTTGAGCTTTTGCAATATGGGTTGCACTAGGAAGGGAGGCGTGAGTTTCTGAGCTATTGTGATTAATGCAAAGACCATCGTTTAGTCTCAGGAGAGTACACTTTTGTGTTCCTCATTTTTCCACAAAAAAGTAGACTAGGTGTTAGAGATTATTTTCTATTCAAACAAGGACCGAGTTGACAGCTTTTCAGATGCGAGTAAGTAGATTGTTGGTAGCTCCCCTAGATCAGGACAAGATAATCAAGGTATGTTCCAAGATATTCTTAAGCTGATCGAAGGCCTTTTGGCAATCTTAAGCTCACTGAAAATTCTAAAACTTTTTTAGTACTTTGAAGAAAAAAAGAAATGTCGGAATATGTCAGAGCCAGACGGGAAGTGTGATAGACCTGCAATCCTTTTAGTGAACTTTTGCACTGTATGTGTACTTCAGGTGGCACCATATCAATTAGAGCCTTCACCGTATCTAGATTTAATAAGAATTCATAGCAAGCAATTTCAGACACGAAAAAAAAGAGTAAAAAAAGCGAACCAAATGATATTCCACCTCTTTTGTTTGTACATGTTTGAAGTTTCTTGCGTTGCAAAAGGATCCTGGCAATTTTAAACTATCTGATGAAAACTATCAAATACAGGTACACTTCTTCCTTTTCCTAAAGTCGATTATCTTAAGTGAATGATAGAAGTTAGAAATAAAGGCTAAAATGAGTATTGTTCTGAAATAGATATCATGTCTTCCAAAATAAATCCCACGTTGTGCTATTTATTTATTCTAAAATATAAAAAAATTTAAATAAATGCCCTCAATAGTGCATCATGATACTATTTAATGCTGACTTGATTTAGCATCAACATAGGTTCAAAAAACTATCCAGCAGTGGTGGTCCAACGGAGCCGCCGAGATGCGGCAGAAGAGGAAAAGGCAGGAGGAAGGAGAAGTAGAAGAAGAAGGAGAAGAGGAGAGGAAAAAAGAGAAAGGAGAGAAAGAATGCTACCGCGGCAGAAGAGGTATCAGACGGCTCTTCTACTTCTTGTTTCTCTTCCTCTTCTTCTTTCTTTTTTCTTCTTCCTCCACTTCCTCCACTCCACTGCTCGATTCAACAGGTACAGACAGACCGGTATTTACCTGTCCGAACCGGTAACTTCAGAAAAAAATTTTCGAAGCAAGGCATAAAGAATGCGAGAAGAAACATACAAACGGCACGGGCCCAATACACACAATGTGTAGTAACCATGAATAAAGAGCATCATAGATTCTTAAGCTAAGTTCTGCAGCAGCTAGGTTGCAGTTCTTCATCATGGGTCTGGAAAGGAAAGGATACCTGTTAATGTAGGCTCGATCCATGGCAAATTGGATAAACTTCCTTCTTGGTGAAGAAACAAAAAGCGTCCACGACGAGCACCTTCGATGACTCATCCACTACAGGCACCGTGGCACGGTCGACGGTCAGCGGATTGATCTTCGCTTCGTAGATCTATTCTCGTACAGGACCAAGCTGACCGTAGTTCCGTTCCTCTTTGGGTTCTCCCTCTGTCTTTCCTCGTTGCCGCTTTCGTCCATGAAGGCTAAATTCAGCACCATCGCGGAGTTTTTCACCGATTGTATCTATTCAAAAGAAACATTCATTCAACCTTTAACTCAATCGGAATCGTGACGACCCCAAAATTCATGAATTCTTCGGAAGAATCGATACCCTAGTGAGTGTCATTCGGGATTGGATAGGAATTAGGCTATTTTCCTGGTTATCACAAACAATTAACCAGACGGTTTCATGGGTTACTTGTACTCCGTAACATTCCAATGACTGAAACGTGATACCTTACGCGGTTTCTTAAGGGGATAGAAATTAGAGAGGAAAGGAAAGGTTGATAGAAAGGAAATAATGATGAAAAGGAAAAATTAATTTTCTTTTTACGCCTTGTATTTCTTTGGAGGAAAAGAAGACAAGAAGTTACTCCGGTGGCAGCCTAGTTGTTGTTGTGTTGTGGGTCGTTGGTATCATAGAAGCCGTGCTTAGTGGAGTCATACTTCTCACCATCGCCCCACAACGAATAGGCCTCCTCGCCATGGATGGAGAGTGTGTTGGAATTTAAAAAATTAAAATTTTTCTTTTTTATTTTTTTTATTTTTTAATTAATTTTATTTTATTTATTTTATTTGCTATTTTAGTTTTAGCAAGGCTCACATGAGGGCCCAAAAATTCACCTAAGGACAGCAGATTTCTCCGTAGCTCCAAGTTATTCGTTCTTGTTATTTATTTTATTATTTTGTTGATAATATAGAAATAGTTTAATCTACCATCATTCTAACAATCTTAGGTAAATTTTGATAATCTAGATTACCTAATTTCTGATAATCTAGATTAAATTATTTCTTTGATCATGTATATGTTTACTATTATTCTGTTTATTATTGTTGTTTTAAAATTTCCGTTGCATTATGGTTAAAGGGTCATGACTTGTGAGGGTCATGGACAGGGGTCGAATCCTGCTGCAGACGTGAATTGTTTGGGGTAACGGGGATCCAAACCAGGATTCGTGAGGTCGGAGGGACCTAGCCCGCTGGGCCTGGACCTGTTACGGGTGGGGTGGCCCTAACAAAAAAGGCGCCTTTTTTGTTAGGGTCACCCCACCCATAACAGGTCCAGGCCCAGCGGGCTAGGTCCCTCCGACCTCACGAATCCTGGTTTGGATCCCCGTTACCCCAAACAATTCACGTCTGCAGCGGGATTCGACCCCTGTCCATGACCCTCACGAGTCATGACCCCTTAACCATCTGAGCTGCAGCTCAATGGTTAAGGGGTCATGACTCGTGAGGGTTATGGACAGGGGTCGAATCCCGCTGCAGACGTGAATTGTTTGGGGTAGCGGAGATCCAAACCAGGATTCGTGAGGTCGGAGGGACCTAGCCCGCTGGGCCTGGACCTGTTATGGGTGGGGTGACCCTAACAAAAAAATCTCTCTATTTCAAAGAAAAACAAACAAACAAACAAAATCTATTTCGCTGTCGTCGCCTCGACTGAGAAATTAGGCTGATTTTAATCCCTGATTTTGACGACAAGATTTTCGAATTTCCCTTCGTTACTGTTTCGAGAAAAAAAAAAGAGGAAAGATTCAAAACCCGATTTCGTTTTCGTCGCCTCCGTCGGCGATAGCGAAATTAGGGTTCCTTAAACCCTGATTTCCGCCGTCCGTTACTGTCTCTCGATCCACCGTCGCCGATCGTCATCTCCCTCGTCGCCGGCGTTGATAGGAGACCCTTGGCTGCAGAGATCGCTGGAGAGTTCGCCGTCGTAAGCAGAAGCAGACGAAGGATTTCCTTCTCCTTCGCGAAGCTTCGGCTGCGCCACTCGTGACTCCTCGGCAACGTTATCTCTCAGCCCGGCTCGTCCTCGCCGACATCTGGACGCCGTCGAACCCACGACTCGGATAGCGGAGCGGAGATGCGGCGACAGGAAAATAGAGGCGGCGGTAGGGTTTTCGCCGCAGCGATTGCAATCGTTCGACGCGAGAGAGGCGTCACCCATTGCTCGGATCCGCCTGCATTCGACCCGCTCGCCTTTTACCCGGATCTGCGTCCGTAATGCCCGACCCGCCTCCGCTGTCTTGGTTTGCCCGTCGCGCTTAGCTCTGGTGACGTCGACGCAGAGGAAGCAGGGCAGATTTTCTATTCAATAAAAAAAAAAAAAAAAGAGAAGGAAAATCTTATTTAAGCCATAAGCGGCCAGGGGTGAACATTCGGTACCGGTAGCGAAGTACCATACCGAAATTTTTAGTATTTGATATTTCGGTACTTCGGTACCGGTATCTGAAAAAAAATTTGGAATTTAATTTTAATTCCGAAGTACCGAATTTAATTATTTATTATTTTTTTATAATTATAATCTGATTTAAAATCTAATACTATAATACAACATAAAGTAGCCAGCCACCAAGCCCAGCCCAACCGTACCAGCCCACTCACTTACTCAGCCATTCAATCAGATCTATAATTTTATTTGACTAAGTGTCTAAATCTATTAAACATTAATTATTTAGTCTAAACTCTAAATTATTTTAGCTAATCAAATAAGTAAATAATTAACTCTTTATTTTATAATAGACTTGAGTGACGTGTTTCCTGTGTTAACTATTGAGTCCAAATCCAATTCCAAAATCTCTTTTTATCTTTACTCTTCTTCCGTTCCGCGTGATTTTCTCCGGACTCCAGACTTAAGCATCTCACCTCTCTCGTCGATCTCTCTCTCAGGCGGGCTTCACTCCAAACCCTAACAATTGGTCAGCCCTCTTCTTCCCTTCACTGCCTCGGTGCCCTGTCTGCCCTCCGCCTGGTCTTCATTCTTCGAAGTTTGACCTGTCATCTCCAACCTACAACCCCTAAATCGGGCTTTAGGGTCGCTTCTGCCTTTCGCCTTTGCCCCAGCTCGGTAACACATCGGCGGTCGATGAAGCCTCAAGAACCCTCGATTTCTATCTCTCTAATCTGCACAACACTCTCCAAAGTTGAGGATTACATCATCGACGCCCATCGGTCTCACCCGACTTGCAAATCGACGCTCGTCTCTCGTCGCCCTCGGTTTTGATGGAAGCTGGAAGCATGAGTGCACAACTGCATAAGAGAAAACTGGTGGTGAGTATAATTTTTTTAACTTGTTTTCGGTCTTCCTATTTTTCTCATTTTTCTCTGAGTATGAATGTATATTAAAAAGTTACCATTTATTCCTAAACCTAAAATGTTGAGAAAGAGCCATTTTTATTTA
Organism: Costus lasius; assembly: GCA_027563935.2. NCBI lineage: Eukaryota > Viridiplantae > Streptophyta > Magnoliopsida > Zingiberales > Costaceae > Costus > Costus lasius. The sequence goes on along the minus strand of CM050454.1, from coordinate 12,551,838 downwards.
AATTTTAATAATTTTTAGAAACCGTTTTACTTTGTCTTTGCGTTTCTTATGTTGCAATATGCTTTCATAAGAAACTAGATCTTCACAGCTCTCTTGTTACAAAGTTTGTGATTGAGATGACTTTTAAGGGTTGTATTTTTTTACAATTTAGTTTGGTATTTCGGGAAATCGGTACTGGTACCGATGGAAACCGGTACCAAAAAAATGAGTTCGGTACTTCGGTACCAAAATTTCGGTACCGGTACTAGTACCAAATGCTCACCCCTTAAAGCGGCTGTGTGAAAAAAAAAACTGCAAATCTATTTTAAACTGCACGCATTGTATCTGTTTTAATAGTTGTCACTTGCATATGTCACCTATTGCTTCTTTGTCTCGTCTCGTAACATGTGTAATGATATGTTAATTTTATTAATTAAATTATTGATTCTGATTAGCATTAATCTCTCGCATCAATTGTTACTGTAGCTCATCAAATCTAATTTCGCTGTCTCAAAACCTCAAATTGATTTCGTACTTTCTCAAAATTCTATTTTCTTTGATTTGGATTTTAATGACATTGGTAATCTATAATCAGAATTCCATCTTAATTATGTTAGGGTCACCACCCGTAACAGGTCCAGGCTCAGCGGGCTAGGTCCCTCCGATCTCACAAATTGAAAGTGCCCCTTAGATTAGGGGGTCCCCTTCTAGGGGGAGCATAACCCTAAAGCATATGGCGCATAAAATTTTCTTCTTGCGGAACTAGGGTTATAGGATCGATATGCATGCTAAAAGATCAACTTGATAATAAGAAAACAACCATACCATCGCCATGGGGAAGATGTTTCCTTGGAAGCAAAGATCAAAGTAGATCTTCTCCTTGTCGTCACACACAAGATGATGTCGCTATCTCTCTTGGTGCTCCTTGTGCTAGCAAGGTTCCAAGAGGTCCTTGTCGAGTGAAGGGAAAATGAGATCTCTTTCTTCTTGGCCGAATCCTCCTCAACCTTCAAAGTGTCGCCACACTCACGAGAGAGACGAGAGGAATATGGGCGAGAGAAATCTGAGAGAGCGAAAATAGAGTATTTTCTATTTTGATGAGCGCACTCTCCAAATGGAGATCATGGTTACTAAAAATAGTAACCACTCCTCACCACAACGTTCACGCCAAGTGAACTTGTCGCCTACTCCTCTCCCTATGAACCAAGCGCTCATTTAGTGAGCCGGTTCACTTTGGTTCGGTTTAAGAACCAATCAAGCCAATGATCTAGTCTAGATCTTAAATAAACCCTAAGGTTCACGATCCAACCGTCGATCTCAACGATGCCCCTGATCTGACCGATCTGGCATGCATTCTCTCGATCGAAGCTTACCGATCTCAAGCCCTAATCAATCAAACATGATCAGACCAGATCTCACTCACAATCAGAGATTAAATCCCTTTAAACTGAACCCAAACAATTCAGTCCACACGATCTGACTTAAGTAAGCCATATCATCAAATTGTGCGACCCCAAGGGTTTCCTTTAAATGTCGGTAACGATAACTCGCGTTATCACGATCAGTGAGGGGTATCTAGCAACACATCACTATCTCCCGATATAAAGAAATGAGTCTTCCAAGACTACACCCAAACCACAGCACAAGTGTGAATCAAATCACAAGGCATGCATATTTCCTTTGCCACTGGATGTTCTTATTGGACAAGCCTGTCAAGCTTGTAATTCCAATATGATGAGCATGATTAGAACAGACGAACACTGTCACCTGGGTATGGCCATACACTCTCTCAATCATCTCATCCAGGGGGCCCCATTAGAACATCACACTCCTTAAACAAGGAGACGGCAATCCTTTGTCTATCACTAATGCTCTAACCTGACTCAAGCTCACCATCCAAGATAGTCTATAATCATTATGTTTCAAACGATATTGAACTATCTCAAAACAATGACAATCATCATTTAGAAAACACAAGTGATCTCAAGTCAGAGGAAATGTGCCACTTGTCATAATCAAGGAATATTCACATTGTGACAAACAATTGAACATCCTAGTAGGGTCTGTCCAGTACATCCCATGTACCCATGAGTCTACATCTTATTCCATGCTCGAAGCATCCTATAAGATTAGAACACATATTAGTCTTAACCATATCAAGGCTGTCTCATGTTCACCAAGATACATCGACTAAGGACATAATAGCTTGTCAGCCCAGCTGAACAGCTTTGAGACATTATTCAGAAGAACATATATTGCAGCAGACAATGTAGCTAACTGAATAACAACCATGCCTTTATAAACTTAAGAGTTTATTACATGATACAGATACATTCCCACAGGCCTCAAACATTAGCCTTAAGGGCATACCCCAACAATCTCCCACTTGCACTTAATCTAATGGTTGAGAAATCTCAAACCCATATTATTACAGTGCTTCTCATGCTTCTGCTGCGCCAGAGGCTTGGTAAGCGGGTCTGCCAGATTGTCATCTGTATGAACCTTGCAGACTTTGATCTCGCCACGATCTATGATCTCCCTGATCAAATGAAACCGTCTCTGTATGTGCTTGGACTTCTGGTGCGACCGTGGTTCCTTAGCTTGTGCAATTGCTCCAGTGTTATCACAGAAGATAACCAAAGGATCTGCACTCGAAGGAACAACACCAAGTTCTCTCACGAACTTACGAATCCAGACTGCCTCCTTAGATGCTTCCGAGGCTGCAACATACTCGGCTTCTGTTGTGGAATCAGCAACAGTTGACTGTTTGAAACTCTTCCACACCACTGCACCTCCATTCAAGCTAAAAACATAGCCTGATTGCGATCGGAAATCATCCTGGTCCGACTGGAACGAAGCGTCAGTATATCCTTCAATACTGAGTTCTTCCTGACCACCATATATCAAGAACATATCTTTGGTCCTCCGCAGATATTTTAAGATGTTCTTGACTGCAATCCAGTGCGCCACACCTGGATTACTTTGGAAACGACTGGTTACGCTTAACCCGTAAGCGACGTCTGGGCGAGTACACAACATCGCATACATAATGGAACCAATAGCCGAAGCATAAGGCGTATTGTCCATTTCATCTTTCTCAGTCTGTGTTTGTGGACACTGACTCTTCGAAAGATTCAGACCATGTCTGACTGGAAGATATCCTCGTTTAGAATTCTCTAAATGAAATCTCTCCAGGACCTTATCGATGTAAGTACTCTGGCACAGCCCGAGAAGCCTCTTAGATCTATCCCTGTAGATCTTCACACCTAACACATAGGCTGCTTCTCCTAAATCTTTCATCTGGAAACATTTCCTCAGCCATGCTTTAACAGCATGCATTTCAGGAATGTCATTTCCAATGATCAAGATATCATCGACGTAGAGGACTAGGAAAGTAATCACGCTCCCACTAAACCTCTTATATACACACGGGTCATCTTCGTTCTTGATGAAACCAAATTCAGTGACTGATTCATCAAAACGAATATTCCAGCTTCTTGATGCTTGTTTAAGTCCATAAATAGACTTCTTTAACTTGCATATCTTATGACGATCTGCTGGATTAGTGAAACCTTCTGGTTGTGTCATATACACATCCTCATCCAGATTTCCATTAAGGAAAGCTGTTTTCACATCCATCTGCCAAATCTCATAATCATAATATGCAGCTATCGCGAAAAGAATCCGAATAGACTTAAACATGGCTACAGGTGAGAAAGTTTCATCATAATCTATCCCGTAGATTTGTTTGAAACCTTTCGCAACTAGCCTGCCTTTATAGGTAACCACGTTACCATCCATGTCAATCTTCTTCTTGAAGATCCATTTACAGCCTATAGGGATAACTCCCGAAGGCGGATCAACCAAATCCCAGACTTGGTTATCTGACATGGAGTCCATCTCGGCGCGCATAGCTTCAAGCCATCTCGCTGACTCCGGTCCACTGACCGCATCCGCATAAGTGAGGGGTTCATCATTGTCAATGATGTAGACTCCGTCATAGCGCTCAGGCTGTCGACGGATCCTACCCGATCTTCGCGGTTCCCGTGATATCTGAGCCTCAGGTTGTTCAATAACCTGTTCTACCGGCTCAGGCTCATCCAACTCTGCTTGAGCACTTTGTCCTTCCTCTGGATTCTCATCCAGTTTTATTTCTCTCCCACTGGCCTCTTGCAGAAGAAACTCCTTCTCAAGAAATATGGCCGTCCGAGCAACAAAAACCTTGTTCTCCTTGGGATCGAAGAAATAATAACCCTTAGTTTCCTTAGGGTAACCGACAAAGATACATTTGTCAGATCTGCTCTCTAGTTTCCCAGAGGTGAGCTTTTTGACATAAGCCTCGCAACCCCAGATCCTGATAAATGTCAAGCTTGGCTGTTTCCCATACCATAACTCATATGGCGTCTTTGAAACTGCCTTGGATGGCACTCGGTTTAGTACCTTTGCAGCTGTTTCCAGTGCAAAACCCCAAAAGGAGTAAGGAAGAGTAGCCTGACTCATCATAGAACGAACCATATCAAGTAGCGTTCTATTTCTCCTCTCGGACACACCATTCCATTGCGGTGTTCCTGGCGGAGTGAGCTGTGAGATGATCCCACACTCCTTCAGATAGTCAGTAAACGTATGACTTAGGTATTCACCACCTCGATCTGAGCGAAGTGCCTTGATATTTCGGCCTAGCTGATTCTGTACTTCATTCTTGAACTCTTTGAACTTGTCAAAAGATTCACTCTTATGTCTCATCAGATAGACATACCCGTATCTACTGAAATCATCAGTAAAGGTAATGAAGTACTGATAGCCACCTCTGGCATGTTTACTAAATGGCCCACACACATCACTGTGTATAAGGTCAAGTAAACCTGAAGCCCTTTGACCTTTGTGAGGAAAAGGTGACTTCTTCATTTTACCCATCAAACAAGCTTTGCATGTATCAATCTCCTTATAGGAGAATGATCCCAGCAGTCCATGATCATGCAACCGCTTAATGCGTTTCTCGTTAATATGGCCTAAACGACTATGCCATAGCAAGGTGCTGTCATCAGCATACTTGGCTTTCTTAATATCAATTTGCTGTATCGAACATTCCATGTCCAACATGTATAACCCATTGTTAATTGAACCAGTTGCATAAACAATATTATCAAAAGACAAAATACACTTTGAAATATTGCATTCAAAGGAAAACCCCTTCCTGACAAGAGCAGGAATGGAGATAATATTTTTAGTTATACTGGGAACAAAGTAACAACTGTTTAGTTCCAATACAAGTCCAGATGGTAAAGAAATAAAGTAGTCTCCTACAGCAACAGCAGCAACCCGTGCCCCGTTTCCAACTCGTAGGTCCACCTCATGCTGTCCCACCTGCCTTCTTCTCTTGAGTTCCTGTACATTTGAACAAATGTGAACTCCACATGCAGTGTCCAACACCCATGATACAGAAGAAGAAAACATGACCTCAGTCACGAATATACCTGAGCCAGAAGCAAAGCTTCCCCTCTTATCTCCTTGGAGCGCTTTACAGTCCTTTTTCCAGTGACCCAGCTGGCCACAGTGGAAACACCTGTATTCCTTAGACCGCTTGACCTTCTGCTTCAGAGCCTTGCTGTAACTCTTGACAGGGGCCTTGCCCTTCTTCCCCTTCTTCTTGTTCCTAGAAGGAACCATCAAGACAGAGGTTGAAGGCTTACCCTTCAGAGTCTCCTCAGTGGTCAAGAGCATATTCAGCAGCTCTGCCGGAGTACAATCGATTTTGTTCATATTAAAATTAATAATGAACGCGTCGAATGAAGGCGGGAGAGACTCCAGAATAATGTCTACAGCAAGCTCCTGGTTAATGGTATGCCCCAGTTTCTCTAGAGCCTCCTTGTGCCCAATCATCTTGAGCACGTGAGCTCCCACTGGGCTCCCTTCAGCCAGTTTGCTCTGAAAGAAGAGCTTAGTCAAATTATAGCGTTCAGTCCTCGCCTGTGCAGCATACAGCATCTTGAGGTTTGCTATAATCTGTATAGCTGACATATCCTCATGCTGACGCTGCAGCGGTGGCGTCATAGACGCTAGCATCAGGCAAGCGACATCAATGCTATCATTGACGTGCTTTTCATAGGCTTCCCGAACCGCCCTTGCGGCGTTCGGAGCGGGCTGCGGCGGTATCGCCGTCTCGAGGACATACAGTTTCCTCTCTGCCTTAAGAACGATCTTAAGGTGTCCAAACCAGTCAGAGAAGTTCGGCCCAGCAAACTTCTCCCTTTCCAGTAGGGATCGCACATTGAAGTTCATGGTGTTCGTTGCTGCAGGTATCTACAACAATGCAAGAACAGCAAGGTCAGTATCAATGTATAAGAATCAATCAGGACTTAAGAAAGATTCTTTTTCTCACTATTTTATCAGGCGTGAAAAATCCAGCAAAACAGCCCGAAAGAGTAGAACTCTTTTAGTGAGATGGGATCCAGATTTCATACTTGGTCTCCGCGTCCCGCTCAGGCGAGATAAGATGCACAGAGAGTACAAGCACTAGTTTCTGGTAGGCATTCCCTGCCGATCGCCAACCCGTGCGATTCCCCTTCATCTGGGCAATCCAGCAGACTGTGCCAACTGAGTTGGTACAACACAGTCTCTGATCCCACAGATGGCTGCCTCCATGTGCTACCATATGCTCCACATATGTAGCCAACACGGTCAAGCTGACCCGACCTACTCCCTGGACCACCATGTGCTATGCTGAGCAACGAGAAGGGATAAATCCCTACTCTGTAACACACAGGTGTAATCCCACACCCTCTGAAGATAGATGGACGTGCCCACTGAGTGGGTACAACACGGCTCCAACGATAATCAGAACAGTGAGGTTTCGCGTCAGAAGGCTTACGAGCTTGATATTAAGCGTTGGATTTTCACGGTCTTTTATCTTCTTGCCTATCATGCAATTCCTATGGTGATAGCAGAAGATAATTTAATCATGCAATTCTAATATTATACAATAAAAGAAAGCATGTATCTTATGTGGTAAAAGCCCATAGCCCTAGAAGACCTTAACCTAACTTAAGTCTTCATTTGCTCTTCATGGGTCTTTTGCTGCTCATCTGGCCCAAACCAGGGCCCAAGCGCCATCTGCAGCACAGGTGCGCCCACCAGGAAAATGCGCCAGGTCCTAGGGTCGAACCCTAGACCTCCCACCTGGTCAAGCCACTGCTGCATGCGCCTCTGCCAAGTGTGCTCTGTGCTCTTGTCAAATTAAATTACAAATTTAACTATCTAGACAAGAGTGACACGTAGGTCACTTACAATTATAAATTAAAACACAGTGATGCGCAGATCACAATAATTAATTTACAACAATTAATACAGGCACGCAGGCCCCAGCACAGCACACAATTAATATGGGCAGCCCACATAAGACTAAATAGACAAACATATGCATCAATCAACAACGATGTGATCCATCATAAAAAAATTAAAATTTTCGAAAACCCCATGGGATCAATTTTAATTTTTCCTTATTTGCCCTACAACCTTACAACGGTCCATCACTAGGGATCCACTCATCCAACCTAGTCAGATCCACTGCCTTTACATGCACCAAGTCCTAACTGACTTGAGTCGACCATAAGGTCAACCATGCATGCGTCAGGGCTGAACGACCACACTGAGGTCTGGCAAGCGGGCGTGACCCCGGGCCTAACTCAGGTGCGTTCATTAATCGTCTCAATCAGACATCGCTACACACCTGTCTGCAGTCGACCTATAGCCACCATAGGCTTGCGCCAAGGTGCTATCTGGTCGACCCATTCAGGCTGTCAGATGATCTGATCAGACATTCTGGATCTAACATAGGGGTTGACTTCAACCCTAATAACCCGTCTAAGGGTTTATAGTAAAGCCTTAGATCTATGATGAGTCGCGCAAGTATTCAAGTTTTGTAAAACAAAAACAAGATGCGCCAACTTACAACATACATGCGCCAATAGATGGAAACATATATCATACATGAAGTTTCGCAAGATGATAAAACCAATCATACAACTTTCGCATGTTATAAAGATCTAAGCATATGGAATCACAAGGCCAAAGCAATCATAATGAACATGCATTCAACCATGCTCTGATACCAATTGAAAGTGCCCCTTAGATTAGGGGGTCCCCTTCTAGGGGGAGCATAACCCTAAAGCATATGGCGCATAAAATTTTCTTCTTGCGGAACTAGGGTTATAGGATCGATATGCATGCTAAAAGATCAACTTGATAATAAGAAAACAACCATACCATCGCCATGGGGAAGATGTTTCCTTGGAAGCAAAGATCAAAGTAGATCTTCTCCTTGTCGTCACACACAAGATGATGTCGCTATCTCTCTTGGTGCTCCTTGTGCTAGCAAGGTTCCAAGAGGTCCTTGTCGAGTGAAGGGAAAATGAGATCTCTTTCTTCTTGGCCGAATCCTCCTCAACCTTCAAAGTGTCGCCACACTCACGAGAGAGACGAGAGGAATATGGGCGAGAGAAATCTGAGAGAGCGAAAATAGAGTATTTTCTATTTTGATGAGCGCACTCTCCAAATGGAGATCATGGTTACTAAAAATAGTAACCACTCCTCACCACAACGTTCACGCCAAGTGAACTTGTCGCCTACTCCTCTCCCTATGAACCAAGCGCTCATTTAGTGAGCCGGTTCACTTTGGTTCGGTTTAAGAACCAATCAAGCCAATGATCTAGTCTAGATCTTAAATAAACCCTAAGGTTCACGATCCAACCGTCGATCTCAACGATGCCCCTGATCTGACCGATCTGGCATGCATTCTCTCGATCGAAGCTTACCGATCTCAAGCCCTAATCAATCAAACATGATCAGACCAGATCTCACTCACAATCAGAGATTAAATCCCTTTAAACTGAACCCAAACAATTCAGTCCACACGATCTGACTTAAGTAAGCCATATCATCAAATTGTGCGACCCCAAGGGTTTCCTTTAAATGTCGGTAACGATAACTCGCGTTATCACGATCAGTGAGGGGTATCTAGCAACACATCACTATCTCCCGATATAAAGAAATGAGTCTTCCAAGACTACACCCAAACCACAGCACAAGTGTGAATCAAATCACAAGGCATGCATATTTCCTTTGCCACTGGATGTTCTTATTGGACAAGCCTGTCAAGCTTGTAATTCCAATATGATGAGCATGATTAGAACAGACGAACACTGTCACCTGGGTATGGCCATACACTCTCTCAATCATCTCATCCAGGGGGCCCCATTAGAACATCACACTCCTTAAACAAGGAGACGGCAATCCTTTGTCTATCACTAATGCTCTAACCTGACTCAAGCTCACCATCCAAGATAGTCTATAATCATTATGTTTCAAACGATATTGAACTATCTCAAAACAATGACAATCATCATTTAGAAAACACAAGTGATCTCAAGTCAGAGGAAATGTGCCACTTGTCATAATCAAGGAATATTCACATTGTGACAAACAATTGAACATCCTAGTAGGGTCTGTCCAGTACATCCCATGTACCCATGAGTCTACATCTTATTCCATGCTCGAAGCATCCTATAAGATTAGAACACATATTAGTCTTAACCATATCAAGGCTGTCTCATGTTCACCAAGATACATCGACTAAGGACATAATAGCTTGTCAGCCCAGCTGAACAGCTTTGAGACATTATTCAGAAGAACATATATTGCAGCAGACAATGTAGCTAACTGAATAACAACCATGCCTTTATAAACTTAAGAGTTTATTACATGATACAGATACATTCCCACAGGCCTCAAACATTAGCCTTAAGGGCATACCCCAACACAAATCCCGGTTTGGATCCCCGTTACCCCAAACAATTCACGTCTGCAGCGGGATTCGACCCCTGTCCATGACCCTCACGAGTCATGACCCCTGTCCATGACCCTCACGAGTCATGACCCTATCTAGGAAAGCATGTAAATATACCTCCAAGGATCGCCCGATCCTTGGGAGCAGTTTGTACAAGGTTGCCTTGGTTGCTCCTCGCCGGAAACACCCCTTTGGCCGCCGGTGAACTCCTCCAACAAGCTGCCCAAGTGCTGTCCGTGAAGCTCCAATCAAGCCAAGTGCAAGGGGACTCCTTCCCCTAGCTGCCGTGAGAGTGGGGAACACCTTTCCCCTAGTGGCCGAAGGTGGAAGACCACCTTCTTCCTACTGCCGAGAATGGGGACTCCTTCCCCTTTGCTGCCGCCCCTCCAAGACCCAACTCCCTGATGGGAACCGCACTCCTTGAAGCTCAAGGAGTCTTCTTCTCGCCGGAGAAGAAGATAGAGATGGTGGCCGCCGGCTGCTCCACTCCAAGCCGAGAACAGGCTGCTTTCTTCTCACCGGATTCCCTCCTCCAAAGTTCGGCACCACAGCAGGTTTGCCGCCCCTTTGAGAACTCTCAAAGGCCCTTCAACTTCGCCGGAGATGAAGGTGGAAAGGGTTCGCCGGAGATGAAGACAATCGCCCTCAAGGTCGCCCAAGAATAGCCGCAAATCTCGGATGTGATGAGGAGTTAGGGTTGCCGAATGTGGCTGCCCCTAAACTCATTTGCGCCCAATGCTCATCAGCCCTCCATTGATGCTTTGAGATTGGTGAAGCCAATGAAGACTTTAAGAGGATGCGCCAATGCTCCATATCAGCGAATGACCCAGACCCCTCTGCATACTCATAGAGGTTATGAGCAGGGAGAGACCCTCATCTTGGGGTGAGGCCTGATGTAGAAGGCGGCCAATGTCTCGCATGATTTGGGAATCCTATTTTAATGCATTTGCATCTCAAATTGTTTCTATGATCGCATACAAAATTGCATTTAATTTAATTGCATAAACGCAATTTGGTTTTTAATCAGATTTAATCTGTTAATGTCATTCGGATTATCATATGTTAATTTGTTTGCCTTCTGTTAAACTTCTTTATAATTAATATTGCACTCTGATTTGTTAATTTCAGTCTGGTTATCATCTGTTAACGAAATTGTTAGTCTTAATTAATTATTTGTTGCATCAGTGATTAATTAATTACTGTTAAGTCTGTTAATTGCTTCAGTAATTGCAATTACATTCGAACATATATTAATCTGTTCCATTTTTTGATTTCTCTGATATTTTCTGCTTGCGGTGGCCAGGCATATGCTTATCTGCATACATTATTCTGATATGATAAATTAGAATCGCATGCATCGATATTTAATCAGTATTTAATCTGCTGATAATTATTTGATCTTGTGGCGACATTTGGGATTAAACCCTAGCACCGTGCACAACATGCTCACGCTCGCACGTGCAAGTCACATGGTTCTATAAGTAGCCTTACCTCGGTTGTGCTAGCACTGCACTTAACGGTCAAGTATGTTGACCAGCGTGACAAGCACAACTTTCCTTACCCTTATATATCATACATTCTATTCGTGCACCCTTAATCTGAATCATGAGTTTCAATTGCCCGTCTTAAATTTGTCTTTATTGACTTATTGCACTATTAATCAACTGTTCAACTGTCTTAAATTTAATTTAAATCTCACATCTGCATATTGGCATTAATATTATTATTCTGAGTTAATTACTTGATCTAAGGTCTCGCATCTTATTTTTGAAATATTTGCTAATTGCAACCTGTTTAATAGATGTGCATCTTCTGCTTGCATCTGATAATTATTAATATCTCGCAAATTTGATTTCCTCATATTCCAATTAGTTTCTGCATCAATTAATTATCATTCTAAATTAATTAGTTTTAATTAATCCTGTTTAGTTTTATTAAATCTAACCTTCTAATTGACTTAATCTCAATATTTATTTGACTTAATTTGTCTTCGTTAATCTAAATTTGTCTTCGTTAATCTCAATATTTATTAATCCTGTTTACCGATTAAAGAATATTAAAATATTATATAATTAATCTATTAAAAAAATTATTAAAATATTAAAATATTATCTAATTAAAATATTACCGATTGGTAAAAACCGATGGGTAAATCGGTAAATTACCGATAAAAAAAAATTAAAGATTAATAAATAAAAATTTATTTTTTATATATTAATATATATATCGGTAAATCGGTAAATTACCGAACCGAAATTTTATTTACCGAACCGAAAACCGAAAACCGAATTACATAAAAATAAATACCGAACCGAAAACCGAAACCGAAATTACCGAACCGATTTACCGATTTACCGATTTACCGATCGGTAAATTCGGTAAAAACCGAATTATGCTCACCCCTAACTCTAATACATATAAGTGTCTAGTAATCAACTGTGATAATAAATTGAGTAGTCATCTTAAAATTAGACAAAAGTCTATTAGATGGCTGGACTCGCATGGAGTTGTAGTTTTTTCTTTTGTAAAGACTGAGCACAACCTAGCCGATGACTTGACCAAAGGCTTGCCTAGGACTAAGATCCTAGAAGTATCGAGAGGGATGAGAATTAGTCTGTAAATAGGCCTTTCAGTGGTGGGAACACAACCTCTGTGATAGGAGATCCCTTGAAGGAGGTTCAATGTGGTAATAACAAGCTGATTGACTGGCCAATAAGCACTTTGAAAAATAAAATTATAAAACACTACGGTGTATAAAAGTTTATGTGATAGAGTTGATACTCTACACCCCCATTCATGAGGATAGATTTGTGCTTATATTGTAGAGGAAAAGAAAACTTCCCAAAGTGGTTAATTACTATGAGATGAGCCTCTACACTCATCCCTTGCAGGGAACTTCCTATATGAGAGAGTCTGTATACGGCCGCAGCTGAGGACATAGACAACCATCAGAAGCTCTCATGAAGATACACGCGCATGGCCAAAAATGCGCAAACCCGCGATCGGTCCACCTTGTATTATGTGTGGAAATGTTAAAGTCTGGGTCAAAAGGAAGTAGTTCAAGACTAGTTCACTATCTTTCCTTCAGATGGAGACATTTTTACTAAGTAAAAAATATGCCTTTAAGTGCACTTTACTGACCGCATAGTATAAACTATGAGCAAAAATTTAATTTTAATCTTTTCTCTTTTTTCATTTATACTTAAGAAAAGTTTTAATTTTGTGGGGGATTGTTGGAATTTAAAAAATTAAAACTTTCCTTTTTTGTTTTTTCTATTTTTTAATTAGTTTTATTTTATTTATTTCATTTGCTATTTTAGTTTTAGCAAGGCTATTAGTAGCACTTCAGTGATAGCCGTCGGATTTAATCCAACGGTTCTAATCATGAAGGTTTAGCTTATAAATTCGCATCTGACCCCAGGGTATAGACACATCAGATTTTGCACGACTAATAGCTTTTGCATAATTCCCCTAGCTCTCTTTCTTTCTTTTACTGCTCAAGGTTCAAAGGTGGTCGATCAACTTCTCCACGGTCGTGATCCGCAGGAGAAGCATCTTGGTTGTATCCTGGGTGATCTATCTGGATTTGCTCACACGAGGGCCCAGAAATTCACCTAAGGATAGCAGATTTCTCCGTGCCTCCAGGTTCTTCGTTCTTGTTATTTATTTGATTATTTTGTTGATAATATAGAAATAGTTTAATCTACCCTCATTCTAATAGAGTGTGCCTCCAACTCCACCATAGAAGGGAGTTGGTGACGGGGACGAAGAGGGGCGCAGAGGGTGGGCTCCGCGAGGAGGCCGGTGAGGGCGCCACCAAGGAAGCCAGCGACGGCATGGGGTGTAAGATGCCGAGGGTGTCGTCGACGTGTTGCAGCAGGCGGGAGCGGCGAAAGGGCAAGAGGGCGGAGGGGTTGTGTCAAGGGCAAATCGAGCATTGAGAGCAACGATATAGGGCGAGAGAGAGGAAAGAAACGGGCTTTCCACCCAATTTGGAGAGAATGTTTTGAGGGGAAGGAAAGTTGTTTCTTCCCTTCAGTTTTTTTCCTTCTAGCGTTTACCTCCAATGAAAGAAGGGAAAGAAATAGTTTCTTTTCTTTTCCTCCTAGTTTCTCTCAAAGAAACACAACATAAGTTTCATGGGTTCCGTTTTTTTAAAGTTTTGTTTCCTTGCCATGTATACAAGTAAGGATAGAAAATAAATGGAAATGAGAGAGAGAAAAAAAAAGAGAAGAAAAGAAAAGAAAGGAAACGAAAAGTTGAGATTTCGTTTTTTGATTTTTTCGAATGGAATGTGATTCGAAGGAAAAGTTGGAAATTTTCCTTTGTTCATTTTCCATTCTCTATTAGTATATCAAGAAAAAATTAGTTTTCCTTTCTTTTTTATCCCTTTTTCTCCCTTTTCTTCCCTTGTATACACGGCTTTAAGAGGGGAAGAAACTCAACTATGTTGTTAAGTTTATGGGTACAAGAAGGAACATGAGAAGTGGAGAAAGGAGGTGGAGAGGTGGGAGGGAGAAGCTCATAAGTAGGGGTGAGGAGGAGGAGAGATAGTAGTGAGCGGGGATAGAGGTGTTAAAAAAAATCAAAAAATTGCTAAACTATGGTTCATTGATTGAACCAAATAGAACGGGTGATTAACCGAACTGATCGGTTCAGTCATTAGGTGATTTTTTAAAAAGATAATTAAGATATGATTCGGAACTAGTTCAGCCCTAAGCTGAATCACTTGTTAATCATCGGAATTTATTATAAAGGATAGTGTGTAAAAATTTATATAAGAAAAAAAAATGCAAACCTTATCCTATACTTTTTTCCTTCCTCTTTCTTTACCACTATGCTACGCATATACATATAGTTAATTATATATATTATAAATAAAAATAATATATATAATATAATTTAATATATATATATACTAAATAATATATATAAATAAATATTTAATAATTAATAATTTTATAGATTAATACTTTTATAAAAATAATATTAACTACGAGTTAGAAATATATATATATATATATATATATATATATATATATATATATCGGTTTTTTGGTTCAGTTAGGATTTGAAAATTTTCAAAATGATAAGTTCGGTTTAGAACAAAAAGAAGTCAACCGAACCGTAAACACCCATAAACGGGGGAGAGTTCATTGTTGCTTCACTAGTGGCGGGACGAGCTTGTAAGTGGTGAGGGAGGGTGGCAGATGGGGAATCTCAAGGGAGGGGAGAGAGGGGGACAAGGTGGGGACAGGGGTAAACTTGAGAGGGGAGAGAGGTGGGGAGGTCAGCGGTAGGACGAGGAAAGGTGGGGAGGGAGGGGGTAGGGCAAGGGAGGGAGGCGGTGATGAAGAACATGTTTTATGCCCTAGATCTCCTTAGGTATGTAGCTCTTCTTATGCATATTAGTTTAAAGCAAAGACAGGTTTCAAAGTAAAAATGAGATTCTCGCATGCAGTCTGCTACAAGAGGAATAGTGCGGGTAGAGGACACTTGAGGCCCCCTTGAAAGAAGGGAGCCGAAACCCCTTCTAATTCCTTATGGCAGTGGGCTTCAGCTGAATTAACCTTCAGGAGGTGTTGATGTTACGCTTCCAATGTGTTCCTAGCTTCAACAGATTATGAAGGCTTCACGTGAACTTCAGCAAGCAGCAGGGAACAGCTCGGTGGAGGAGGAGGGGAGATGGTGGATCAGCGAGTAGGAAGATGCAGGAACAATAGAGGAGCAAGCTAAACTCTAGGGGAGCAAGCTCAACCCTCAAACACACAAGCACACTAACACTGATTTCAGTTCAAAAGATGATCAATTAGAGTGCTATGTGGACAATTACAGGACTTAAAACCTATCCTTTCAACGTTCACATTTGGGGGCAACGTTTGGCATTCCATGGCTGAGGTAGAGGCTGGTTGTGAGTGGTATTCGGCTGGCGGTGACTTGAGCTACACTCTTTTGCGGATGCTGATAACCGTTGGCTGCTTGGTAAGTGTTGGCTGACATGTCTCTTAAGCTATGGCTGAACTTGACCTGATGGCTGGCTTGACTTGTGAGCTGGAGTTATGTTGACTTGATTGTTGACTGGAAGTCTTGTTGACCTGGGTTAGATGCTGGTTTGTTGAGATTGGGGCTGCAACATTTGATTCTTGCTGAAATTAAGCTGGAGTTGGCTTAGAAGATGTTGAACTCGAACTTGATCTTGAAGATGCATCACTTGGCCTTTGTTGAGCTGGAATTTGAACTTGAAATGCTGACTTGGGTCTTGCTGATTTTGTGGAGATTGAAGCTGAGCATTTGACCTTTGAAATTGAGCTTGAATTGATGTTGATGCTACAGAATTCGGATCTTGCTGGCTTGGAGGTAGGCTGTTAATTCCATATGTCGTTTCCATAATGATTTGAAGGGAATAGGTGCCGTGTATGTGCCTTACATGTGCATGCATCCTAGGCTACTAACAACCTACTACATCTACTAAAAATAAAACAAAGATTTAGTAAAATAAATCCTAGGCTAAAACCTAACTACAACAATAACATGTATGTGCCTTACATGTGCATGCATTCTAGGCTACTAACAACCTACTACATCTACTAAAAATAAAACAAAGATTTAGTAAAATAAATCCTAGGCTAAAACCTAACTACAACAATAACACCAAGTGCTAAAATTTAAATAATATTTGCAACATGCAGAAATTAAACAAGTCCCAATTATCAAAATGTAAACAAGTTCTAAATGCTGAAATGTAAACATTATTAAAATGTTCCAAAATATCCTACGGATTAGAATGCAGGCAATAATCGGCACGGCTTGAGTCATCTTGGGTCAAATTGAATCCATGCCCCTGCATCAGCTTTATAGGGGTGTGCAGAATTCTCCTCTAGAGAATTAAATTTGAGAATATGTGGAGGTTCCGGTGGTAAGCCTATAATGTGGATATCATCTTGGTTCCATGCCCCTGCATCAGGCGGGAGGTAGGGGCGCCAGGGAGGGAGGCAAGGATGTTGGGGAGGGAGGGGTAGGGCGAGAGAGGGAGACAGGGGTGGGAAGCGATCTCGCGGGAAGCAAGCGAGGGTGACTAGTAGGTGGCACATATGCAAAGAACATTTCTTTTGTGTTTTCTACTCAAAATAAAAACTTTAATTATTTTTTTCTTTTATTTCTCTCCTTCCCACAAGAAAAAAATTGATTTTTTTTCCTCCTATTTTCCCTTAAAGGAAACACTCCTAAATTTGCAGTGACAGGTACCACATAAACATCTTTTTAATTACTCATTGATTAAAGAAAAAGATTAACATGAGTTTCATAGGTAGTAAATAAAAATGTAATTTTTTTTTTCTTATTTTCTTGGAAGAAAGTAACGAGAGAAAAGTGTAAAAAAGTCATCATTTACAAGTTAATGTGTATCAATTAATAATTAAATTAAAAATTTATTAATTTAGTATATGTAATTTAAATGTGTAATTATTATATATAATATATGCTAATATACTAGTTAATATATAGTTATTTTTTTAAAAAAATAAACTTTTGTTTAATTGTTTGAAATATTTGTGAATACTCTTGTATCACCATTGTTATCTTTACGACTTTACCAGCGTTCTCAAAAGAGTTATTCAGTTAGATTGAAGCAAATAAATTATTGAAGGATAATACAATAAATTCCAAAAAAAATAGACTTTGTAATCAAATTATTTTTATTTTATAGTATTATAAAAAATTAGTTATGACTTTATATGAAAAATATATATACTATTAGATTTTTATATTGTATTAACCCATAGCTTTTATATTTTAATAGATACAAAAAATTTTAAAAATTTAATTATAAGTTTTAAAACTCAAAATAACACTAACAATAGACTAGAACATCTTTTTTATAATAATAATAACAATATTGTAGCAACAACATAACAAGTCTAGAGTCTCGACACGAGAGAAGCAACTCTGACTTAATAAATTTGACTGATATGCAAAAGAGGTTCATGTTTGCTTTTAGTAAGTGATCTAAAGTGATGCGAAGAAATATACCATTTATGATCAAGTGATCTGAGCTAAGTGAGAGATACATGTCAGTCATGCTTGTGTGATAAATTGTAAGTTTGACTAACCAAAATTACCAGATATATAGATGAGATTTGGCTTTTACATGATAAACCTATATTTTCTTTTTCTTATGAGATTATTAAAAAAGCCCATTATCTATTTCTTAGGGTGTTCAACATTAGTCAACTCTATGAAAGTAATTGCACAATTCTTTTCGGATGCCACACAAGTAGAAACAACGAGAAGATGAAGCTATGAATAATGAGATCTAAATCCTAAAAGAAGCTTGATTCGGAGGTAGAAGAAAGTCTCAAACTTGGATCAGTTGACTTTCCAAAATATTACATACACGAACAGATACAAATCTTAACTAAATAAAGCACTCCGCACAATCTTCTGCCATGAACATAAATTGAGCTACTGCCTGCGCTATCTTTTGCACCAATCTGCAACAAGCTTTGATTTTGTAAGTATCATTTTACAAGATTGAACAGAGGTCTGTTTTGCAAGAGAAAGCAGTCATCTTCGGATCTGAAATGGAAGATAGGGGGTAATTTGGAGCAGAGAAACAAGAGGAATAAGAGCTCACCTTCGCCCATGGATCGATCAGACGTCCTTGGCGATGAGATCGCCGTTGATGAGTTCCCTGTATGCTGCCACGGGCCAGATGAAGCCCCGCCACAGCAGCCTGCTGGCGAGCGGCACGTCGATGATGATCTCCTTCATGGTGGGCTTCTTGTCGTCCCTGATGGCGATGAGGTAGCTCCGCCCCACCCACCCAATCCAGCCCGCGATGTATAGGAAGAGCAGCCCTGGCGTGATGAACTCGCCCCAGTGCCGCTGGTCGCCGCTCACGATCAGGTGGGGCAGGCCGTCGGAGCCGCAGAGCAGGCCGAACTTGCCGTAGTTATCGAACCGGCGCTTCGTCTTCTCAATGGTGGCCTGGATGGCGAGCGCCGGCGCGGAGTCGGGAGCGTACTTTTTGAGCGAGTTCTCCAGCTTCTTGATGGACTGCTTCTCGCGCTTCTGGAAGGCCTTGGACTCCTTGCAGGGGGTGAGGCCGGCGATGTCGGCGGAGGCGGGTGGAGGGGCGGCGGCGGAGGAGAGGAGGATGGAGGAGAGGGCCACGGCGGCGGAGAAGGTCTTGAGGGAAGAGGAGACGGAGTCTTCCCCTTGTGGTTGGGGCGGTGAGACAGCGGAGCAGGAGACGGAGAAGCGGGGCTTAAAGGCGACAGCTTTGGGCTTGGGGGAGAGCGATTTGGAGAGGGTGGGGATTGAGGACAGGGAGGCCATTGCTGCAGTTGCTTGCTCGCTCCTTGATTCCTTCCTCTCTTTGCTGTCGATTGTTTCTGTGATTTATTCTGTTCACCTGCAAACGAGAGATGGGAGAAGGGAGGGAAAAGGATATGATTGGGGAGAGAAAGGATAAGGTGTGGAACGAGAGGATGAGTTGGCATAAGGGGATTGGCCGAGCAAGTGCAGGAAGTTGCTAAGATTTTGTTGCAAGGATTTGTGGTTGTGGAGAGACTATTTTATTATATTTATGATGCCAAAATCATAATTAAATTAAATTATTTCTACCACTGATACTGTGAGTCCCTTTGCTTTGAATAATTCAAACATTAGGGGTTGAATTCCAATTTCAACGAGAGATTGTTGATGATTTCTCTCACTTGTTTATCTTATTAACGTCCTTAATATATTCAATGTTTTATGAGGAAGAATGAAAATCCATTTTAGTTTTGCAAATTGATAATGAATTGGAGTATATTCACTTTTGCTCTTGACAAAACTAGTTATTGAGACATTTGGTAAGTCGATCAACACTCAAGTTTCTTAATATTTATGTCAACTATTAGTGATAGGTGACAGGTATGGAATGCATAAACACAGCACCGGCAATGGAGTTTGACTCGAGTTTTCCTTTTAGTTGCGCATGTAGGCTCCCTCCTCGGGTTGAGCAGGCTAAAAAAAGGAGTTACCTTTGAGTTTTTTCTTCTTCGCCCGTCACTATTACTTCATCTTCTCCTCATTGCCACCGCTACTTCCTCTTCTCCTCATCTCCTCGTCACAGCCTGTACCCTAGCGCGTCTTCTCCTTATTGCCACCACCGCTTCATCTTCTCATTGCCATCGTGCCAAGAGCTATTCAGCAGATCACAACCACAAATCAACTTAACCATTTTTGCTCTTGCGTGAATACATTTAGTAGAGATTTATATCTTGTGTGGATAACTAATCTTGTCTGAACTTATTTTTGCAATATGAATGGCTGCAAATCTTGTTCTCATATCGTTCCCTGCTCGATCACCCATATTGCATAAACATCTAGACAATAATAATTTGAATTGATACCGTCTTTGATGAGATGACCAACCATGGTTAAAGCTTAATTGAGCAGCACTTGAGATTTGGGGGAGAATAGCACTGAACTTATACACTGACAAGGCTAATTGATACTTTGCTGGTGTAAGTTCCATAAGCTATTCAATAAGATACTTGGGTCCAACACTCTGAGGGAGAAACTTTTGACCAAAACTTACATCAATTATGGAATTCATCTTTAAGCACTAATCCTATGATCCTATGATCTCATCGGTCTAAAGTTCTGAATCTAGAATCGTTGTTGACATCCAAATAGTTGATATCACTATTCAATTAGCTTTTCTACAATCACTTTCTTTTAGCAATGCAAGTTGTATAAATTGATTCCAAGTACATTGAACACCGGGGACTTCTCTAGGCTATCCACGAAGTACTTTGAATAATCTCCAAAATTCATCACTACTGCAATTTGATTAAATTTTTTTTCCCATCCATTCTTATTATTTATTGAATGCCAATTGATTTTAATATTATGGTTTATTATATAATTTATTTTGGATGGAATATAATTTAAAAGATCAAGAAAGACCATATAGATCTTTCAGCACATTTTTTTTTATATTTGTATTATAACTATTGAACAAAACATGAGACCTAACACGTATTTTAATGCATAAAGTTGAAAATATATTGTTGATAATTTTTCATAGAATTGAGATTATGTAGGATAAGATATAATTGAAAATTTAGTGGGACCAGTTAAAATTGATTGAAAATCATAGAAAAATTTGAAAGGAAGAAAGTCTGGTCTTAGAAGGAATTCCTTATAAGCAAAGGTGAATGCACTGGCTTGATTAGAAACAGTGGATGCAATAGCATACTAGTGGGCAACAAAAATTAAGGTACGTTTTTAATTTATTGATATGAAGGATTTATATGAAATTATAATTCATTTGACATATACTACTATTGCATTTATATGTTAACAAAAATTATACCAAGTTTCAAAAGAGAGACATTTATGAGCATAAATTTATATGTTAAAAAAAATTTATGAAACTTATGGATGATAAAGGATGTTATGAGCTCATCTAACAACACTATAAAAGATAGTGGGCATAACTGCTATGGAATTGTATAAGAGCTTTTCAAGCTGTCTCAAGATGAATAAGAGGTTTGTTGGCCCGACGCTAGGGATGGCAAAAAATCACATCCCTGACCTGACCCGACCCGAAGTCAACAGGGAAAACTCGAGTTGACCGGGGGTCGGGTCGGGTTCGGGGCAAACCCGACGGGGGTATAATCGGGTCGGGGTCGGGTATGTGAATTTAGGTACTCGCCCCGAACCCGCCCCGACTATTAAAATAACAAATTTACCCCTTATAAGTTATAACCTAGTTACTAAATTTTAATAATTTATGTAGAAATGATGATATAGTTTATGTAAAATATTTTTTTATTTATATATTATAAATAAAGAATGCAAATTAATTTTAAAATATTATTTATAATATATATTTATTTTTTAGATCGGGCGGGGTCGGGTGTGGGGCAGGATTTTCTAAACCCGTCGGGTTCGGGGTCGGGTTTGGGTCGGGGATGGCAAAACCCGACCCCGACCCGCCCCGTTGCCATCCCTACCCAACCCTTTCAAAGGTGAGCATCCCCCTTCCCTAAGGGGGCAAGTTTAGTTAGTTGGTGATCATATTGTACTAAGTTATAGTTTATATTAGCGATCACGATGGGACTTGAACCCACAATCTCTCGCTCCGGAGGCGAGCACCTTATCCATTAGGCCACGTGATCAAGACATTTCATGCCTACTTTAACATAGGAAAAAAAAATAGGGTATATGATTGAGTTTGATCTAATGTTTGATCTACTATAGATTCATAAAACTAAGATAATTATGAATTATGAGAAAACTAATATAATTTTAACTTTGCTTGAGCAAGTGTGTGACTAAGACCCAAGCTTTCATCTCCCTAGTGCTTCAATCACACAAAAAATTCCTAAGAGATGTGCCTCATAACTTTAGCTTTAACTTTGTTGCTTTCCCACACTATAAAAATTGGCAAATAACACTAAATATTTTTTTCTCCTTCATGATATTCACTACTCATTTAAGGCAACCCATGGCATTAATCATAGTTTAAATACTTCTACATAGCTAATTTGCTAAGTACATGCCAAAAAATTCTAGCACTAAATAAACCTAACTAGAATATGCACACATTTATTCACTTGTAAAAGGTACCTCCACCAAGGTGGCAAAGTTCTCTCTAAACTCACACATCTTATTAATTTGCTATTTTTTTTCCTTTCACTATCTAGTAAACCTAATCTAACTTAAGCATCAAAGATGGATGCTTAGGAAACAATCCCCAAACTACTCTCCTTACAAGTCCTAATGCAATTAGGAAATGAGCAATGGTTGATCTACGATATAATTTATAATGTTATATGCATTCATGATATAATGTAGTAATTATAAATTGTATAACGAATACCTATTTTATTTATTGAACTCATCAAATGTCTTCCACATATAATCACATTCTAAATCTTACCTATGTTGCATCAGCTTGGCATCAAACTTGGTTTGACTATGTGACAAGTTCATTAGTTTGGCTTTACTTTCTTTTTATTTCTCATGCAAAATAAAAAATATATATATATAATGCATATTGTTTTTCATCTTTGATCATGATCATGATGACTCGTTAGCTGCAGCTACTACATACTCACATCAGAAGTCTCATGAGCATCATAATCACTATGATTCCATTCTTGATGTTTCGAAGCCCATATCGAGTCTTTCTCTTGCCTCCCACTCTAGGGGTGTTAAAAAAAAAAAAAATCAAAAAATCGATAGACCGTGGTTAACCGATCAAACTGAACCGCTCGAACGATTAACCGAATTGATCGGTTCGGTTCACGGTCGGTTTTTAGCTTATAAATTTATAGTTCGATTCGGTTACGGTTCGGGGAAAAAATTTTCACCGATTAACCAAACCGACCGAATATATATATATAATCTAAGTTTATAAATTGATTATCAAATAATAATATTTAATATTATATATAGTTGTATTTTACATATTTAATATTTTATCTATTTCATATTTAATATTATTGGAGAAAGATTTTTTTAATCAGTTAACCAAAAATCGGTTAACCGATTAATCGGTTAACTGGTTTTTTGGTTAATCGGTTAACCCGTTTTTTTGGTTCGGAAACGGTTTGTAATATAGCCGAACCGTTCTAATCGGTTCGGGACAGGATTTGGGGTTATGGTTCGGTTAATCGAACCGTGAACACCCCTATCCCACTCCCTAGCAACCAACATTAACTTGTGCTTGCCTACAATCACCGCCACTACATGTGAAGATTGCTCATTGTCAAACACCCATGTGAAGATTGTAGTTGGATTATCTCATTGTTGTTGGACCGCTTGACATGCTAGAGCTGCAGTTAGACTTGGATCACACATGAATTGTTGGCCTACTAGCTCGATGATTAACATAGACAGGCTGGTTGGGTTTTGCTAACGAGTTAGCTAAATCAGATTGATTCAACCTAATCTAGATTGGGTCCACCCAATTGGGCTGCCAAAACTCGTCAACGATAGTTGAGCCCATGAGCCCTCCCTAGCTTTTTGAGTGTGCGTAGGTCAATTCTCGCCTTACACCTCATCATGTGCTTGTGTCATGCCGTTTGCTCATGCACACCCATGACACTCATACACCATGGCACGTGCATGTAGCATCAACAATGTCTTAGTGTGGTCTGTGTGTTTTGCAAGATCACGATATCGTATGCATAATTGAAGCATCTCGTACACTTGAACCATCACCGTCACATACTCTAGCGCACAAGTTCATGTAAGCATCTAACTTGCCAACACGCCTATCCCCTCGCACTCAAAAGGGTAGATGATCGACATTACTCTCATATTGTGATACCCTAATTTAGTTTCGTATGGGAAGTGATAGAAATAATAATGTAGTATATAAGACTAAGTAAACTTACTATTATCAACTTGGGCTTAAACATTTAAATTAAGCCACATTGCCAATTGGATTGCCAAGTTAATAAGTCAGTTTGCTTATTAAATAGATCATAACAAATAGTATCAGAGCAAAACTTAGTCCTAAGTATGATAAGAGACAAATAGGAAAGGGCTATCGAGGATAGTGGAATTACTACTGGGCTAATCTTATATGCTACTGACTAAGAAATAATTCCGGGACATGTGTTAGATCTTGGGCTTAACAAGGTCATTAAGCCTTAAAGTGGGAGAGATTGTGATATCTTGATTTAGTCCCACATGAGAAGTGGTAAAAATTACAACACAATATATAAGGCTTAGTGAACTTGTTATCATTAGCTTAAGTATAAGTATTTTAAATTGGGTCACATCAATTAGCTCATTAAATTAATAGACCAGTTCACTTATTAAGTGAGTCATTATATACCTCCCTAGAATTGGGTTTGGGCCCTTTGTGGAATACAATAAATAAGTGAATAGGTCAAGCTTCCAAATAAAATGTGAATGGGGATTATTTTGGAATGGTGTGAATTTTGGATTTTAAGCACTTCTCATTGAATCATGCACTTCCAACTATGCAAGTAAATAGGTCAAGATGAATTTTATTTAAGTATAAAAATATAAATTAAATAAATAAATTTTTTTGGTACTTTGGAAATAAAAAAAAATACCAAACTAAAATCTAGGTATAGATAGTCCAATCCCATATTATAATTTGGTATATGTACCGAATTACCAAAGTATATGTAATAAAATACCAAATATCAAAAATTTGGTAAGGTACCAATGTACCAAGTATTTTTTCTCATGGCTAGTTGTTGCCTATTCAATACTATTGCTAACTTGGTTGTTGTAGACCAATCAAAGTTTCAAAATCCGTCATTTTGTGCACTCTCAAATCGTTTGGGCCCCTCAACCCACCATTAACCAATTGATGAATGAATTATGCTCTAGTAGTCCATATTATTTGGCAATTGTCTGCCACTCATTTTGTAGGCATAAACAAATTGATAAGTGACCGAACATAGCGCACTATTGGGTAGCTTGCACTGAGTCATTGATTTGCCCGTGGTTGCTTCCACTCTATTAGCCTATTGTGTTGATGTCAACTGTCCTTCTGCTTTGTCACTCATTGTGAGGTTGTCGATCATTGGATCTAATGAATCCAAATGAAAATAGGAGCTATGTGAAGGGGGAAGCAATCATCTATTGAAACAAATCTATTCAAAGTCCTCCACTCTGCTCTATAGTTTTATCTCCAAATATGAAGATTCACACCGGTGGTCATAAGGGTTTCAGCACATTTACATGTGTTGAGGATTTATTGTAAATCCTTATTTTCTATATATTCAAGCACTGAACTTGCAAACGAGCATTCTATCTCGTACCAACTAGCTCATAACTTGTCAATCTACAATGAGTGCTTCTTTCATGCACCTTTTAGCTTGTGTGAGCTTGATGCTTGTATACTAATGACAATTTAACTTGATAAAGCCAAGTATCATTACCCCAGCCTATCTATTTATGGTGGATTCAAGTTTGGTAGGTATGGTTTTTCTTAGGTTCAAGTAAAGTTCGAGTTTACGGGTGCGGATACCTAGCTCCAATACCTAATTTTTCTAAAAAAATAAATAAATAACACATTATTACTATTCAAAATACAAAGAATAATAAAATTGTTATATAATATATTTATTACTATTATTTAATTTTTTATATAAAAATTAAATATCTTGAGTGAGGTTTGGGGTTAGGTATTAAGGTATCTAAGTTGGGTTCAAATTGGGTTGGGTGTAGATGATTGTTACTATTCCTGCATACTAACTCTCTCACCAATTACGAGTAATCATTTTTCTTTCTATTTGAATACATAATTTTATCCATTTTGTAAATGTCAAAATTTTCTCATAATTTGTTGATTTATTATTACTTTATTATTATTTTTTAAATAATTCAGTAGTTCGGTCAAGTACTAGACCTTTTGGTCAATAAACTTGTATGTCATACTAAGTTCGGCTCACACGATCTACATCGCAGTATAATAATACACTTAAATAATTTAATTTTATCTAAAAATTCTTTTATACATATTATTTTTCCAATTAATAGATTAGCAAAAGTATAAACACGCCAAATACTTTTTAGCCCCACTTAAATACTTGATAGTAAGGTTTTGCGATTAGGGGCTTGTTTAGCCCCACTTCAAAATAACTTTTTAGACAGCTTTTGCGCCAAAAGCCATTAAAATTGTATTTGATAATGAAATCCATTAAAATTGATAATGAAAAACTGTAGTGGAAAAAATAACTAAAAATCAGAAGTTGTGGAAGCTTTTCTGCTTTTTCAAAAAAAAGTTGGCTTGAGCTCCTGTTACCACTCATGTTTATAAATTAATTATATTTTAAATACATATATATAATAAATATATAAATATATTTAAAATTTTAATATAAATAAATAAATAAATAATAAATTTCATATATATATATATATGACATTTGACAACATCAAAAGAAAAAAAATTTAAGTCATGTAATATCTAACAACAAACCTATTCTGCTTTAACTAGGGCTTGCCTCAAGATCTTACAAGAATGTAGT